>JAMWYP010000148.1:202500-802500 GCA_025563575.1 Acacia pycnantha
GTTGTGTCTTATTGTTTTAATTCTAGATTAGGTTACCGGGTTCTGTTGTTTTTGCATTTTTTTGGTGGTTATTGCTCACAGAGAAGTGGCTAAATGTTTCTGATTGGCATCTCACCGTGACCGTCTTGCTCCTTTATCGGCCTTAATTTAAAATTCGCTGTTGGAAGCTGTTCAATCATGTATCCACAACGAGATATTCCCTTTATTGGTCTTTTCGCACTCACTAGTTGTCTAGTCTATATTTCATCTGCTTAAGTAGACATAACTATGTATCAAAGATTATCTCACTTCCATGATCTATATTACTGTAGCCCAAACGCAAACAGATTGTTTTACACTGGGAACCCGTCCTAAGGAAAGCTGGTGATTGTTTTGTGTTTGCAGATTTTTTTTTTCGGAGGTGAAGACCTATTTATCTTACTATGGGTGATAGCGAAGCAGTTACTGAAAATTCTGCCGCTGTAAGCTTCAATTCCGCCAGCTATACTTCAAGTGGCCAAGCTGATGCCATGCCAAATCCTATTCCTGAGGCAGTTTCTACTGCCGTCGACTCTAGTTCAGAAGCTCAGCAGGGAAGTGCAACATTTGAACCGAATTGTTCTGATTCTGGAGATGGGAATGCTTATAGTGGGGATCCTAATTCAATTCAACAGCAGGCCCAGTTCAACCCAACGGATGGAACCATGCAAACTGATGCTAATCAGACTGCCAGTGGAAACACAGTCACTGGATATCCTCAAGTGCCTGACTATAATTCATCTGTGAATGGGACAGTGGCGAATGCCACAGGACTGGAGAATGGGAATGTGTTGGAAAATATTGATGGATCAGCAGCTGATGAGAAACAGTTTGCAGATGGTTACGGTATGCTTATGCTTATTAGGCACTAAATGCTAAGCACAAGATTATCTTGGTTGTTATTTAATTTTTTCGTATGAAAAACGAGAATTTGATGTCTGCCTAGCATGTTAACCTTTAATAGTACAATGATTAAATAGTTATTTTTCTATCTAACATTTTAAATAATCATAATTTTCCAACTTGAGTTTCCATGTAATTCTTACTAACCAATAGTGTTATTTCCCGTGACAGTATATGATAAAAAATATTAATCATAATCCCTGTTATTTTTTCAGTTTCCTGGTAATGCAATACTTTCTAGCAACAAATAATTTTTAACTAGCTATTATATATATGATAAAGAACAAAAAATGTCATCCAAATAACATCCTTGGGCTTTGAATTACTGTACTAATAGTATTTCATCCCGTTATCTTGTGTTTATATTGTAGGGTCTTATTTACATAATGATTGTTCTATGCCCATGTGTATGTATATAAAGATATGGCGGCATCTGACAAATTTAATGTACTTATTTACTTGCTTTCTTTTTGCAATTGGTAGCTGCAATGTCTGCTGAGGAAGATAGGCTGTGGAATATTGTAAGAGCTAATTCTTTAGATTTTAATGCTTGGACTTCCCTGATCGAGGAAACAGAGAAAGTGACAGAGGTTTGTTGAAATAAAATTTCTAGACAGAAACTATCATATTGATGTATTTGAAACTTTTTATGATTGAAGTCGGATCGTTTTTTTTTTAAGTTTCATGTGGTGTGGTGTCATTTGAAATCAATGAAGTTTCTTGTATTTCTATTTTTTGTACTCCTGTCAGCCAAATATATAGGATTAAGTGATTTGAAGGGAGTGCTCATGAAAGAACATTATTCTCATGCTTTGTGACTTGTATATTATTATCTTTTATGCCTATTTTGGATGGGGCATAATTTGTTTGCAGCACACGAAGCCATCTATTTTCCTTTTTAAACATTCATAGTCTTCAGTAGTTGATTTTCTTTCTATTTAGAATGTAACAGTTCCACCCTTAGGAATATTGACTTATTGCCTCACTGGAAAATCATTTTTTGTCTGATTGGTATTTCCAATTAAATATGATTTGAATAAAAGTGATTGGAGGATTAAATGGCTTTCTGTTTTTCCTTTTTTCTCCTCCATTGTTTGTTCTTGTAATTAAAATTTATGCTACCAACTTGATGTCTTTGCCATGTTTTGTTTTGTTGTCACTGTGCAATAGTGAAACCCGTTCATTGATGCTTCCCCCTTTGCAGAACAACATTCTGAAGATCCGAAAAGTTTATGATGCTTTTCTAGCCGAATTTCCATTGTGCTATGGATATTGGAAGAAGTATGCTGACCATGAGGCTCGCCTTGGTTCTATTGATAAAGTTGTTGAAGTTTATGAGCGGGCAGTTCAAGGAGTTACATATTCAGTGGATATGTGGCTGCATTATTGCATATTTGCTATAAGCACATATGGGGATCCAGACACAGTTCGTAGGTAATGGCTGCCTAACATTTTGTCGTCATTTCTGTGTGTTGGGAGCTCAATTTGATTTACTATTCGCCAGCCTCTGGTGTTTCTCAGTCTACTTTCTAACCTGGTTTCAGAACTTTGCTACAGTGATATCCCCCTTTTTTGGAAGAAAAGCTATGATGGGAATGCATTAAAATTGTTTCTATTTCTGTTTTTTAAATCCTTGATTTGAGGCTACAAAGGGGTAGCTGTCTTAAATTTAGGGCAATCTACTTCTTTTCTCCCTCATTCTACTTTACCAATCGATTTCAAGGCCCTAGATATTTAGTTTTCTTTGAATGGTTGCTGTCTTTAACTTGACACTCTGAGGTGCATCAATATGCAAATTGCTGCTGGGAAGATCTGATCTGGTTAATGGCTAAGATGGCCTCTATGACTCCTCCATGTCTCGGACATATTTTGATATTATGCAGGAAGGTAAATGCAGCGTTTGGATGTCCTATATGATGTTAAGACTGATTTGTTTGCTCTCCCTGAACATCCATGCTGTTGTCTCTCACATCTAGATGTGCATCAGTAATTGATGCTTGTGAGTTGCGTACTAATCTGAACTCCAATGTTTCTATATTTCAGGCTTTTTGAACGAGGATTAGCTTATGTTGGAACAGATTATCTTTCTTTTCCATTATGGGATAAATACATTGAATACGAGTACATGCAACAAGATTGGGCCCGTCTTGCCATGATCTACACCAGAATATTGGAGAATCCAAACCAACAATTAGATCGCTATTTTAGCAGGTGATTATAGTTTGTTGTATTTTATCATTGTAGTTTGGATTTTGGTGTTCTTCCCACCATTTGCTCATGTGAGCGCTTAATTTCGAACAAATATGTGACAATTGTTTCACGGATTGTTGTTTTGCATGTCATCTGTCTTGTAAGAATGTTTTTACTAAATATAATTTCCATTTTGGAAATGGTGTTGCAGCTTTAAGGAGTTAGCTGGAAATCGGCCTTTATCAGAATTGCGTTCTGCTGATGAGGAAGCAGGAGGAGGCACAGTTTCAGAGGATGGTGCCCAAGCCAAGGAGGGAGAGGTTCATCCTGATGGTGCCGAAAATCCTCCCAAACCTGTAAGTGCTGGCTTAACAGAAGCAGAAGAGTTGGAGAAGTATATCGCCATTAGAGAAGAGTTATATAAGAAAGCTAAAGAGTTCGATTCTAAGATCATTGGTTTTGAAACAGCTATTAGGAGACCCTACTTTCATGTACGGCCCCTCAATGTTGCAGAGCTTGAGAATTGGCATAATTATCTGGATTTTATAGAAAGGGAAGGTGACTTCAGCAAGGTAACTGAACTGGTTTTCCATGGGTGCGATTTCTGTTTAGTTTTTCCTATTATAGATTGACTTACAGTAAGTAATATCTGCTGCATCATATGCTTTTATTGGCTAATTCGTTGGATGAAGCAACTTTTTAATGGGGAAATTGAACTGAGACTAAAGCATGGGCCTTCGATTTGGTTTCTTGAGGCTAAGTACTTCGAACTCTAATTTGTCAGTGGACATTCTAGGTTCGTCATGTGTTTGCAAAAGTTTATTCTTTTTAAAGTGCGAATGTTATGCATGCAGGTGTCTTGTAATCTTCCTAGTCATCTGTCTCTGGCAAGGAGGGTCCCTCCTTTCATATTTGAGGGGCCTCTCTGTTCTCCTAAGGAGTATTTCTTGATGCTTTGTATTTTCATTTGTGCTTTGTATTAATGCTTTTGGTTTATGTGGATATGAATTATGAGTAGAAACAATCTATATAATATTCTTCTGTTCTTTGTTCTGTGCGAATCAGGTTGTAAAGTTGTATGAAAGATGTGTCATTGCATGTGCCAATTATCCGGAGTACTGGATTCGGTATTTATTATGTATGGAGGCCAGTGGGAGCATGGATCTTGCAAATAATGTACTTGCTCGAGCAACACAGGTCTTTGTGAAGGTGATTTCTAACACTCATTAAACTATGATTTTATGCAGCTTTAAACTGTTGAGAAGTTGGTGATCATTTGCTTTTAGTTGCATTATTTTCCTAAACACTGAGGGTTAATTTGATTGGTTGAATTTGTTTAGAATGAAAGGAATGGAAAGATAGACTGATGATATACTGATTTGCGTACTGTATAATCATGCAGATTACAATTAAAATTTATTTTGAAAGAGAATTGTGGCTTAATTTTTTCAGTTTAATCTAATTATCTTGTTTTGGTCACTATGCAGAGACAACCTGAGATACATCTTTTTTCTGCACGTTTGAAGGAGCAGAACGGGGATGTAGCTGGTGCCCGAGCAGCTTATCAACTGGTGCATTCCGAAATTTCTCCTGGTCTTCTTGAAGCTATAATCAGGCACGCAAATATGGAAAATAGATTGGTATGCTGGTTTATGGGCATTATGATTTGGCTTGGAAGGCAATCTAAATTGAAATTGCTCACCTCATTTACTTCTCATGAATTTCCTAGGGTAACTTGGTCGACGCCTACTCTTTATATGAACAGGCTATTGCCATTGAAAAAGGAAAAGAACATTCACTGACATTACCAATGTTGTTTGCTCAGTATTCTCGGTTTGTATATCTGGTAAGTTCTGCAACATTTGTGAGCGCCCTGATTCTCTTTTCTAATTTGAAGCTTGTCCGACCCTTAGGTTGGGTATTTAATTTCACTTCCTGCCCATGATATTAAATTTTAATCTTCCCCATTTGATTTAAACTTGCATTTCTGATAGCTCTGGTAATCAAGGTGAGCTATTTTATTAGAACCCCCCTCCCCCCGACAGAGGCTATATATGAGGAGTTTTTTTTTTTTTTTTTGTAAAAAAAGAAAAAGAAAATCGAGGACTTGAAATGCAAATGACCAATTTGATGAGATGTTTTAAAAAAAAAACATTTGTTCTGGTTATTACAGTTTAGCAGACCTGAATTTATGCTCCTTCGCGGTTTGCTTTCGTGTTCTTTGACTGCATAGCTTGATTTTATGGGATCTTTGTCTGTCTTGTTCTTAAAGTCATCTTATGTGATCCATAGGTTTCTGGGAATGCTGAAAAGGCTAGGGAGATTCTAGTTGAGGGGCTTGAGCATGTTCAGTCACCAAGGCCTATAATCGAAGTATGTTCCATCTTTTAACTCTGCTCATAATTGCTCCATCACTTTTATGTTGTATTAGCAATAAAATGAGATAATAGCAATAGCTAAGAAAACTTTTGATAGGAGAATCTCATCCTAAACCCTAACTAGATATTTTGACCTTGTTTTTCTTGGTACATGCAGGCTTTGTTACATTTTGAGGCTATTCGACCCCTACCAAAGAAAGTTGACATTGACTTTCTAGATTCTTTGGTTACAAAATCCATTGTTCCCAGCCCTGAGAATGCAAATACTGCAAGTGCAACTGATAGGGAGGAACTTTCTAGCATTTTTCTGGAGGTAAGTTGTTGTAATGGTGATGATTCTGAGTATTGCCTGAGATCTATATAAACATTGAACAGTGGTAAATTCATGGATATGGAAAACAGAGTTGAGACACTGACTTGAGATGGAAAATAGTCAATCAAAAGAACTGAACATGTTCACTAGGCAAGTGGAATAGTGGGAAATGTGGCAGGGGCTTGAGATATCCAGCTTTGAGATTATCTTTTGATGCAGATGTTGTTACTGAAAGTTAAGTTTAGCAAAACTTGCATTGTAGTTTGTGATTTGGATCAATAGAACTTCCATTATATTTGATGTTACTCTAAATTCAAGATGGGGGGTCTTAACTGTCAGATGAGTCAAACTCATCTGCTGCTTGCGACTAAGTTGAAAACCTGGTGCAATAAGAACTGGAATTTTCAGGTCTAGAGGAGAAAACAAAGAATTTAGAAGTCAAAATCTATCCTTTACTAGTTTGAAAAATGATTCCCCCGAGACCTACAGAAGTGTGCTAGCTTGCAACAGATTGTGTGCTCTAGCTAACCTGATTTCTCAGAACTTCCTCTAAGCTACTTGCTAATCTTCGCCTGCAGAATTTCACAAATTTTCCTTCTGGAAGTCTTTCTTTTCAGAACTTTCTTTCTATCTTTGTGCTGAAACTATTGGACTTGCCAAGTGACCTATATTTTAATAATTTTGCAGAGTCATAATGCTGACACTTTTCTGGCAACTCTACTACCCCTGAGATGCTTTTGGCTTATTGCCAGAGTAGTGTGTTCCAATGGTTATTGATTTGAAATAGTTCACTCAAAAGGCATTACAGTTATAATATGCAGTGTTTTGATGATGTCTTCTTCCCTATTGATGGCCTAAATGGATACTTTTTTAATTTATACCTTTCCTGTATTGTTAAATTGGCGGGTTTTGTTATTTTTAGAATTATGTGTTGTTTCTTTTCTTTGAAAGGCCTAGCCGCTGTACATTGTTCTTATTACCACATTTAATGACAAACTCCTTTGGTGCCTTTTTCCCCTAAAATTTTTCAGTTCTTAAATCTTTTTGGAGATGTTCAATCCATCAAGAGAGCTGAGGATAGGCATGCCAAACTCTTCTTGCCTCATAGGAGCATGTCAGAGACGAGAAAGCGTCACGCAGAGGATTTTCTCACTTCAGATAAAGCAAAAATGGCGAGATCTTACTCTGTTCCGTCACCTGCCCAATCTTCAATGGGCGCATATCCAAATGCACAGAGCCAGTGGGCTTATGGAGTGCAACCTCAAACTTGGCCACCAGCCACACAATCACAGGGACAACAATGGGCTGCTGGTTACACCCAGCAGGTAGGCTATCGTTTCTTCCTTTTGATACTATGCTAGCTGAGTCGGTTTGTCTCTTATTTTCCTATGTGGACGTGATGAGGGGACTTTCGTGCACATAGTAAAGAAAGATCCTGTAAACCATTGCTCTAGCCTTTAGGAAGCTTGATATTGATGTGAAACCTACCATGCATCTTGTGCGCTTGTTGCACCCTAATGATGGATAAAATTGTTTTGATGATGCTGTTTGCTTTGGTTGCATATCTAAAGTATCTGGTTACCGTCAGGAATATTCTCGTGAGTTGCTTCTTTTGATTTAAATACTTTCACTTTAAATGACCTGTACACATTTGAAGCAGGGCGCATACGGGGCTTATGCTGGATACGGGGCCACTTATGCTAACCCACAGTTGCCTGCGACAGTTCCACAAAGTACCGCATACGCAGCAGCCTACCCACCTGCTTATCCTGTACAGGTACCAAAAACAACACTTGATGTGTCAGTGATGATATTGGGAGCAATATTGCGTTGAAATCTGCATCATTCATTATGTTTGGTTTTGTATTTGGGGCTAATGTATTTGTCTGGATTTCAGGCTCCAGCTTCTCAACCGAGTTATGTGCAACCAGCTGCGGCTCCAGCGGTGCAACCAGCTGCAGCTCCTCAGACGTATTATGGGAGTGGCTATTACTGAGCTGATCACAGATTGGGGGCTCCATCCCTTGTCTTCAATTGGAGAGAATTTGGTCTTCAAAAAAGTTTGGGCATAGAAATAGTCCGAGACATATCGCCTAAGGTAGAAAATTGTTGCCTAACCGATGCAAGTGTATTAGCTCCATTTGTAGTTTAAGATTTTTCTGGTAGAGGCTTTGCTTTTTTACCTTCAGCCGACATTGAGTTGAGTTGTGCTTTAATGCAAATATTATCGCCCGATAGCTTTCGCTTTTGTTTTCCTTACTGAATGTGTGGCGCGTCAGCTAGGCCTATTATTGACCCTCTTAACTTGTATCGAATCTTACCTGTATTTGGTATGCGGAGCAATGAGTATCATGTTTATTGATGCGTATTCGTCTGTATTGTAAAAGTGACTGGGACAGAATTTATTCTAATTAACTTGTTTTTATTATAATGACAAGTTATTTTAACAGGCACGGTTTTATAAATTTTTATTTTTTTTAGAATTTAGACTTTCCACATCCAGGAATAGGGTAACATGAAATAAAATAAGTTTTGAAATATTATAAATTTACAGGTGGATTGGAAAACAAGATTTATTTGATAAAAGCATACAATTTCCTTGTCATTCAAAATTGTGCACGCGTTTTTCCCCATTAAGCTAAACAACTTAGCACTATGCCGAAACGGATGGTTTGTCGCTAAGAAAATGGATGGTAGATGTCATCATCAACTTTTAGCCTCATAAATCTTGTCTCTGATGAGTTAATAGACTTCTCCCATTTTGAACTCTCTTTAACTTTAGTCTCTATTATAAGACACCAACTAACAATAATATTTTATTATTTTTAGAAGGTATTTGCTTGTTTAGAAAGAATGTTAAATAATTTTTTTTCAGTATCCCTATAATTAATAAAGGTAGTAGGTAAGAATAATAATATGATATTAGAGTTTATAAAATTAGTACGATAATATTAAAAATTATTAAATTTTAGGACAAATTTAATTATTATAACTGCTTTTATTGATTTGTGAGAATTATTAGTTGGTATGTTATTATAAGGACTTGAGGGAATGGTAAATATATTAATTGACATCTGTAACTAGATTCTCATTGAAGTTCGAGCAGTCACATGAATATTAATTTAGGAGTAAAAATGAGGATGCTTTGACGTGGCTGAAACTTCCAAAGTTCAAAGTAAAAACACTGGTGGTCACAATAGGTGTCACAGGTGTAACTTTCGTTCAGATCCAGAAAAGTTCATGTTTTTCCAACTTTCGTTGCATTGTGGGAGAAAGCGAAAGTCAAATTATTGATGAGGTGTAACTCATTAAGGGTGTATAACCATGCACGCTGAAGAATGTCTCAACCTGACCACCCCACCTTGTGACGTGTACGTCCCTCATCCCTCTCCTCTGTCCTATAAATCTCGGAAGCGGCTTTGCTCCGATGCATCGGACGCTCCGCTGCGTTTTTTTTGCCTAATAATTTATACCGCATGCGGTGTGGGTACCGCATGCGGTAAATTATTAGGTGTTTTTTGAGCAGCGGAGCGTCCGATGCATCGGACCAAAGCCGCGTCCATAAATCTCACCCTTGAGATTCTCTGTACTACTACTAGTCCCAGTCATGGCTTATTATAAACTTTTTAGTTCGCTCCCACTTAAAGCAAGTGTTTTGTTTTACTTTGATGGATGAATGCAAACAGGAAGAGGAGTAATTAATAAGTTGATGGGTCCCAGCGCTGAATTTAGTTCTCTCTACACGGTAATAAATCACCTGAACTTCTTCTATATATGCACAGTCTCATCCAAACTATAATACGAATGAATTGTGTTGGTGTTGCAGGGTTCGATGTACCATGTACGTGCCACTCTACAACTTGAACACGCACAGCATAATAATGTACGTAACAGAGGGAAGAGCGAATATGCAGGCGGTAGATAGCAAGAGCGGGGCAGATACAGGCGTTGCCGGAAGAAGTGGTGGCGCGTGTATAACGGCTAGGAGCCTCAAGAACAACAGTCCGGTTCAGTTGTTGGTTCCCCCACGACCGTCTCCGAGAGCCGTGGCTTAGAAACGACCGTTACGTGAAATAAATAGAAAGGCATATATACAGGCTATCTCGCTAGTTGGTTTAAGGGTTTTCCACTCCAACTGCTTGAGAATCACATTCTTTTCTAAGAATCTAAGGTCCTGTGCTTATTCATTAAAAAGTTGAAGCAAATGTGGGACCATGATACTCCCATTTGTCATGAACAAAATTCAAAAGTTGATGCAAATTCTTCAATGAATCTTGTCAGCAAAAGTACAACTGTTTCCTCCCCAACACTAAGCATATCTTTAACGGAAAAATTGTTACATGCAATATCTTATTGGCTAGTTTTTTCATGATTGCATCTACGTTGTACTTGACTTTGACGGCAGTTGGTGGAACTTATTGATGCAATGGTATGGTGGCGCAAGAGATGACTACGACTACAGTAACAACCACCAGAAATTGTAGACTTAATTTCAGTTAAGTTGAACATATTTATTGGAAATCTTGATTGATATGAAGACACCATTGAGAACATCCACATCTCTACTCAAATATTCCGAGAATGGAACATGAAAGTGAGACCTTTGTGGATGTAATGCAGACATGTTTTGCAAGAGTTCTAATGGTGCGAAGGAGAAGCCTGTCTCATACAAAATATAACTGCGAGATTGCTACTTGCAGCTTCCTTTATTAGTAGAATTCTTTTGAAAATTATTCTTTCTATTCAGGTAATCGAAAAATCAACTGAAACGAATATATACTTCATTTTATGATATCAAATTTTGTATTTTGAGATGCAGATGATGATGATGATAAAGCTCATTATCAGTCAACAAATGATACAGCAAATGTATATATTACATAGCCAAAAACTACATCTTAGTAGTATCCAACAACACAGCTGTACAAAAATCCTGCGGGAAGGTGGCAGCAAGAAGAACAAGAGCGCCAAAACTAGCAACAAAAAGGCAGCACCTTTTCATGCTCTCTCTCATGGTCAGTGCAGAAAGTTCTTTATGGGATCATCGTGATGAACTTTCTTCATCCTATACGCTTCCATATCCTCTGCAGTGACCTGTAGCCAGATATATAGTTGGTTAGAAAATCAGAAGCAGAGGCCAGCACACTCAAATTCTCCCTCAGCAGTTTCAATATTCATACCTCGTCATTCCATTTAACATTATATTTACGTTTCCGCTCATCTTTCTCTTCTCTTTTTCTTTGCTCCTCCTGCGTAATGTCAATGGAATTCACCAATCGGCAATCAGCACATTAATATTATATACTCACACACAATATATGTACGTTATCATTCTCAGAAACTATATGCATCGCTTCTTTTGAAGTCACACATGATTGATTCCCCTTTCTAATTAAGGCCAAAAATTAGTCACAAACTGAAAGTAATTCCTCAGGCAGGCAAAACAAGAAATGCAAATAATGCCATGAACGCATCAATACAGGGGAAAAAAAGACAACTAGACTAATTATTGACCTTTTTGAGTGCTTCAGCAAGCAATTTCTCATCCAGAATCAGGTCGTCTGGAACATCAGTTCCCCATGTTGCAAGCTTTTTCCCCTCCGCAGGCTTATGATCCTCTGAGCATGGTTCACAGAAAATATTTTAATTATCAGAGAGGAAGTCACTTATGATATAGCAGAATGATCAATTATTGGGGAAAAGAACAAAGAAAAAAAGGGGAAGCGGTAGAGGTATTATAGAGATAATGGCTGCTTGTCAGTCACTCATCACTAGCTTACCTTCAGCAGCCTCTTTACGGGCAATATTAGCTTTCATGAGATCACTTGCAGCCTCAGCAGCCTCAATGCCAGCAGCTCCTGTGCAATAGCTGTTTCGTACTGTCTGTTTGCAGCACTTATAGCCCCATTGGTGATCCTTCCACCAAGAACCCCAAACAGTAGTATGGTTGTTAATGTAGATATCTTCCTCATACTTGCTCTTAGGAAGTGCTGCCTCCTGTCAGAAGAAAAAGATAAATAACTAAATATATCATCTTATAAAGGACAATCAAAGACAATAATGCACAAATCATGTTATGTTTTCCTTAAATGTTCAGATTACGACCACGAAATGCTATTAACAAACCACTATTAACAAACCAAATAAATGGTAAGTTACCCCATCAACAAGGATTACGTCAAGCAAAATTATGCACGTTAAAAATGCAACATCAGTTAGAAACCAGACTCTAATAACTCTTGACTGCAAATCATACCTGTCCTTTGATAATTCTACCAGCACGGTCATACTCAACCTGCCTCTCACTTTGACCCAAAAGAAGTTCCCTTGGGAGTTTGTCCTCATCAGCTGCACTGCCATACTTCTCCAGAATAGTGTCCTTTGTTTGAGACTTCAATTTCTCCTTCATTATCTTGAAATTCTTGTAAAGCAGCTCAGCTTGAGATGGGGCTGCTTGCATATGAACATCCTGCCCCTTGTCAAATGCTTCCCAAGCATGAATGTTTAATTCCTTGAATTCCAAAGCTTGTCCACTATTTCTATATTGGTTATCTCCCTGGAACATGAGAGCAGAAGCAGCTTGAGTACAAATTCAATAGACATATAGCATTACAGCTGGCATTACAGAAATTCCAACAGATTTTAATCCCCAAGAAAGATTACCTCATAGAACTTCTCATTTGGATCTGCATCTGGAAGAGGATCCTCACGCATGGACCGTGTTTTAGGATCGTAGTGGGAGGAATTGACATCAAGATTAAGAAGATACTTTGCAGTATCCTCCCGAATACGTAAGTTCCTGAAGGGAAAGTATTTAGCTGCAATTAATTTATGACATAATAAAAGTGGGAAAATAATCTTATATATAGGACCGATTCAGAAGCCCCTGTATCATATAATGGACTGTAAAAGCAAAAATACCTCACAGTTCCCGTACTTCCACCACCAGTTGTACGTACACGCTTCTCAACCTTCGCAAAGTCCATCTGTTTGCTTTCATCGACTTTAGCCTCATCAACCTTTAGATCATCTTCCTCTTCATCCTCATCACTAACTGCGCCCTCACCATTCTCCAATTTCTTTAACTGTTGCTCCTTTAAGTACTTTTTTCGAGCTTCATCTCTAGCCTCATACCTTTCAATAACTCGTGCATATGTTGATGCATCATAACCATTCCATCTATCTCGTTTACCATCATAGTCAAGCTCAAAAGTTTCAATCTTCTCATCAGGGGCAATGTGCGTGCTTGTCCACTTTGCTCCAACCTTCCTTGGTCTTTCCATACATGATTTAACATTATGTGTCATAGCTCCACAGCTGTAACAAGTGAACAATAGGAGCTTAGCTAAGCTTGAATAGAAAGTTCAAATATAAATATAATCAGGGAAAACATATATAAATACTCTAGCATTGTCACAAACATTCTATAATCTCCCAAGAAAAAAATATTGCAAATATTGTTTAGTCAGGAAATGTGAATGTTGCAAACATGAGAAGGTATGGCACTTACTTCTCACATGAACCTTTCCTATACTTGTCTGCCTGGAAAGTTTTAGCACCCCTATCATACCATGATTTTGTATAATTAGGATCTGATTTCCACTTCCTTTGATGTTTTAAACTCTGCAAAAACCAAATGACATGATTTTTAGAACTCAAATATCATTAGATAATGGATACACATAGTAAAAATGAAAATGAGACTTACGGGTCTTTCAGCATTAAGATACCAAGGAGCAGAAGACATATATTGGGGGATGTGAGGGTTGATTTCTTTTCCATCTTCATCAACCTCTGCAGGTGCAAGCCCAGCCTTGCGTGCTTCTTCAAGTTCAATTTGTTTACGATGGTCCTCCCTGGATTTAAATGCAACTGCAATAAAAGAATATGTGTTATACACAGACAATTGAGCAACAACAATCTCAAGAAAAAAAAGTAGTCATTGAAAGTGAAAATTATATCTATGATGGGGGCAACGTATTGACAATCAAATAATCATGTCAAAACTGTTAAATTAATTAGACGAGACAAAACCAATAAAAAATAAACTACCTATGAATTCTACACGTTTTTCATCCCCTCCTGAGATAGGATTTCCAGTCTCATCCTTACTTTAATTGTTTATACCCGATATAGATTTCAATTAGTACAATTAATGATTCTACTGCCAGTTTGCTTGAAAGCAGAAGCCGATCACAGGGTATAAAGACCCGTTTGTAACACATGCATAAGCAATAGACGTTAGACCACGCCTCTAAAACTGGATTAACAGCAAGTCCTCTAGCAGGAATGGTATGGGCTCAATAAAGAAAAAATAAATAATTGAAGCCCGGTTGCTCAGAAACCCTAAATTAAATATTCCGGAGAAGAAAAAGAAGTTGAAAGAGAAAACAATTACCTGAGGCGGTCGCCATGGTTGGCCTTGAACAAAACTTCTAAGAAATCAGAGACAGAGAAACGCGAAGGAAAAGTATTGAGATCAACTCTGAAGATCAAATTATGTTCTTAGTGGCCCTATACGTTCGAAGTCGGGATGGAGAAGGAAGAGGATGCCTGGGATGATAAGGAAGAAGGAAGAAGATAATTTTCTGGATTCGTAATTCGTAAAGAACTAAAGATAGAGGTGGAGATGCAATAATCTTCCTTCTTCGTTTTTTTTTTAAACCTGAATAATCTTCATTCTTCAGCTATTATTAAATGATATAACTTAATTTATTATAGACTTATTACTATTTATTTTAAGGATAGGATAATGTCACTGTCATTTTTTACCACTATCACTTTTTCATCGTTAGATCAGAATCTCAATAAGAGAGAGAAATGATAAAAATAAATGAGATTATGATTTAAGGTGAAAAAGTGGTAACGACAATACCTTATCTCTTATTTTAATAATTTACTAACAAAGAAAAGGGAAAATTAGAGAGAAAGATGGAGGGAGAATTGTATTTATTAGGGAGAATCATAAAATTTGTAAAAACAAATTTTGCCCAAAAAAATTTGTATGTATTTATATCAACTAAATATTAAAATATAATTTTAAACATACTAAATTGCCCCTAACAAAGCGTCCTACATTTTCTCTCTCATCTCATACTCTATTTTTAAAAATAATATAAATTTTTAGATTTGACTAAATTAAACCAGATTTCTCCCTGCTTGCGTAAATATGTAATGAAAAAAGTACTATGACGATGCGGATAAGTAAGGAAAATGATCAAAGTAAATAAATATTTATTAATGAGATCTTAAAAATTCTAATTATTTTTAAGGACTAAAAATTAAAATATAACATTTTTATTAGGAAATCAATCCTAACAATTAGGAGATCAATCCTAGGTAAACTCGTTATCTTTTTTCTAATCTCATTTAAATTGTTTGACGGTTAATTATCAGATTCGATCCTATCTCAATGTATATTTATTATTTTGATAAGAAAATATCTATACGTGCAAACTCAATTTTTTTATGATATTTTCTCACTCGTACATCAGTCATCCAAATTAAAATAGCATTTAAAATATAAAAACAATTAGAAATCTACCTCTTCCTAAATTTTAATTATTTTCAAAACTTTAAAAAAAAAAAATCACAAAAAATTCTATTATTGCATCTTATATTGGAATTGTGATTTATGACTTTTTTTTTTTTTTTAGCATCTCATAAAATCTCATAATGTTATCTCAAGAAGGGAACCGCTAGGGAATCAGATACTTTCAGTATCCCTCAGAATCTTTATATCCTGGCCGTTCAATATTGATTCAAGCATCCAGACAGAGCCACGTCATTCTTTTTTTCAAATTACCTCATGCTAATAGAAATGAAATTTTAAAAAGTAGATGACGTGGTTCTCTCTGGACGCTTGGATTAATATTGGACGATCAGGATTTAAAGCTACTGAGGGATACTGAGGGAATGGATAGTGAGAGAATCCGAATCCCACCGGCACAGCTTGAAGCCTTTCTTCGTCATTCGGTGCTTCAAAGACAAAAGCAAGCTGTTGTTGAGCCATTCGAGTCTCCTTGGTCCTATTCGACATAAATTTTTTTAAAAAAATTAAATAGTATAGGAATGGTAACTAACTCGTGATTATTTTTAAGCTAGAGGGATTAGTAGGATTTGAAATAGTCTAAATAATAGATAATATATGAGGTGGAAGAGCTTACATGTCATTAGGAGGGCTGCTCGAACCACGTTAGGTTATTTAGAAATATATCTTGATACCTATCTTCCCATTAATTGAAATTTAAAGTGATATAAGTATAAACTAGATAGTATCTAAGTAATTAAAAAATTTAAATGACGGAATCATTTTGAAAAAAAAAAAATCAAATAGTATGGGGTTATAACTAACTTGGACTTTTTTTAAGCTAAAGGGATCCATGAGATTTGAAACACCCTAAATAATCTATATAATAGATAATATTTCAAGGTGAAAGATTACGTATTACAACTTCAAACCGGATGTCAGATAATACTATAAAAAAAGAACTTACAACCGTTGCTTTTATATTGTAAGAGATTTATTATATAGGTTAAAAAAAGGTTACATGTGTCTAGAAAATAAAAAGATAGTTCATGAAATTTTAAATTTGTGTAATTTATTTTTATTTCACGCTAACTTATGCAAGTTTTTAAAATAAAAGGTTAATGTCATATTAATAAAATATTTAAAAATCAGGAAACCTTTTATAAATTTTATACAAAATTAATAATAAGGAGTAACTCCCTTTGGGAATATTTTTTAATAATAAAAAATGCAGTGAATAAAAGTCTCCATATAATTATAAAATCTACAGTAATTCACACTCAAAATATAAACAAATGAAAATATGGTATTGATTATGTAACGCTTTTTTAAGCTCTTAATAGGTTTTTTGTAAAAGAAAAAAAAATTGTTTGAGTTTAATATTTTATTTGTTTTAGTGGACTGGGGAGAGCTTAGTTGACACTGATCATATAAAGCAAGAAAAAAATGGAGAATTAGGGAGAAGGGTCCAGGAAGCAAAATATTTATTAATAAGCATTTTAAATTTTAAAATTATTTTCAAGGACCAAAAATTAAAATATGAAATTAACTTTCTCTAACTCCACCTTAACTATTTGACCATTAGTTATCAAATTTGATGATATCTCCATGTATATGTCAATAAAAAAAACACTTATATGCAGCTCAATATTTTTGTTTGATACATATTGGATTATCTTAAAAGTTACTGAAATTAAAATAACACCTAAGAACTATAAATAATTAGATATCTCCCTCTTTTTAGGTTTTTATTATTTTAAAAGGCTTAAAAATCACAAAAAATATAAATACTTTAAAGTAATTTAATTAATTAGCTTCATTTAGCACTACTAAAAATCAATTGAGTCTTATATTTAGAACTGAATGTAGTATGGATTAATAGGTGGTCTTTAGAATTTTTGTAATATCATACGCATGGATAAAAAGTAAGCCCTACAATACAAGGGGGGAAAAACTTAAATTAAAGTAAGAATAACAACGAGGGAATCAATGTCAAATAAGTAGTCTAACTTTTCTCTCCCAAGGAGATCCTTTCCAACCTTAGTAAGAATTAACCTCTTCATCTTTTTCAAGTAAATAGAGGCTCTCTGTGTGATAACGAAAGAAAACACTGTTTTCTATAGTACCCACTAAGAGGACATCGGTTGGACTTGCTGGATTGTACCTATAAATCTGCCCTTCTTCCATTTCTAATATAAGATCACCATTCTTCCTTGCACCTAATACGTGTTCAGGACCCATCTCTATCTTCATCATCAATGAGGAGGTTTTCGTCCATGACTCATGGTTCCCATATTGTTTCATAGTCCAAGTGTCAAAACGGCGATCATTGAATTCATTATCGTATTCATTTTGAAGGAGAGAGAGTTGTGTAAAGAGAAGCAAGTCTCCTGTTGTTGCAACAAAATTCAAGCGACAATGACGACGTGCATCCTCTGGAAGCAATATTTGTCCAAATATTTCACGTGATAGATCAAATATAAGGATAACGCCACAATTTATCTCACTATTATGAGCAATCCAATGAATTATACCATTGAAGTATACGTTGGGTTTGCCACGATAAATAAAACATGAATGAAGGATACTTACGTCTGTGAGACGTTTCCATGACCATGTAGTGTATGAGAAAACCCACACTGAATCAATCTCTTGATCCAGTTGTAAATAGAAGGACAACTAATAATATTTATGATCTTAAAGTTATTCTTGCTACAATCAAAACCAAAGCCTACAATAGACAACCTTAAATCCTCCCAATCCATCTTGAGAGGAAGCCATACATATTTTCGAATAGTTGGGTTCCAAAGAATGAATTTGAAAGGCATATTACTGGCAAGACATATTAACAGGCTTTAACAAGGAGGATTTGGTTTTTATAACCAAAAGACGAGCTGCAAAACATGAAACTTGGGCTTGTAATAAGTTTATTCCAATCTCTGCAAACAAATGATGATTGAAACAGGGTTTGGACATCTAATCTGTTGAAAATTTCTTCAACAATATGGAAGGGAAGGTACGGACTATCGCTATTTGAGGATGCGAGTTTGGCTTCCATGCTGATCGTGATTGAAGAGTCTAAACGTCAGGTTTATGGTGAGTTAACTCAAGACTGCTCTATGTATATATGTAGACCTGAAAAGATAATATTAATAATTTAATAATATTAAAGCATATCACTTTAGATTTCTATTTAAAAAGATATTATCCCTATGGATATACTTTTAAAAAGATAGGCTTATTGAAAATATATTATTTTAAAAAATAAGGGACCGCTATATATATATATATTCTATTATTCCCCACATCACATCTATCTTTTAATCTCTATCAGCCTTATATTTAATAGGTAAGCTTAACCAAATCGTATTACATAATTTTCGATTTAAATTTTTATTTCTGAAAAATAAAACTAACCGATTCTAAAGTTTAAAGAAATCATTTCAAATTCAAACTCAATTTAATTTTAAAATTTGTGGTTTAATAAATAAATTTATTTCATCCTCTCAATCGCCCAAAAGATAAACATCTCATGATAATTTTTAAATATTACTGTTAAAATTGAGGGTCTCATTATAACTCTTTTATGACCGTATAATAAGAGTGTACATATATATCATGCATCCAACAATTGGAATTTGTTTCCAACATGGGTACACACCAAGGTAATTTTTTGGGAAAATCAATTTTAGGGCCCTTTTAACAGGAAAAATCCTAGAAAATGCCTCAAGATTCTGACAATCCCAAAAAAGGCCCCGGACCTTTTCTGGGATTTTCAGAATCTTAGGTGAGTTGTTAACGGGGTTGATATAGTTGTTAACGGGGTACTGATATAGTTGTTAAAAGTACTGATTTAGTTGTTAGCAAAAGTGTTGTTAACAGGGTTGATTTAGTTGTTAAAAACCTACCCGTTAACATTCTGAAAATCCCAAAAAAGATCCTGGAGCCTTTTTTTGGGGATTGTCAGAATCTTAGAACATTTTCTGGAATTTTTCCTGTTAAAAGAGTCCTGAAATAAATTTTCCCTAATTTTTTCACTACGTTGTCAACAATACTTTATTCATTATTGCATTGATGTTTGATTTACCAACAAAGAAAAGGGAAAGTTAGAGAGAAAGATAGAGGGAGAATGGTATTTATGAGGGAGAATCATAAAATTTGTAAAAAAAAAAAAAAAAATTTGCCCAAAAAAATTTGTATGTATTTATATCAACCAAATATTAAAATATAATTTTAAACATACTAAATTGCCCCTAACAAAGCGTCCTATATTTTCTCCCTCATCCCATATTCTATTTTAAAATTAATATAAATTTTTAGATTTGACTAAATTAAACTAGGTTTCTCCCTGCTTGCGTAAATATGTAATGAAAAAAGTACTATGAAAAAACACTGTAAATCTCATTACTGAACTTGTGAATATCATTAATAAACTTATTATTTCCATTACAAATTTTTTCTTAATCCCATTACAAGTGTTGTAAATCTCATTAATAAACTTATTATTTTCATTACAAAAAAATTTCATCATCCCATTAGAAGTGTTGTAAATCTCATTAATGAACTTATTATTTTCATTACAAATTTTGTTCAATCTTGTGAACCTTATACATATATATATATATATATATGGGATTCACAAGATCAAACAAAATTTGAGTACTATGAACAAAATTTGTAATGAAAATAACAAGTTTATTAATGAGATTCACAAGTTTAGTAATCTGATTTACACTAGTGTTTCTTGATTAAAAAAAATGTTAAGAAAAATATATATATTTGTTAATGCATATATGTATCAAAGAAACTAAGTGTCCAATGACCACTGGGCCTCCTAGGAAGGTGGGATGGGTTCGAACCCGACCCTCACACACCTTCATTCAATCTTTTTTTTATTCAACCCCGCCAAAAAAAAACCCCTCGCCGGATCTCAGGCTGGAGCCTAGGCCGTTGGCAATTGCAGGTCAGTTGCGGTGGCTCTTTGGCGAGAGCTATTTTTCTTTTTCTTTTTTAATTTATTTAAAAACTGAGAGTAAAAGGGTAAATTCATCAACGTTTTAAAATCTCAATTTGATCCCTTTCACCTTTAAGTCCTTTATAAATTTTAACAGACATTTGGGGGTTTTGAAATTTGTTTAATTGGGGTTTTCACTAATATTAACCATCAGATTAAACAAACTCTTGGGATTATCCGACATTCCTACCTAAGAAATAAAAAGATTCTTTACTTGAATCATTGAACGGTTCCTATACAATATTAATTAACAAAAGCCACTTTGTGCCTCTACTCGTCTTTTAATTTTTAATATTATACTCTTAATTTTTAAAGATAAAAATTAGACACTTTTTCCCTAACCCTTGCATTAATTTGTAAATACTCCGGAGTTGTTATTATTATTAGTTAAAAAGATAAAATAATATCGCTGGCACTTCAAAATCCTAAACCAGTATTGTTTCTCATAAGAATATTGGTATTGATTACAAGAATATAATAATTAATAACTCATGTTAGTAAAATATAGTACTAACTAATTTAAGATTTTGAACTGTGATATTTTCTTGTTTTCTTTCTTTATTATTATTAAATAACTTATTTAACTATTAATATATTGTTTTTCCCAAGAAAAGTTTATCTTTTAATTAAGCGTTTGTTATTGCATCAATCTTCTAAGATTCTTGTGTGGGTAAAGTAAAGCAGTCTTTGGGGTGGCTAATGGAACCAGATGCATTTATTTGAGCGCTAAATTAATTAGTAAAACCTAATAAGAAGGCCACGCAATTACGTGTTTCAGTGTTTCTCACAGACACAGCCAACATTACAAAACTTCACCATCCTCCTCAAACTTGATTCTTCTTAAATGCGCCTGATGCATATAAATGCCACTGCCCAAGTCCTTTTCTTGCAGAATTGCAGTTCATATTGATCGCTTCATTATTGCCTCTCTCCAGCAATACTCTTTTTTATTTCCTCACTGGATCAAGAATCTGGAATCACTGTTCGCTTTGGGATATATTTCACTTACTATAGAACGTGCCTTCTTATTCAGACAAATATTCTGATACATCTAACTCGTATCTTTCTCCCATCATGGGTATGAGTTTTTGCCGCGAATCATCAAGCGCCTGCAGAAACCAGCATTGCTCCCTCAGATAACTGTGGTGGTGGTGGTGAGCAGCCATTGTCATCTTCTTCAGTGTCCCAAAGGAAGCTAGCATATGCCGCATGCACATGACTGCAATTAGTAGTAACATCATCAAACATAAGCTAATGTCAGAATTATAAATCCCAGATTAATGTTCACGTCTTGTCTTCTCTTTAAGGACACACAGATATATATACCTGTCTTGGGGTGAGGCTTGAACTGCTCTTTCAAAGTAACTAGAGGCTCTGTCTTGATCATGATGTAGCTCCCACACCAATTTTCCATACTGTGAAAGAATCTCACCATCTCTTGGGTCTGCTAGTATGGCTCTCGAGTAATATTCCTCAGCTCCATGACGGTCTCTCTTGTGCTGTTCAAAACACACACACACACACACATCAATCCCAATTTACCACATTTCTTTATGAGGCTTCATAATTAAGTTTCAAACAATTGGATATAACAAGATGTTGGAAATTTAGCTTACCTGATACAAGAACTGAGCATAGTTGCTCAGGAACAAGGGGTTGCCAGGATTTTCCTCTACCATTCTCTTGTAATATTCTTCCACCTCATGCCTACTTTCTCCATCGTAGCCGCCGGATCCCGTGGAGTCAAAATCTCCGCCGCCACTGCCTCCTCCTCCGCAGCCACCCATGCCGTCCCCACAGCCTTCAGTTTCAAACCATACTGCAGGATGTGTTTCCTTCACACCCGTCTTTTCCTTCTCACCAATACCCACCCTGCAAGTTCCAATATTCCCAACTCTCGCCTCTTCAGTCACAATCAAACTCTTGACACCTTCCATGGCACTTGAAATTCCTTCTTCTTCTTCTTCTTCTTCCTCATCCTCAAACTCACTTTCCTCTTCCTCTTCTTCGTCATCTTCTTCTCTTAAGCCCCCGTAGTTACTGAAGGAGAAAGATGGGATTGTGTCCAATGCAAACAAACTTTTGTTGCAAGAAGAAGCATATGCTAGGTTCTCCAAGTTGCCTTCAGATTGAGCTCTTCTGAAGCCTCTGTGGCAATCAAGGTCAGCAATGGAGGGTGAAATTGGAGAGGAAGTGGAGGAGAAGGAAGAGGAGAGATTGTGAGACCCAGTTTGGTGAAAAGAGAGTTTGTGGTTATGGTAAGGAACACTGGTTTCTGGTAATGGTGATAGATGCTTCACCCCGTGGGTGGTTTCAAAGTGCAGGGAATTACAGGGACTTTCTGAGAAGGATGAGAGGAGAGAGCCAAGAACTGGCGTTGAAGAGCTTCTTAGTAGCATTGTTCTTCTTTCTTACTGATCTACTGTAACAAGAAAAGAGTACAAGCTATAAATTAGCAGGCAGGAAATTTTTAAACAGTATTAATGAACAGATACAGGAAATCTGAACTGACCCGAAACAAAAGGCAAATGGTATATATGTCTCTTCAATTAGATTAACTGAAATGATTGACAATTCCACTTGAACTTGACATGTGTTCAAATCATGATAAGTAGATCCAAGATACAACATCAGGGTAGAATATGAAGATTATGCTAAAAGCTAGATTTGGCAAACATATCCCTTTTTCTATTTTAGAATTTTGCTTGCGCATGAAAAGCAAATGGTATACTATAAACCGATTAACATATTCTGTCTGGCAGAGAAAATCAAAACACACTTCATTCAACTTGATAAGAAATTAGGGGGGAAAAAGAAGACGAAGAAGAAAAAACATACCCTTTTCAGATGGGTCCTTGAATACCCTCAAAACACACTCTTGGGGATCTGTTTTGAAGCAATCGGGGAAGAAATCAGAACGTCGGAAAAGGCAAGAACAGGAACTCTCATTTATACAAGGGTGAAGAGGTTGAAGTTTCATAAAGGAATAGTACCATTATATTTGAGTGGTGGAGAAGGCATCTGACCAGAGGCATATCTTAATCTTGGAGAGACAAACTTCAAGTTGTTAACCTGTGTGGCTGTGTGTTAATATTGGAATTGGCTTGCGTCCTTTGCAGCATATCCTCCGCTGCATCCGCTGCATTAAACGCGCGCCGTTTTGGCGTAAAGCTATCCCTTTTTTTTTTTTTAATTTCAGATATTGTTGGGTAGTAAAAAGATAATTCAGGAGACTGAATCGTACTGACTGATAAAACAATTCATGATTTTAAAAAGATTATTTTGGGACCTTAATAAAACAATTCAAATACTTAATGTTACTAAAAATATACTTTAAAATATTTTTTCAAGATCTTAAAATAATCTTTTTAAGATCATGAATTATTACCCGTCAGTACCCTGAAGTATCTTTTTAGTAGCATTCAGTACCCTGAAATAATTTTTTAAGATTCTAAAATGATTTTTTAAGATTATGAAGAATTTTTTCAGTACGATTCAGTCTCCTGAATTATCTTTTTACTACCCAACAATATCTGAAATTAAAAAAAAAAAGGGGGGGATAGCTTTGCGCCAAAACGGCGCGCGTTTAATGCAGCAGATGCAGGGATATGCTGCAAAGGACACAAGCCAATTCCGTTAAGGAAATATTGAGGGGTAGAAAGCAAAGGAGAAAGGAGCTGGAAAAGTCATAGTCACGGACAATTTTGGCAGACGCGGAGGGGCATATTCACCAGACGATGCTGATAGACTAATAATCAAGGAAAAATTCAGGAAGGCCACATGCTTTTGCCTGTTTAACCCATACCCACCTGCCTCTTGTCATAGCTCCTATCGGCCTGTTTGATATTATCCACCGTTTGAATTTATGAGAAAATATATATTTAATTAAAAAGTTATTCCAATCAGATATTTATGATGAGCCACATGTATATAGAAAAAATTGTGGGATTTGCACGTGGATCATCGTTATGCAGGTTTACTCCTGGAAGATTATCTCAGTATATACTCCTTTCTCATCTCTCAACATCCCTTCATTTCAACCGTCTAATATTTGGTCCAATCGAGTAGAGAGAGACACATTATACATTTCAAAATTTTCATATTTACCATATATGGTATTTTGAAATTTATGACGTGTTCCTCTCTACACAGTTGGATCAAATATTAGATGGTTGAAATAGAGGGACATGAGGAGGAGCAGGTGCCGAGACAATCTGCTCCCGGTGTACTCCTCGTCTTAACCTCACAGTCCCAAGTAACGTGGAACATTATACACCCATTATTTCCAAAATTGCCATGTTTTTTTTTTTGCTCAGAAAAAATTGCCATGTTCACGGCTTCAAAAAAGTACACGTTTTTTATGAGTCTCTTTTTCTTTGCCTTTGGTCCGCACACGTGGACCCTCCAACTTTTATGCGTTCCAATCCTATGCCATAATCATCCTCAGCTGTCAGCTCAACCATTTGTAGATGCATGATAAGTATATATTTTATAATTAAATAAGGGTAGATTCTGGATACATTAAATTGAATTTATTAATATTTTATAGTTATTTAATTATCTTTATGTACTTATCTATCTTTTAATTAAATATAGGATAAAATGATATTATAACAGAAAATTTATTGATATCTTACTTATTTGTGCAGGAGATATTATGTGAGGATGCAACAAATTAAATTAAAAAGATATATTATAATACTATTATATTATAATATAATATAATATTATAATATATTAGAATAAGAAAAGATTTGGATAAAGACGAAAAAGAAGCAGATCACGGGCACAGGGACAAGAAACTAAAAAGGATATTAATATATCCTATATACAAAATAAAAGAGGCAGATCCAAAAGGAATACGCATACGCAGAGGCAATATATAAGAGGGATTAGAACGGAAAAAAGAATACGCATGACGCAAGCCGAGAACGGAATTGAAGACGCAAAGACTGGAAGGAGCCGAATTCAATTCAAGACACATACAGACGCTGCGAACAAAGAAGAAGCAACACGGAGACACGCAATTTTGGTTCTCATCTCTTTTCTTTTGTTAATCTAGCCATGCTTGGTTAGTTTCCTTTAGTAGTTAGGGCGAGGATGAACCCTATGTGAATTTAAAGTATTTATTTGGATTCTTATTTGATTATTGTTTTATTGACTGAATGGATTACCTGTGCTTAACGTTTTTTTAAAGAGTGATCGCTTTTAGATTGTTTATAGGTTAGTGTATGATGATAGAGATGTTGGTACATTTAACTCGAACCGTTAATTCATAGTAGAATTGCATGACATAGACACATAACTGCAATTTATGCGATCTCATACTGCAGTAAACAAATTGATTTTTCTAAACAATACTAAGACATTTGGTTGTTTTCAAAATAACGGATTAGGTAGCATCAAGACATTGAGACTTAGTCTAATTTTAGAGAATTGGTCGTCGGTCGTGAGAATAATAATCAATTAGGGACTTAATTCAAATACTTAGAGAACATGGGGAATTTATGCGCTTGCGTTTTCTTTATCGATCATCTTTTCTAACACAACCGTTCTTGAGATTCTTAATCTTGAATGCTTTTCTTGAGTAAATTCCTTAAAAATTCTGTTTGGTTACAAATAAACCCCTCATTGATCCAACTAAAGCTTAAATAACGAATTAGTTGGATCAATGAGTAATAGGGGTTTATTTGTAACCAAACAGAATTTTTAAGGAATTTACTCAAGAAAAGCATTCAAGATTAAGAATCTCAAGAACGATTGTTTAGAAAAGATGATCGATAAAGAAAACGCAAAGCTAGGCATAGAATTCCCCTATGTTCCTCTAAGTATTTGAATTAAGTCCCTAATTGATTATTATTCTCACGACTGACGACCAATTCTCTAAAATTAGACTAAGTCTCAATGTCTTGATCTTAATCCGTTATTTTTGAAAACAACCAAATGTCTTAGTATTGTTTAGAAAAATCAATTTGTTTACCAGAATTATGAGATCGCATAAATTCGTAAGCCTATGTCTAGGTCATGCAATTCTACTATGAATTAACGGTTCGAGTTAAATGTACCAACATCTCTATTGTCATACACTAACCTATAAACAATCTAAAAGGCGATCACTCTTTTAAAAAAACGTTAAGCACATTCACCAATAAAACAATAATCAAATAAGAATCCAAATAAATACTTTAAATTCACATAGTGTCATCCTCGCCTAACTACTAAAGGAAACTAACCAAGATGGCTAGATTAACAAAAGAAAAGAGATGAGAACCAAAATTGCGTGTCTCCGTGTTGCTTCTTCTTTGTTCGCAGCGTCAGAGTATGTGTCTTGAATTGAATTCGGCTCCTTCCAGTCTTTGCGTCTTCAATTCCGTTCTCGGCTTGCGTCATGCGTATTCTTTTTTCCGTTCTAATCCCTCTTATATATTGCCTCTGCGTATGCGTATTCCTTTTGGATCTGCCTCTTTTATTTTGTATATAGGATATATTAATATCCTTTTTAGTTTCTTGTCCCTGTGCCCGTGATCTGCTTCTTTTTCGTCTTTATCCAAATCTTTTCTTATTCTAATATATTATAATTTATATTATAATATAATAGTATTATAATATATCTTTTTAATTTAATTTGTTGCATTCCTTAGATCACATAATATCTCCTACACAAATAGGTAGGATATCAATAGATTTTCTGTTATAATATCATTTTATCCTATATTTAATTAAAAGATAGATAAGTACGTAAAGATAATTAAATAAGTACAAAATATTAATAAATTCAATTCAATATATCCCAAAATTTATCCTTATTTAATTATAAATTATATACTTATCAATACACAAGTAATAATCAAGGAAGACCGAAACTGGATACTAGTCGCAGTGAGAAGAAAGTATAAAAGCCCAGTTCAGATTGTGGGTGATCCAATATATGAGGAATCCCTTAGGCCCGTTTGTACACAAATTCGGTGGGAAGGAAAAGAAAGATTAATAAGTTCCTCCATTTTTTTATAAAAAAAAAATAAAAATAAGTTCATCCGTTTGGTACACATTTTAGATAAATCTTTTTAGGAACCCAAGTTTCCAAGCCCACACCGGACCCACCAATATTCCCTCATATGTGGAAAGATCAAATCCCACAAAAATTGATGGGATCTTAAGTTCCTACATCACTGTTCACATTTTTTGACTTATTTATCCCTCAAATTCAAACTTGGCAGGAATGTTTGAACTTAGCAAGAAAGTTTAAACTTGGCAGGAAAGTTTCAATTTGGCGGAATTTTTTTTTACACGAGTTCATACTTAATAAGAGCATATTTTTAAAAAATGTATTTTAGCAAAAAAATTATTTTTACTTTTTTATTTTGAATTAACTACTTTTGAGGGTAAAATAGACATTTCTTGGTTCTTTACCAACTACTACCCCCTTCATTTTCTTTATACCAAACAACTCATCTTTCAAAATCTTCCTTTTATTTCCTTTCCTTCCTCTAAGTTTATTTTCCTCTTCAAATTTTCTCCGTACTAAACGGGACCTTAACGGGCAGTGTGAGAAAGTGCCGGCGTGTGAGAGAACGTCCATCAAGAAGCTCAATGCCTGTTTGGTAAGAGGGATTTGAGGGGAGGGGAGAAAAAATTGTTATAAGTTGGATTTAAATAAAATAGAGAAGTTGGGTTATAAATTTTAAAAAAGAGAAGTTATAGGATAAAAGAGTGAGAAAAAATAATTATAAAATTTTGACTCCGTTTTTATATATATTTTTAAAAAATTTCCTTTCACTCACTTTCTCTCTCCACCCCTCCCCTCATACCAAACAACCTTAGAGAGGATGTTCCCATGTACTCCCTCGGTCTTTTTTATAAGTAATTTTTACTCTTATTGCGTAAAATAAACCGACAGTTAAGATTAATTAAAAACAATAAATATGTAAAAAATGTCATAATTCTTCCAAATATACCCCTATTTATGAAAAGAGCACAAGAGGGAGTATAAGTATAAAATATAATAGACAATGTGTAATAAATGAGTAAATGAAAGAGAATTAGTGGTGAGTGAGGGATAATTAATATGAAGATGTGTATTTCATAAGGGTAGAAAAGGAAAAGATAATTTAATTTTTGAAACACAAAGATAAAGTTGTTTATAAAAATAACCGGCCTTAAAAAAGAGAAAGTTATTTATAAAAAAGATTTTGAGGGAGAAATACTCTCTCCTATCCTAATTATAGGACAATATTTGAGAGTTGAGCTTGGTCTTAATTATAGAATTAAATTCTAATTTTTGTCAATTTTTTCCTAAAACACCCTTATTGATATTTTCTTAATAATAATTAAACACAATAATAATTTAATAATGCACCTATATATTCTATAAAGTAAATAATGCTTGCAACTCATTAATACAACATATATTTCAATTCTCCTGTTTCATCAATTAATTTAATAACACGTTTATATTTTATGAAGCGAGAGATTTTACTTTCTTTTTTAATTTTCAAATAAAATAATTTTAAGATTTCTTTATAAATATTTTCCTGGTAAACTGCATGGTGGTAAACAAGCAGAGGGAATGGAATCATGAGAGATAAAATGAATTAGAAATTAAATAACAAAAAAATCAAATTTTAAGTAATAAAAATAATGCTAAAATATATTTTTAAATAAATGCTCTTTTATAATATAGTTAAAAAATGTATAATTTTTTTTTTTTAATTTTTAATTAAGAAGAATGGTCGGACGAAATGTAGAGGATTTCTTTTATGAGCTTGGAAAAAGCATTTACCATGAGAGTGGTGTTGGTGCGGCCAACGGCAGGAGACTGTAGCGTCATGGTTTGTGCAGTTTACCCATCCATTATCAAGGACATTTTTGAAAAATGAATACAATTAATTAATTTAAATATTATTATTATTTTCTCCAAAATCTAGTAAATATATCTTATAATTAAGACTGAAGGGAATACCATTTCATTTTGTTGACAATCCATTGGGGTTGAAAATTTAGTGCATGAGTCTAGCTCAGTTTGTACACTACAGGAGTTGATAAAAGCTCGCGTGGGCAATTTCCTCAGCTTGAGACCTAGTTAATTAGGGGTTTTTGCCTTGTGCCCGTAGCTTTTCTCTACTCCAATTAATTCACCGGAATTTAAAAAATACATTCAGCTCATTAAATCTAAGGAAAAAGACATAATTTTTTTTTTTGAAGTTGTAAAATTCTAAATTAGGTATTTCTCATAAAATGAGTTGTGAATTGATTATCGAGTTTCATCGTTCTCTTATCAACTCTTGGTAACAAACTTAATTTGAGATTTTACAATTTTAAGTTTTTTTTTCTTGTCATTTTCCCTTAAATCTATCTTACTTTTTTTTTAAAAAAAAACTGTTATGGACCTACATAAGGCCCATACTCAATATATGGCCCAACAAGGGGCAATCCACGTGGCACAGATATGACGTCACATCACTTGGGCTTGGAGGCACACTGGCCCACAGGTCCAAACCCTAACCCTAAGGTACACTCTATAAATACGAGTTAAACCCTAAAGGTACACATCTTCTATTCTCTGACTATTTACATACCGCCTACACAGAGCACACATACCACCCCCTTTGGCTAAACGCCTCCAGTATCATCAAACTACGTGGACTTTGATCCTTCTCTACAGGGTACGTAGGCCCTAGGCATCGCTACTAGGTCAAGTCCCAATCAACATCAACATACTAGTCCATTAGGGCTAGTCATCTGTGTTCTACACCAGAACAGTGGCGCCGTCCGTGGGGATCCATAAATTTTGATTCCCGTGACCAAAGATGGTCAAACTTCCCAAATCCCAACGGCAAAACGAACAATTGCAGAGTTTTATGTTAGGGTTTGGGATGTCAGCATAGCAAAAATTGGTGAAGCGTGGAATTCCTCTGATTTGGAGTAGTGTACATACTCGATAACGAACATGGAATTCCTGTGACATCGACCAGATTTAGAGTAGCGTACATACTCACGCTGGTATCGTGATTTGGATCAATCTGTGTCATCTTAAGGAACATTCCTTGAGTTTTGACCTGGATAAAACGTTCCATAATTTGCCGACACTAAATCTCCCCCAGGCCATTACGTGATTTGTTGGGAGCTGTTAGTGAAGGACCGGCCGTCGTCATCGACGCGATTTATCTTGGGTGTAGTTGATCTTCATGATTCGTTATCTCATCCAGTTTCCACCTACTTCATCTTATATATCTCCTTTAAATTTGGAAAATTATGAATGGGCCGGGTCGTCGTCATCGAAACTCTTGTTGCTTGAAAGATGCCCACTAATGTCATTTGCAGATCTACAAAGCTGGGTTCATCGATTGCATTTTCTCGTCCAATACACCTATTAACGTTTATGGTAAAGTTGGTTATACTCAAAATGGCAAACTTGGTGAGGCGTTTCAAAGCCTCTGTTTCCGCTGTCCGGAGGGATATGAAAAAAAAAGGATGCAAATCGCGCTTTTGCCAAATGCAGGGAATTAAAAGAAAAGGAAGAAGAAGCAGCGAGAAAGAAAAAAAAAAACGAATCTCAGCGTTTGGGGCCGACTTTTGCGTTGCAGAATTGAGTAACAATGATATTCTCGGACTCAGCGTTTGGGGGCCGACTTTTTGCGTTGCAGAATTGAGTAATAGCGGCATTCTCGGATTTTGTTACTAGGAAAACCGAGATAGATGCCTTCATGAAGCCGGCATGAAACCTGGTACCGAGATGGATGCGTTGATGAAAGCCGGCATAAAAAAAAAATCAGTGTGAATTGCCATATAGGTAGGCCTATTGCAGCAACTACGAACTTCATTTCGAAGTAGCGTCATGCCTTCGATTATCTGAAGGAAACGAATGACTGCAATTTTCCATCAGTGTTATCCCATGCAACTAACGTCGTATGCCGTCAAGTCTCTTGACGGACTTCTGGATAGAAATCTTCATCGTCTGGAGTTTCAAGAGATGAATTTCTATTGCATCTTGAGGAACTCAACCTGTCGCAATCGTTGATAGATCTGTGGTAAGATGGAGAAGACCTGCGTCTCCGTCCTAGTTCGGCCTCGGATTTAAGAGGATTCCTTCGGTGGTAGTCTTTGGAAGGTTAAAGAGAATCGTATTCCTCCTCACAAGTGGAAGTGAAGGCCGGGATCCCTCGAAATTTCTTCATTGTATTCAAATCCCGAGATACAATACCGAGCCGATGAGGGATGACCGGGTGAGTGCATGTCTGGGATACTTCCGGATTTGATGCCGACATGAATATTTCAGAGAAGGGTGAAAGCCGAGATTGACCAACACCCTTGAGGTTGGCCTCATCGCGATAGCCGAGATATATATTGAGGAGCATTTGCGTTTTAGATCATGATGTTGTCAATATGCATGGATCAGCCGATATTAAAGCAAACCCATAAACTCAGGCCTTGCTTTCAGAATCAACAATGGTAATTCGCCCGCTCGTCTCCTCACAGTAATCTCAAATGTAGAGGACGGTCGATTTGAGTTGGGAAAATCAATTCACGACAGAATCGCGTAATACAAGGAAAGGTTCTTCTCTGTCTATCTCTGAACATCTTAAAGATTTTTTATTTTTATTGTCTAATCTGCATTGGTGAAGCTATATCTATTCAAGATCATATTGGTGTAATCAATCTTACTGTTATGATCATTGAGAATTTCATATTGATGTTATTGCTACATCTGTGAGTAAGATTGAGTCTTTATTGTTGACTCAAGAAATGAGAATATGCAGCCTTATTTCCATTCTCTATTGAGAAAGCATGTGAAAAACATGATGAAATAAATTTTGTAGCATCTTACGCCTTTCCAAAATTGGACTTGTGGGGATTGCATCTTGTTTGTTTTTTACAATCAATTGAAGCTTTGGTGATTTTGATGCCTATGTGAATTCCACTGCTGCCACCAGCTTCATCAAATGATTTTCTTGAATGTAATTCTTTGGGAGGTGTATTATTAATACTCAAAAGCATTCGAGACTTTGCTGCTCTAACTCCCTTGTCATTGAGGCACTGATTTTTCCAATGGTCCTTACCATAATGGATCCCACACCTCCCTTGGTGGTTGGTGGGAATTTTTTCAACGCTACTCCATGGGTGTTGGGAACTTACTTATATTCAAATATGAAGGGAAATCATCCTTCAAGGTTCATATGCTCAGTTTAGCTACTTGTGGGATAAATTACCAATCAAACACACATAGCAATGCTAAAGGGATTTTCTTTCTTAATCAACATCTTAATGATCAACTGTATCTCCCCTAGTCCAGAGGGAGAATTGCTGGGCATAATTACTGGCTTTGCACCGATATTAGTAATGATTCATGACTAGAAATTGTTATATGAAACAACGCTCATGGATCATCCTGAAGGTCCTGTTGAGAATGCAGATATTTCTTAGATGGCCCTCGTTGATTTAATTGGTTCAACCAATTCTTGTTGGTGATGATACTTTATGAGACGAAAGAATGTAATCCTCAATGCGACAAGGGGATATCATATTCCAAAATTTGAAGGCGGACCCTGGTTACACCAAATCTGGTTAAAATCCCGGCTCTGTGAAAAGTCTTGGAAGCGACCCCAGATTACACCAAATCTGGTTAAGATCCCGACTCCGTGTAAATTTTGACGGCGGACCCCGGTTACACCGAATCTGATTACAATCCCGGCTCCGTGTTGCGGCGACAATCTCGCCAAGTCTATTTACATGCGTGAATCCGGGGTAAACAAACTCGTTTTCAGGAATCATCAACCCGGAATCTCGGTGTTAAAGTGTGTAAACTCGGAATCACGAGGTTAGAGTATATGAACCCGAAATCTCGGTGTTAGAGTAAATAAACCCGGAATCTCGGTTCAGCACGCAAGCAATCCCGACAATCACGAACAATCTGATCCAAGTTGGTAAATCAACACATCCCGGCAGCTCAAAGACCTGAACTACCGGTCTGGGGGGCAACAGAATGGATAAACGAATCCAGGGTTACGACACCCATACTAGATAAACGAATCCAGGGTTACGACACCCATACTAGATAAACGAATCCAGGGTTACGACACCCATACTAGATAAACGAATTCAGGGTTACAACACCCATATGGGACTAATGAATCTCGGGTTACAACACCCATAACGGATTAAACCCGGTTACTCTTAATAACTGCATCAACTTGCGAGGTAAAAGATCTTATTCGTGGAGGTCAGGTACCTTTTTCTTTTAAATCTTGTTTCTTTATATGTGATTGTTCATTGCATATTTCTTCAAGTCCACACATCACGAGTTTCTGACCTCGGTTACACCGAATCTGGTTAAAACCCGGGCTTCGGTCGGAGGGAGTTGTCTCCGTAGAGCTATCGCAGCCCGGACACTTCCTAACTTACTCCGGGATATCAAGCGGAACTGTCATGCCGACCCTGATCAGGTCAAAATGTTCGGACGCTTCGGTGAAAAACCAAACCCGGCAGGTGACAACTTCCCTTTATCCTAGGATGACCCGGTCAACGAACCTGGAATTATACGAGGCAGTTTGAATACTGACCCCTCACACTTTACGGTTTCAATACCAAACGCGCTTTCGCAGATTCTGCATATCACATCTATGACCCTGGCATGGTCACTCAATAGTACTCCAAAAACAAATGTGAGTTCACTATATCAGTTCATCGTGGACACGGATGAAACACTGCATAAATATTCGAATTGATCAGGAAGTGAAAAAACTTTCATTAATGATCAAGTCGATACAGCTCCAATCAATCAACCCGGAGTACAGATCTGGGGGCAAGTTGCAGTAAACAAATCCGGAAACCCGATCCGTTCCTCTTCAGGACAATTCGGATTAGGGAAATTCTGTGTTGCAGCAAACAAACCCAGAGACCCGGATGATTGATGTAGAGAGATCCTAATGATTTTAAAAAGAAACAAACGAAGTTTCAAAGCAAATTAACCCGGACTACATGTCTGGGGGCAATTCAATCAGAATACAAGTAAGTCCGGGACTCGTCGAAACTCGGACAAAAACTTTATCAAAATCAAACGAGTGGTAGCAACTCGGATACGATATCTGGATTCAACAACAGATCCACCCCGGAAGCCCAGAGACCTGAGCTACCAGGCTGGGGGGCAATTACTATACAGTTGTCAATAACCGGGATTAATGCAAACTCGAACAAGCATTCGAAATGAGCAAACTAAGCGATTTGCGCACAGTAAGTATTTTTCAAATATTGTGATTTGCTTACGTATTATCAAATGCAGGAATATAGACCGGGTAATTATCCTGGGAAAAAATGCTACGAAAGCGAGCAAGGGATCTTATTCCTTCTCAAACAACCCGGATGAGCTGGGTATATCTCGGCCAAGTCTGTATTTCACAGTCAATCAAACAATTAATCTCGGCAGCTCAGAGACCTGAACTACCGAGCTTGGGGGCAACTATTATGGACCTACATAAGGCCCATACTCAACATATGGCCCAACAAGGGGCAATCCACGTGGCACAGATATAACGTCACATCACTTGGGCTTGGAAGCACACTGGCCCACAGGTCCAAACCCTAACACTAAGGTACACTCTATAAATACGAGTTAAACCCTAAAGGTACACATCTTCTACTCTCTGGCTATTTACATACCGCCTACACAGAGCACACACACCACCCCCTTTGGTTAAACGCCTCCAGTATCATCGAACTACGTGGACTTTGATCCCTCTCTACAGGGTACGTAGGCCCTAGGCATCGCTCTTAGGTCAAGTCCCAATCAACATCAACATACTAGTCCATCAGGGCTAGTCATTTGTGTTCTACATCAGAACAAAAACTATACTCATATTAAATACTAAGGTTTTAAAGGAACATTAAGAGCAATATTTAAACATTAATTATGGGATGAAATTGATAAATAAATATTAATTACTCTTTAAGCATTATGAACTAAAGAATTTTTCTAGAAGTGATTCATATTTTGAATTGAATGAAGGACTTTTCTTGTCCAATTTATAAGATATAGAGAGAGGTTATTTTATCTTATTTACAAGTCAATTTTTCATATGAATATCATTCTGATTTTATTTATAAATTTAAATTATCTCATTTTCACATACTAAGAAAAAATAGTTAATTCCATAAATATGGAATAAATTGGTAAAAAAAAATCAATTTTTCCCTTATTTAAGAATGGGTATTTTTCACCTTTATTTTCTCTTTACCTATAATAAGTATAAAATTGTAACACTCTCGTTTATTACTATGAAAGTAGACTTATAATAAGTATCCGATTTTTTCAAAGTGAACTTATAAATAGGATTATAATGATACACAACTTTTCTAATAAAAAGTGGGGCAAATGTCCAAAGTCCTCAACCATCCATTACATAAAAACGCGGGATAAACACACATGGAATCACGACAAACTAACTTATCAAGATCCAAGTGCCCTATGAAACACCTGCAATTCATCACCTCCGTTAAAGCTAAAATTTGTTAGCCAATATGTTGCTACCAGGGCAGAACTAGGGGGTTTGGGGTGCCCCCTAAAATTATAAAATAGAACTCAGATGTTTAGAAAATTACATTTCAGTTTCATCAAAATTTCAATATTTTCACTTTAGTCCACACTAAAAGTTTCGTGAAGGGACTAAAACGAAAATATTAAAATTGTACAGGGTTTAAATGTAATTTCATGAACATCTGAATTCTATTCTATAATTTTCACCCCCTAATTACAATTCCCGACTCCAACCCCGTTTGCTATATTCTCTTCCCTGAACTTGTGAGAGAAACAGATTTATAATTGATTTATGGGATAAGTATCATTTTTGTCTCAGAAGTTTTGGCTGAGGAGTATTGGGTACCCAAAAGTTTTTTTTTGGAGCAAAATTGCTTCGAAAGTTAACAAAACGTAGCAATTTTACCTTTCCATTAAGTTTAACTAATCTATACACGTGACACCAATGCTTGCCACCTCATCAGTCAAAATATAGTTAAGTATTATTTTTTCCCCAAAAGTTTTAGATGAGGAGCAATGGGTATCCATAAGTGTTTATTTTGCCCCGAAAAGTTTACAAAACGTAGTAATTCTAGCGATTTAGGGGAAGGTGACCTAGATCAATATTACAAAGGTAAATATTATCACTATTGATTTGTTTTACTAAACCAATTTAGGACAATTCATATCTCATTTTGCATTTCATTTGCTTAGATAATAAGAGATGCTTCCTCTAGGTTTTGCGACAAACCTTTCAGTTCCTTTGACCAATTCAGCTTCACAAATTCCATCGGCCTTGAGCTCAAGGTCTCAAGAATCTCCCTCTCTGACTCTAAGTTCGACCCTTCCATGATAGAGTTCTTCCTTTGCACCCTCGATTCCTGGCGCTGTGTCCTTCAGCAACTCAAAGAAGACAAGATCTCTTGTGTTGTTCAGTCCGATCTTGTTGCGTCTGTTTATCTCTTTAATTCCCTCAATACTGATGATTCCTTCAACAAGACGAGATTGATATATTTATGTATTTATTTCTTTATGTTCGCCGTATTGGGCTAAGTGATGCCCTCAATATTGATGATTCCTTCAGCAAGAAAAAGATGACAAGGTGTGATGTCACGTTATATTGGACTAAGTACTGTGAATGATGAGGTGACATGACATGTGTGTTATTTAACTGATTTAACAGTCAAATTTAATATTGGGAGACGAAAGGGCAAAATTGCTACGCTTTGTAGACTTTCGGGGTAAAATTGCTCCTAAAAAAACTTTTTGATACCCATTGCTCTTCAACGAAAACTTCCGAGGCAAAAATGATACCTAACCCTATTTGGATTGATGAGGTGGCATGTGCACATCAGTTAAACTTAACGGTCAAAATTAATGGAGGGGAAAAATTGCTACGTCTTGTTAACTTCCGGTACCTAGTGCTCCTCAGCCAAAACTTCCGGGACAAAAATGATACTTATCCCTTGATTTATTATTGCATGGATTTTTTGGCCGAATTATTATATGGACTTTACACTCTTAAGATAAAGAGTGTTTTAAATATGAATAATAAATTTAATAAAATTTAAGATTTATTATTTTCGATAATATATATATTAGAAACCACTTATATTATAAATAAGATTGGAAAAGCTTACAACCCAGAATAGAAGAGCTTGCTCCACCCATGAGTAAATATTTCGTAGTAGCCTCATTAGACCGTACATCTTTCTTGGTATATCCAGATAATAGATAGGAGCATAAACTGAAACATTCTGGAGCTACAAAAAAGCATTTTATTCGAACAAATATAGAACCAGAATGGATGGTTTTATGTCTATTACCAGTTCTTAGGCTTTGTTTGGAAGTTCCATTTTGGAGGGAAATGAAAGAAAAATGAGGTTTTGGTAGTCCCTTCCATTAATATATACTCCCTCTAGTCCTTATTATAAGGCACTAACTAGCAAGTTTATTTGGTCCTTTTTATAAGGCACTTGCTTGTTCTCAATGAGCATAGATTATTTTTTTTCATGTCTGCCCCTAATTAATACCACTCTGGTCCTATTTATAAGTCTCTTTTGACCAAAACACACATACCAAGGAGAGTTGGTTAACCCAATGATTATGGGGTGAATTTTCAACTTTGCCCTCATTTATGAATAGGTATCTTTCAACTTTTTCTTCTCTCTTTATTTTCATTGGGTATCTTTCAACTCTTTCTTCTCTCTCTATTTTCATTGGTACAATTAATATGGGTAAAATTGTCACAATCTCATTTATTAACTAAAAGAGGACTTATAAATATGACCAAAATTTTTGGTTAAAAGGGATTTATAAATAGGACCAGAGTGGTAAAGGTAATAGGTGAGGGTAATAATTAATATAATATTAGAGTTTAGAGCAATTAGTAGGGGTAATATTAGAAATTACTTAGATTCTAGGACAACTTTATTGACTTTAACTACTTTTATTGATTTGTGAGAAAAGTTAGTTGGTGCTTTATAATAAGGACCAGAGGGAGTACAAGGGAAGAGATTAACAAAACCCTCCTTATCAAGGGAAGGGATTACCAAAACCATTCTTATCAAGGGAAGAGACTACCAAAACCCTCAATTCCCTTTCCTTTTCCTTTAAAATGAAACTCTCAAACAAAGTCTTAAAAGATAGAGGAATCTTTTTGACAAAAAAATGATGGGCAGCGGTATGCTCCGAACCCATAAACAGTAGGAGTGTTTTTCCTTTTCCCCCCAACTGGGAATGTTTTTTGAACACAAATATCATTCTGATTCTATTTATCAGTCCTTTTGACTAAAAAAATTGGTCCTATTTATAAATCCCTTTTGACCCAATAAATTAGATTGTGATAATTTTACCCATATTATTGTACCAATGAAAATAGAGAGAAAAGAAAAAGGTAAAAGGTACCTCATTCAGAGGGTAAAGTTAAAAATTTACCCTATAATCATTGAGATATCTACCTCTCCTTGTTACTCCCTCTGGTCATTATTATAAGGCACCAACTAACTTTTCTCACAAACCAATAAAAGTAGTTAAAGTCAATAAAATTATCCTAGAATCTAAGTAATTTCCAATATTACCCCTACTAATTTCACTAAACTCTAATATTATATTAATTATTACTTTCACCTATTACCTTTATTAATTAGGGGCAGACATGGAAAAAAAATAATCAATGCTCATTGGGAACAAACAAGTGCCTTATAAAAAGGACCAAATAAACTTGTTAGTTGGTGCCTTATAATAAGGATAAGAGGGAGTATGTGTAATTTGGTCAAAAATGAGTTATAAATAGGATAATACATTTTTTCTTAAAAAGCGTGAATACTGTGATGGGCAAAAAGAGGAAGGAGTCGTGAGGTCAATTGTTAACGTGTTAGTGAATGATTGGGTGAGGCTTTAAATAGAATGGCCCGAGTGTATCATATTGTTTGGCAGTAGTATTCATTATATGGGCCCACAAGGGCGCCCCATGGATAATTGTCCCCTGGGTCCTCGACAAGCGAAATTCGCCGGCGACCAAACCCCGCTGAGAGCGGGAGAGATGCCGCAGGCCACGTGGCGAATCACGGCCACCGCCGGAATGGGAATCGCTAACCCCGAAAGCCGAAGCTGCCTATGAATGGTTCGGCAGTCATCGTCCTGGTACAATGAGCTGTCAGCGTTGAATTGGAAGCCAGGGGCAGGGTCCACATGACAAGCGGGGCCCACAATTGTCCTTACTAGGTTCACTACACTCTTGTCTATTTTTTCCCGAGCCAGTGTTGTGTCAGGTCCCACACTTTGTCGGCTTGTCGTTTGGAGCGTCTGTTTTCGGGTGAGTGGTCCCCACCAGGGCCATGTCGACTTTTTGGCGCGGACTGCCCAATGCCCATCCTTTTATCAAATAAAAATAAAGCCAAGCTCCAGTAAGTAACTTCTCTGTTTTTTAAACGGTGATTATTATCAACTCTGAGGACGCTTAAAGGAGCAAATTAACTCAATATAGGCATTGAATAATAAGGATGTGAAATATATTTTTAAAAAATAGCAGGTGTGTATATATAATTAGACAAAATTGTTGTGAAATGACTTCTTCACACTCTTTCCACTATATTCCAGTTCCACAGCATCCAAAGGGCACACAAACCTGACTTGTGGGTCACACAACAATCTCCACCGAACCATTTCTTCCATTTCTAATCTGCCTTTTCCATAATCCGCCAAACATAGCCTCTGCTCTTTGATTCTTTTGTCATATAATATTTCCTTTAATTTCTTTTTCTCACAAGTCTTGCCTTCCAATCCATCCACCCTTCAGTCTTCATAACCATCATTTTATTGTGTGACTTTTTCTTTGGCATAAGTCGGTTTCTTCTTTACCTTGTGTTGGCACTTCGAACCATATTGCGAGCGGTACAGGGTGGTTCTACTGGTGGATCAATGTCTACGGTGTCAAGGGAAGATCATTTGGTTTTGTCTTCGGAGGATTCTTCATGCCCAGACGAATCTGAGCTTGAATTAGGTCTTGGCTTAAGCTTTTCTCGTCGTCCTGGGCTGAAGTCCCAACCACTTTCCACGAATCAATATGCTAGAATTTTAACGGCTAAAGATTTTCCTTCTATGGTTTCTTCTCGTTCTGCAACTTCACTAGCCTCATCTTCTTCCTCTGTGACCAGGCCTAACGCCACTGCTGGCATCAAGAGAACTGCCGATTCTGTTGTTGCTAATAATGGCCCCAGGTGAATTATGTGAACATGTTTTTCCTTTCTCGTTTTAATTGGGATGTTAAAAATCTTATAACGGCTTGGTTCTTCTGTTCAGTTTTTGGTACACCTTCTAGTTTATTTTCCCTTCCATCTTTATGTGATCTCAATTAAGTGATCGATGATTATTAGGATTAATGCATGCATCTAATTTAGATGCCTACTGATTATCTTTATCTTCTTATTTGTAACTCGTTCGTTAGATTCTATAATTTCTTAAATGGATCTTGGTGAATCATTATCAGACATGGTTTTACAGGTATTGGATCATGCGCTCCTATAGAAAATTTATGTCAGGACTAATTTTGAACTTGTTTTGAGATCACCATTTCCATCAGTTATGGCCTATGATAATTTTGTCCGTCCGAATCTCCACAATTCTCCAGCGGCTTTAATAAAAAGAAATCATGAAGGAACATGATTTTAACTATGAAGTATTATTACAAGTTAAGATGGTCTTTTTTTAAATACACAAATTAAGATGGTTTTAGTATCAAGTAATAGTGGCAACTTCCTATAATGGTTTGTATCCATTGGTTTCTTGCAGATGAGAGAAATTTATATCATACATTGTTAATGTAATCGCTTCTCTGATTCTCAGAAGAAATATTGGCTTAATTTTTTTCAGATTAAATTGAGGCCATATTATGTTTGGTTTGTGAGTTTTGGAATGCGCCCGATCTAGTCCTTCCAAGTCCCCTTTGCCAAACATAGGAACAACTGAAATTAGGGGGAATAAGATTTCAGAATATTCTGTAATAGTTGATGTGGGATCCAATGACACATGTGCCATCTAAAATTCTGATATGGGTGCTTAAGTTTCCTTAGAAATGGTATAAAGTCTTTGGCAACATCAAAACTATGTGGGTTATGTAAAAAAAATTATTGTAACATAGGTCTTTTGTCAAAAAGTGAAACACAAGCGCAACCTCTGTAGCAGAAACAACCCACCAAGTGTATAAATTTCGGATAGTAGCTTGTTTGCATCAGCAGACCAACCTCAATAATCATATTCGGCCTTCTGGATTCTAGAGCTATCTCTACTGTTAGCCCAAAAGGTTGGTTTAGTGTTACTCAACAACAACTTGACTGTGAGTAAATCACGTTGTTTCTTTGTTGGATTTGTTATTGTCTCCGTCACTTTTAAATGTCTTGATGAATATAATTTGTTTGTTTGTTTGCTAATGTGTTCGTATATTATTTGGTTGTATAACTGATTTGATCTCTTCGTTCTGTTGCAAAACGGAATTTGTTAAACAGTCAGGTTGTGGGATGGCCTCCCGTTGGAGCATATCGAATGAATAGCTTTAACAATCATGCAAAGTCACCTGCCACTAATGTGTTCAACTCAGGGACTGAGAAAAGTATGGACAATGGTACAGAGGCTAGGAAGAGTACTGAGAATGGCATCGATAATAGCAATGTTGGTGCCACAGGTAAAGGACACCTGAAGAGTACCTGGTTTGTGAAGGTAAATATGGATGGGTTACCAATTGGAAGGAAGGTTGATTTGAGGGTTCACAATTCCTACGAAAGCTTAGCACTTACTTTGGAGGAGATGTTCGATGACCACACTGCAGCTGTTTCGAGTAGAAGTGAGTATTTTTCTCTCTCATGATTTTGGATGATCACAGAGATATTGTAACTCTTGTTATGATGTCATCATCATGGTTCTACTTGCATGATGAATACTGTTAACCATTGGCTAACTGGTTCAATACCAGTATATCTGGTTTATTTGATGTATGACTTTTTCCTCACTCTATTAAGAATAGTCCTGTTCATATGTGGTTATTCATTTCTAAGACTGTCACAATTCTCGTATTTTCACATGAGCTATATCCAAATATGTTCCACACGCCAATTGATTTGATGTTATTAAGTTTTCAATGATATCATTCTGTTATATCTCTTTCCTTTCCTTTTTCTCTTTAAGTTGTGTGGTTTTGAGCAACAATTTGTATGATGTGTTAATGATATGCATATCATTATCAGTTGGATCAAATGGGGAAGAACATGGCAGAGCAGAAAGACGGTCAACATTGCTGGATGGATCTTCTAAGTTTGTACTTACTTATGAAGACAAAGATGGAGACTGGATGCTTGTCGGAGATGTACCTTGGGGGTAGGTGCTTGGCTCAGCCATTATTGTGATGAAAATATAAAGAAACCATTTTTGTCATGCTTGTTTCACAGAGCTTTCTTTATATAATGAAGTACTGCCAAATAAACTGGATAACATGTGCTCGGTTTGATATTTTATCTTTTCTTTCTATTTGTAATCAGCATGTTTCTAAGCTCTGTGAGGAGGCTAAGAATCATGAGAACATCTGAGGCCAATGGACTGGGTAAGTAGAGAGATATATATATCTGTTTTTATTCCAATTTCCATATATTTCCTAGTTTCTTCAGAATAATGATGTCATTCTGTGATGTGGTAACTAATGTGCAGCACCAAAATATGAAGAAAAAAACAGCAGACAGAGAAGTTAGCAGGCAGATCTTGTGGCTGGCTCCAGTATATACCGAAGAAAAGGAATAATAGAGGATTTTAAAATGATCACACCACGTTTTGTTTTTGTTTATGGCTTAATTGTTTGTTTGTTTGATTGCCTAGCTTAGGATACATATAGATAGTTTTTTTTTTGGTACAATCCTTATCGACAGTTATGAAAGTGTACATGGTTTCTTAATTGGAATAACACGTGGTTTTGGCATAGTAGTATTTGGGCCGATATATGGGCCAAGTAGAGCGTTGAGCTGCCCTCCAAAACATCACACGTCCCATTCAAACCTGTTTGTGTTCTATGGGTTGGGACTTTCAAATTACGCTCATAACTAGTTGAGCCTTTTCGCTACTGTTGAGGATCATTAAGGCCCTGTTTGTTACACGGAAGATTTGAGAAGGGAAAGGAAATAAATGAAAGTGAAAGGAAAGGAAGATTAGGAGGGAATTTTAAAAATGTGAGCCATTTGGTATACTATGGAATTGAAGTTAGTTGAGGGAAAATGAAATATTTGGTATGAACAATTTGGTGTTGGTTAAGTGGGAAGATTAGGTGAAATTCCCACAATGCACCTAAACCATTCGAACGTTAGCGTTGGGTTTGAATGTAAAGCACTAAAGGGACAACATGTTCAAACGAAAAATTGGACAGTAACCAAACTTGTGCAGCTGTTTATATCAGAACATTCTAGGAACAACAATATGACATAAACAAAAGTAGGCACTTTTGACAGAAACAATAGTAATATAAATGCGAGCCAGTAAAAACCACAACACACAAACCCACACAACGTCTTCTCGGTATACCCCTGCTTTGTCATTCAATTCACAGCTCAAAGCCAAACCTTCTTTATCTCTGCGCTCTATTTCTCTAAAACCCTACAATACAGGTTCAGATAAGCCTTAGATGTGGCTCATAGCTTCAGCTGTCAAGAATCTCAGGAAGACGGATCCGATAGTCTTGCTGCCGGGAAATGAGGATGCTGTCGCATAAGTGCTGTCGGGTACCGACGTATATGCCATTTACGACAAAAACGAGGAGTGACAAGTGTAACTTAGTTAGTTGCAAGATTGTATTAGTAAGTTAGTTAGTTGCAAGATTGTATTAGTTAGTTTCATTTATATTGCAAGATTGTTATGTACAGTTTCTCATCGGGTTGTAGTCCCGGACTCCTGTATATATACACAGTGACTATCAATAATAAATCATTCATTCTTTTCCCAAATTAATTGTCCAGTCACAAGGAGCTTCAGTTTATTGGCTTATCGTGTAACATTGCTGCAAGCGTTTCTACTCACCGGAAATCAATTCTAAAGCTCATTGGCTCCATGAAGGTAAGGGTAACATGGTTTTTAGGGCCAATTTCGTCAAAGGATTTTACTCTCCCAGGAAGATTTCAGCTTTCCCTCCATTTTCGGATGGAATGAAGATTCCCACGTTTGAGGGAACATTAGTAGAGGCGGGAAGTCATTTTCTTGGAAGAGCAGCGCGCCAAACGTGTTTTTTGATCAGGAACGTTGTCATCTTCCCTTTTCCTCACCTAACTTCCGCGTAACAAACAGGGCGTAAAGTATGAGAGTAATTATTGGCTAGCATGCTATAGGCATATGAGGATGAGGGAGGGATTTTTGAATTTAATAAGAGTACTGAAATATGAAACAATGGAATAACATTACTCTAAAACCAATAAAGTCTAACAAGAGAAGGAACGTTACTGGCAGAAAAAAATATCTTAACTCATCTAAATGTAATAAATAGTTAGGGTAGGTTTATCACTTGTAATTTATTTCCTCGGTAAAATCTTGCTGTATTTTTTTTTCTGTATTTGTATGTTAAATATTTCTTAAATTTGAATAATATTTTTATTTTTCTAAAAACATAAAAAAAAAAAATGTAACTGTTATTTAGGGGGACAGGGATTGAAATAATACGCAAATTTTATTAAAATAAAATCTAGACAATCAAATAAGTAGCTTTCTCATCTTTGGAGACAAAAGGTACTCAATTGAATTAAATACAAATAATTTAATTATTTTTTGTTGATAAATTCTGCATGGGTTTTAATCCTAATTTGATAGATTTAACTTGAATATTTAATGGATGAGCCAGTGAGCATGGGCAGGGCTGGGCAGGGCGAGACTCCTGCCCGATGCCCAACCTGAAGAATGAACGGGCTGCATTTTGCAGCTCGATGCCCAGCCCTGTTCGATAAAAGCCCTAATCATTTTTGGGCATGGGCAAGCATGGACAGGGCAGGGTGGGCTTCCCCTTCCCAAGTAGTGACGCCCTACCCTGCTCCATGAAGATTTTAGTTCATATTTTACAAAATTTCAAAGCTTTAGAGATATCTGAAGTATAATATAATATATTTTATAATATATTTAGACATAATAATATAATATATTTTAAATAAAATAGTATATATAGAATAATATTTATTTAAATATGTTTAATTTTCCGGGCAGGGCCAAATGGGCAAGGCAGGACCTCCTACCCAATGCCCGGCCCTGCCTAGTTATTGGCCTAGCCCAAAACTGCCCAAAATTTTTTCGGGCCACTTCTTTAGGGCTGGGCTGGGCAATTTTTTACCAGGCTTGGGTGGGCGTACAGGGCATCTGGGCACCATGCTCACCCCTATAAGCCATGTTAAGGTTGACATAAAATTATCCAATAAATTTTTCCAAAGACTGGAGGACAGAATCTTCATAAGCTCTTGGTCAGTTATTGCTAGGGGTGGAAATAGGCTAGGCCCCCCTATCAGGGGCCTATGGCCTAGCCTACTTTAAGCCTAGCCTGGTCTATTTAGTAAATATGTCAAACTCGGGCTTAGGCCTAATGTCAGGCCTATTTAGGTAAACAGGCCAGGCCTATTTAGGTAAACAGGCCAGGCCTATTTTCATAAGGCCTAGCCTTCAGGCCTACAGGTAGGGGTGAGCAAATCAAAACCGAAACCGAAAACCGATTCAGTTTTTTCGGTTTTTAGATTCGGTTTTTTAAAGTAGCTTATTTCGGTTTTCGGTTTTCAGTTCGGTTTTTGTAAAAAAAAAAAAAAAAAAACGGTTAAAACCGAAATACCGATTTTTTTTTAACTTTTTTGTTAAAAAATCATAATTAATTCTACAAAAATCATTTTCGAGTGCTTCAAAATTCCTCATGACCCTTGACATGTCTATTTTCAAGGAAAAATATTCCCAGAAGCAAGAAAGTCACAGATCATTTCCAGTTTAATATTTTCTCAACGCTGCCCAGTTTATAACTCCATAAATAAGGCTTAACTTCAAAAATATGTTACTACTTGTGTAGAACTCAAAATGCTACATAATTTATATATTTAGAAAGCCCTATATGTCTACTTTATTCATGTAAAATTTCATAACTTTATGTAAAATTCGGTTAAACCGAATTAATCGAAAACCGAACCGAAATATTTCGGTTTTCGGTTCGGTTTTTAAAATACACATAATTCGGTTTTTCCCGAAAAACCGAATGCATAGCCCTACCTACAGGCCTGACCTATTTAGTTATTTTTAATGTTTTATTATGCATAGTTATATATAATTTAATATAAATTAATTTTTAGATTATTTATAAAATTAATAACTTATTTTTAACCTTAAATTTCACATTTTTACATTTATCAATGAGCTTAACATTTTCATTCATCAATTGATCACATATACTTCTCTTTTTTTTTTTTATCACTTGAGGTGGCAATGCTAGCTCACTACTCCTCCATTGATTTATGTCATTTGATGTAACATAAAAATTGCATTAAGTTTATTTTAGTGATGCCTAAATGAAAATGATCCAAATAGATGGAGTTTGTCTCATTTTCTACAAGAAAAATAAGAGGTAAAATCTAGTTTTACATGCCATTTGTCGTGCTTGGTTGATTTTAAGAAATATATATTCTTAGTCAATAAATGATTGATTTGTCTTATTCATACTTTCTCAAACAATTAATGCCACTAGGTGTTATTTTCTTTCACTTACTAAATACTAACTCTTTTATTTTATATGAGAATGAATCCTTAAACTTTTTAGATATAATGTAGGCATTTAAATAGACTTGATGAATTATATATGAACTTAGATGCATATGTTTTAAAACTACGTAAAGACCTACATTTTAAGTAGGCTTTTAAATAGGCTTCAGGCCTTGCCAGGCCTTTTGAAGGCCCAGACTCAGGCCTAAAAAAAAGCCTATACACAGGCTCAGGCTTAGGCCCACGCTCTAGATTTTCGTCACAGGCCCAAGTCTACTTAGCTAAAACCTAGCCTAGCCTATTTCCACCCCTAGTTATTGCTCCCATCGCCCCCTCCGGAGATGAGCTTTTTGAATCTTATTATCAAGCTTTCTCACAGTATTCATTAGTTTTTTTAGCTCAAGTAAGTGCTTCCCTAGTTTTATTACTTCAGAAGCTCATGCAGGTGCTTCGATAGTTCTTGCCAAGATTAATCTATATTGATAATACATAAAAACCTCTTAAGAAAATAAATATATGAACCAGTGGTTACAAAATTACAATAGACTAGACAAAATACAACTCTAAATACAATGGAAGAATCAAATTGCTGGCCTGGAAAAACCCCAATTTTGGTTCCTACACAAGGCCACTAATGGGTGATGATGTGCTAAAAACTGGCATCTTATTATTAGCTTCACGCTTTTTATCGTTGTTATCACTTTTACTCCGAGGCTTTGCCTCTTCAAGAATCATTATCACATCTTTCATGGAGGGTCTGTCTTTGGGTAGCTTGGCAGTGCAAAGAAGTGCTATTCTAAGAACTAAAAGCATCTCCTCCACAACATGCCTGCAGTTTCCTACACTTGGGTCTAATGCTTCTTCTAGAGGCTTGTTGTCTCTAATCTTCCTCTTAATCCACTCAACAATGTCCACAGATTCTCCAAACTCAGAATCCAGTGGCCTCTTCCCTGTGAGAAGCTCCAACAGAACTACTCCATAGCTATAAGTGTCTATCTTTTCATCCACCTTCAAGGTATATCCATATTCTGCCAAGGAAACAAGCATAAGAAATGTCAGATACATAAGAGAGACAGTCTAATCCATGCTGTACTCGGCTGATTGAAACTTTCATGTTATGTTCTTTGAGTTCTACTCCTATATATCTTATCAGGCAATGTGAAAAGGAAAGTTGGCATTAATCTGATAAAATAAGATATATGGACTAATAACTCACCTGGGGCAATGTAGCCGTAGGACCCAGCAATCATGGAGACTGTTTCGTTCTTCCTGATCATCATTTTGGCTAATCCAAAATCTGCTATCCTTGCCTCAAGATTTGCATCAAGCAGTATGTTATTTGACTTGATGTCTCGGTGGATGACCGGCGGATGACAGTCATGATGAAGATAAGCAAGCCCTTGGGCAACTCCTAGAGCTATCTTATAACGGGAAGCCCAGTCTACAAGCAACCTAACAGCGTGTTTGCCATGCAAGGCATCTCCAAGGTTGCCATTAGACATAAATTCATAAACTATCATAACATCAACGTCATTATAAAGATATCCTAACAGTCTAACGATATTTCTATGTCTTAGCCTACCCAAGAGATTCACCTCCCCAACAAGGTTATCACTATTTCCGACTTCAGTATCAGATCCTGATTTCCACAACTTCTTCACTGCCACAATTGTATTTGACTGCGATATTTCAGCCATATAAACAACACCAGTTGCTCCCATTCCAATCACATTTGTTTCCTTGATGCAAGCTAGAATCTCAGCGCTTGTAAAATTAAGCCTCTGAAATGCCATCAATCTCCAGGGCCACCTTTTGTCACCCTTATAAATCGTTTCTCCAAAGCAGAAGCCATGAGAGTACCACCTTATGTATATAGATCTGACAACAAAAAGGGCAATCCCAACAACCAAGACTAATGATATCCCAATGACCCATCCTGTGATTATGTGTTTTGCTCGTGAGCTTCCATGCTCCAATGCATATGCAGAGTTTTGGCCACATGGAGGAAGGACGCCACCACATAGGCCAGCATTACCCACAAGATCACTTGGGTTAATGGTTCTCAGCAAGCCATTTGTTGGGACAGGACCCTCAAGCCTGTTGTACGAGACATTGAGAGCCTCCAGGGCAGGAGAAATACCGAAGCTATCAGGTATTTCACCAGTCAGAGAGTTGTTGGAAAAATCAAGAATGGCCAACGAAGGCATGTTTCCTAGTGCCTTCGGGATTTTACCAATCAATTGGTTGTTCTTTAGGTTCAAGTTTACCAGTTTCTGACAAGAAGCAACGCTGGCTGGGATGCTTCCAGAGAGATGATTTGATGACAGATCAAGAACACCGAGTGAAGGACAGTCCTGAAATTGGTCTGGGATTTCACCCCCCAAATTGTTGTGGGAGACCAAGAATGATTGGAGATTCGGAGTCGAAAGTATAGTAGAAGGGAGAGAAGAATGGAGGCTGTTTCTGGAGAAATCAATGAAAGAAAGAGATGTGGAAGAAGAAATGTCATTTGGAATTTCACCAGTGAGACTGTTGTTGGCCAATTCTAACCTTTCAAGATTCCCAAGTTTCCCAAAACCGACTGGAATCGTCCCATTAAGTAAATTGTTATGAATTCGAACACGAACAAGTGAAGGGCATGATGATAGGTTGATTGGGATTGGACCAGTGAAGGCATTACTGAAAAGGATAAGCTTGGTGAGATTGCCCTGGCTGCAAAGTGTTTCTGGAATCACACCAGAGAGAGAATTGGATGATACATCAAGCCACTGCAATGGTGAACTCTTGCCCAGGTGGTTTGGCAATGTTCCTGATAAGGAATTGTTCCATAGCTCAAGAACCTTCAATTGAGGCAAATCCCCAATTTCAGAAGGCACAGGACCAGATAGAAGGTTGCTCATGAAATTTAGGAGCTCTAAATGCTTCAGTTGACCAATTTCAGGTGGAATTTTTCCTGATAACATGTTATCAGAGAAATCCATCAACACCAACGACGTCAGATTGCCCAAAGAAGGAGGGATTCTGCCTTTGAAATTGTTTCTGTATAAGAAAACCGTGTTAAGTAATTTCAGGTTTCCCAATCCATCTGGAATTTCACCTCCAAGATTGCCTTCTGCCATATCAAGGTACTTGAGATTGGTGAGATTTCCAAACTCTCTGGGAATCCCTCCCTCAAATGAATTGTACCCGAGTATCATATACTCAAGTGAGGAAAGCTGTCCCAGATCTCCCGGAATTTCTGCAGTGAGATTATTTCCAGAAAGACCAAGGAACTTCAACTTCTGCAATCTACTGAACGATTTTGGAATAGACCCTTGGGAGAAGCTGCCTCTGAGATCCAGCGTCTCTAAGAAAGAAGCATTTCCAAGGTCCTCAGGAAGAAAACCTGAGAAATCATTACCGGATGCATTTAGAAACATAAGTCGTGACGCCTTTCCAAGACCTAATGGAAAATCACCAACGAAGAAATTCTGGCTGACATCAAGACTTCTCAATGTGGTGAGGTTGGCTACAGATTTTGGCAAGGTTGTGGAGAATCCATTGCAGCATAAGTTCAGAGTAGAGAGACTTTTTAGCTTTTGTATCTCATCGGATACCCTGCCACTGAGATTCATGTGGGATAGATCAAGCTTCTCAACAGCTCCAGCAGCATTGCACGAGACAGCAACCCAGTTACAATGCGCTGCATCTTTTCTTGGTGCCTTGTCCTGCAATTTCCAATCTTGCAGCTTATTCAACGGATCAATAAGACCTGCTTTTATAGAAAGTAGAGCAGAAACTTCATCATTCAAAACAGCAGCAAGACCATAAGAGAAACAGAAAATGTAACAGAAGAAGAGCAGAATTTTCAGTTGCATCTTATTCTTCGTCACTCTGCTTAACCTCTCAGTTGTCCACCATTTGCACTCTCTACTCAGACTGAAGTCTGATGTTTGGATGGACAGAACACGAAGAAAGTAATATATCTAGTTATGAGGAAGTGGTTGAAAGAAGAACAACTAATGCATTGATCCAGCATAATATATGACCAATAAATAAATCATCGATGAGAAGTACTCATTGTGAAGAGTTTGTCAGGTATTTAACAGCTGGTAATGTGCAAGTAATGACAGGTGAAGCTTTGGTCTTATTGGAAGTTTCTCCGACATAAAACATGGGAGAGAATGTGCCGCATAATGCTGGTTTAGTTTTAGCTTTGCCAACTCGAGAGATGAATAAGTTGGCAACAATGTTGTTTTCCCCTTTTTTACCAGAAAGCTTCTTCCCTGATTGTTTATTTTAATATTTTTTCTGTTTTTATGTCGCAGCAATTACATTTTTCTTAGGAAGATTGAGAATGAAGACATCAGAAAAGTGTACCTTCTGGTGTCAAGAGTAAATCTGCTGAATAATTCGTGAGGGTGTGTTCTTCCTAAAACTATTATTTAATCTGCTAAAAACTCACAACCATAAATCAGGTGGCAGTCTATGATTGAGATTCGACCAGATGTAGAAAAAGTGACAAAGATAAAAACAATGAGATCAACAAGTAAAAGTCAATTACTTAAATCAACTTCATGTGTAAAGCTACTTTTAAGTTTCAACCGCGCCCTGAAGGTAGAAGAGAATTTACGAGTTTCTACAGATGGAAGGGTAGCTTCTAAGTATGACAAAGATTCAGAAATGATGCCTTAGTGGACCATTTAAAATATAGTTAAGGTTGGGATCCACCCAAGAACATTGATGTACTTGTGATTATCTTAACATCAAAATCCAAACCAAAGCCATGTGACAGTGGGAATAACTTGTAATAAATTGTAAGCGAAGAAATTTGTACCTTCAATCATAGTATTATACTAAAAATGGCAGAGGGAGACGGGCGGAACCATCATCCATTTGATGGTGCTACCTCCAAAATATTAATTATTCATTATGATTAGAAGCAGGAATCTTTCCATGTTATATGGCGTAAGGAACATGAAAATAAGACAAACTCTACCCTCCATTAAAATTAAAATTAAAAAAAAAAATTTATGAGGCATTGTAATGCCTAGAGCTTCATCTGCAACATAACGCACAAACTTAATGGATGGACTAAAAATATGGCACTGAGCTAACCCCAAGCAATACAACAAACACTTTGCCTGCAAGTTGTTAATGATCCATGTTTCTAAAAGAGACCCTTTGAGTTTTCAAAACCAAACACGCCCTTCAAGATGAAGAAGAAAGCAATAGATGGAAGCAGAGACATGCCCAGAAGATTAGCGAATAAAATATGAAAAAAAAGAAGGTAATGGGAGAAAAGTGGTGCCCCTGCGCATTATCAATCAAGGTCTGAGACTCTAAAGTCTGAACCCACTAATTGCCACATCTAAGTTAAAAATTATTTCTTTTATCTTTTTGCTCTTTCTGCCTTCCAAAATTCACATGCACACATGTGATCTGTTCGAATTAATAAAGTGAATAAAAGAGAAATTCCCCGTCCAATGCTAAAGAGTTAGAACAAATTCGATACCTAAACACGTAATAAACAGGTGGAAGTCATATAGATTAGTACCTTCTTTCAAAATATTGAATTATTTGATGATGCCTTTTGATATTTGATGCACATATGGATCCAATCTTAAGGGGGTGAAGTGAAGAGAAGGTCTCTGAGAAGCTTGCTTACGTGCGTCCACATGCTTTTGTGCCAAGGGAAACCAGAACCAGCCTTTCATCATGATTTTAAAATCGAAAAAGAAATCGAAAACCTAATGTTACACACAGAGATTAGATGCTAAATGGGATCATATTGCTCCCTAGTGCACATGCGCCACATGCACGGCACGTCGCTCAGGCTCACAGAAACGTTTACCTTCTTCGTTTGTTTTTTTCTTGGTCAAAACTCAAAGGTGAAGCTTCTTGGAGCATTGGCGATCAGGTGAAATACTTGAGTTGGCAGTGTAAATTGTAAATAAATTACTATTGAAAAGAGAAGGAAAAAGGGAAAGAAAAAATATAAAGGGAGTAGCGTGGAAAGAAAGTGAGGGGAAATGTATATATAAAAAAGGGATAGGATATTGTCACTACCAATTTTATATCACTATCACTTTTTCACCGTTAGATCAGAATCTCAATAGGAGAGAGAAATGATAAAGGTATATGAGATTCTGATCTATCAGTGGAAAGGTGGTAGTGACTTGGTAGTGATATAAAATTGGTAGTGACAATATCCTATCCCATAAAAAAGTGGGAAGGTTTAAGATGAACAATTTTTTTGCTACAAGTCCTCATGAAAACTAATTATTTTTGGTGTAAAATGTAGACATAAATAATTTATTTAGGAGTAAACATTGTAACACTGTCGAGGAAAGTTAACTTCTGTTACCTTTTACACGGTCTCACTAGTCTCTTCTCTCTTATTTTAATATTTTTTAATAGAAAAATATCACTTAGACTCCATGCAAACAATTGTATTTTAATCAAGGGAGAATCACACTCAGGTCCCAAGGAACACAAAAAATTACAATAAGGTCCCAGCAAGAATTCACATTACAAAGAAGTCCCCAGGGACTTTTTTGTTAATAATTCATCTTAAGAAAAGTCCTTATTGCCCTTCCTACATTAGAAAGGAAACGAAACGTCTTTGGAATCAAAACGTCTTTGGAACAAAACGAAAAAGTGGATAACAGGGAAAACCATGCACACGAGTGGAATGAGAAGTGGAAAATCGGAGCAGGGGAAAAATGGAGCCACACGTGAGCAGCGGTGAATCGAATCTCCACGTTGAAGGCATTGACATTTTCATATCTTGGGCAAAGCTTAGATTGTAGCCGTCATCTTCCCTTCTCTGTTCGAATTCTATGGGTGTATGTTCAGGGTTGAAGTTTGAGCTCATTAGTGGACTATAAGCTCATATCTAGGTAAGTAATGCTAAGATTTTGTTAAAGATATCATCTTTATTGTTGAAGTTGGGGTTTCATGTTCTTGGGGAGGGTTTTCAAACATTATGCTCTGTTTTTTGGAAGGTAATGAGAGGGGTAACAGAGGGTATGCTCTGTTTTTAGTGGTTTTTGGTTGATATGATTATGAATCGTTGTTTAAAAGTTCGATAAAAGATAATAAATTTGTTGTAAATACGTACTTTTATTGTTGCTAATATATACTTTTACATTGTAAATACAATCCTCTTATTGCAGATTGTCTGAAATATGGCAAGTACTACGGGAAAAATCTATTCTGTTTCTTTCATTTGGGGGAAGTTTTTAAATGGTGAGGAGATGAAAGTAAATATGTTGGAGGTTTGGTAAGAACAAAATTTATAAAGGAAGGCTCAACCTATGATGAGTTGCGAAGAATCATATCATCTCTGATGGGAAAAGAAAGTAATGATATTTGTGTGAAATTCACAGTTAGCTTTGATCCATCAACATATGTAGATCTTATAGATGATGAAGGGGTTGATCATTTGATAAAGTTTAATGAAGAATCTGGGCATGTTTACATTGAAGAGAAAGGGAATAATGACAATATACAACCACCATTGAATCTTTGAAATGGCGGTGGAAGAAGAATTGTAAGTTTAGTTGCTATAACAAAGCTAATTCCTTTTTGTATAAGTGTTCAATGAGGCCTCATACATTGTCATTACTAATATTGTAACTTGTGGTTTATTGCGGGGATGAGGACTTGTTTCGATTTGTCGGTGGATTGTCTATGTCTCCACCTCCTTTAGTAAATGAAAGTGAAGAGTTGCTACCTTTGACATGGTGTTCTCAAATTGTGCCAACACCAAGACCGGAAATGAATCATACCAAATGGAGGGATTTGATTATTGGAGAAGGACAGGCTTTTGCTAATGCTCTGACCCTTCGTCAAACGTTATATAAATACAGCATTGCACACAAATTTTCATACCATTTTGTGAAGAACAATCAACAAAAGGTCATTGTGAAGTGCAAGGTTGATGGTTGTCCTTGGTACATTGGTGCATATTCATCAGGAGAACATCAAGATACAGAGCTCCTAAGAATCAGAACATATCGAAGTGCACACATCCACCAAGCGCAGGACAACCTAATTATTTCTCATCCACCTCGATCCACCTTGACATCCTCAATTGTAATAGATGGTTTAAGGGGCAATATCGACAAGGCGCCTTTGAAATTCGCTTAGACATGTATAGAGAGTATGGGGTGCGAGTGAACTATTCCCAAGCATATAGGGCCAAAGAAAGAGCATTGATGGAAATACATGGTCGAGTACAAGAGTCTTACCGAGTTATCCCTTGGATATGTGAAAGACTTATCGAAAGTGATCCTAACACTTGTTGCAAAATGGGAAGCCTCATCAAACAATATTTTTGAGAGGCTATTTATTGCTTATGGTTGCTCGATTAAAGGCTTTTTAGATGGATGTCGGCCCATACTTTATATTGACGGATGTCATCTTAGTGGCCCGTACAAGGGAACAATGTTGTCAGCTTGTGCTTATGATGCAGACAATGAAATGTTTCCATTAGCATATGCCATTGTTAGCGGTGAGACATATGATGAATGGGCTTGGTTTCTATGGAATGTGAAGGAAATAACTGGTTCAATGCAGATAACAATCGTGTCTGATCGAAATAATGCCATTATTGGTGCGGTGAAAGACATATTTGGCCCAGAGAGACATGCTTTTTGCTACCGGCATTTGAAGGAAAATTATAGTTCCGAGTTCTTGAAAATCAGTAAAGCTGTGAGACGAACATCAGGATTTAGCAAGGACACTGCACTTAAGCTCCTTGATGCAATCGCCTATGCAAGGCTCCGCGAGGACTTCATTGATGCGATGGGGAAATTAACGTTGTTCAATCCACAATTGGCACAATGGGTGGAGACAAATGGGGATGTAGACCAATGGGCTCTGAGTAAGTTCCCTTTCAAGAGGTGGGATAACATAACCACTAATCTTGCCGAGTCCTTCAATGCATGGATGTTGAAAGAGAGGAAACACACCGTCTTTGTTTTAATACAAGAGCATAGAGAGAAATTGGCACGAAAATTGCTTGCAAGCAAGATGGGTTTGAGTAATTGGAAAAACGGTGTTGGACCCAATATTGAAAAAAAATTGTTGCATCAAGTTACATATGCTGAAAATATGCATGTCCAATACTATGGAGATCATGAGTTTTCGGTGCAAACTACATGTGGTGTAGGTCCAAGCTATGTTATGTAGATATTTGTCAAAAGAAATGCACATGTTTAGCATGGGAAATGAGTGGAATTCCTTGTGCACATGCATGTGCAGCCATAAAGCACTTGTAATGGTAATTTGTATACCTTTGTTGATGATTGCTTTAAAGTTGCTGCCCAAGAGAAAATATATGCCAATAGCATGAGGCCGGTTGCAACACATGATTGTCCGCGTGCTGATGCCCCGACAGTGACACATATGTTAACACAAACATTCTTGGAGCCTCCCATTACTACAAGGCCGTCGGGAGACCAAAAGAAAACGCATTGAATCTCAATTTCAAAAGAAGAGGGAGTATCATTGTGGGAGATGCCATGAGTCTGGACACACGGTGAAGACATGCAAAAATCCAAATCCCAACCGAAAAGAATATGTACATGCTTTTGGTGACTTAAATGTTTTGTCATTTTGTCTATATACACCTAGGGCAAGTGACTTCATGTAACCCCTTTTTGTATTTTGATGGGTGGGAAAGAAGTTGTAATTATAGCATACACCTAGGGCAAGTGACTTCATGTTTCACCCCTTTTTGTATTTTGATGGGTGGGAAAGAAGTTGTAATTATAGCATACACATGGAAGTCAAATTATATGATATTAAGTTCAATGAGTGAGTGCAAATAGCCACTTACTCATACAACTTAATACTTTGAAATTATATTGCTGTCAAAATTCTCAAATTTGTTGTAAATATATACTTTTTCAGTTGTAAATTTATACTTTTTGTGTTGTAAATAGCCTCTGGAAGTCACAATGGAAAAAACGAAGGTTTTCATATTTGTTGTAAATATATACTTTTTCAGTTGTAAATCTATACTTTTTGTGTTGTAAATAGCCTCTGGAAGTCACAATGCAAAAACGAAGGTTTTCAGATTTGTTGTAAATCTATACTTTTCAGTTGTAAATCTATACTTTTTGTGTTGTAAATAGCCTCTGGAAGTCACAATGCAAAAAATGAAGGTTTTCATATTTGTTGTAAATCTATACTTTTTCAGTTGTAAATCTATACTTTTTGTGTTGTAAATAGCCTCTGGAAGTCACAATGCAAAAAACGAATGTTTTCAGATTTGTTGTAAATCTATACTTTTTGTGTTGTAAATTTATACTTTTTGTGTTGTAAATAGCCTCTGGAAGTCACAATGCAAAAAACGAAGGTTTTCAGATTTGTTGTAAATCTATACTTTTTGGTTGTAAATCTATACTTTTTGTGTTGTAAATAGCCTCTGGAAGTCACAATGCAAAAACGAAGGTTTTGATTTGTTGTAAATCTATACTTTTCGGTTGTAAATCTATACTTTTTGTGTTGTAAATAGCCTCTGGAAGTCACAATGCAAAAACGAAGGTTTTCATATTTGTTGTAAATCTATACTTTTCGGTTGTAAATCTATACTTTTTGTGTTGTAAATAGCCTCTGGAAGTCACAATGCAAAAACGAAGGTTTTCGATTTGTTGTAAATCTATACTTTTCGGTTGTAAATCTATACTTTTTGTGTTGTAAATAGCCTCTGGAAGTCACAATGCAAAAAACGAAGGTTTTCAGATTTGTTGTAAATCTATACTTTTTCAGTTGTAAATCTATACTTTTTGTGTTGTAAATAGCCTCTGGAAGTCACAATGCAAAAAACGAAGGTTTTCAAAAATTCTCATTCCCCTGTTGAACAACACATTATCAGTTTACTCAACATTCAACATAGTTTTTCCTGTTAATAATGTACATTTGGCTCGAAGGCTAGTCACAATAGTCAGATCTTACTCAACATTCCCATAGGCTTTCAGTTTACTCAACATTCAAAATAGTCAGATCTTGCATTGCTTTCAACATAGATATTGCTTTCATACATTCAGTTGCCATATACATTGTCAAAATAAGCATATTCTCAATGCAAACAATTTCAACTATTTTACAATAACATCTACAACTTTATTTCTTCTTCTTCGATTGTTGGTTGCCTGGCAGTCGGGACAACACCTTCTCGCGCATGTGTGTTATTCTCATGCGATACAAGCCACCATAAGCATTCAACCTTAATCTGCTCCAGTTGTTCTTGTGATAACTTAGGCATGGTATACCCTTCTTTGTCTTGGGAGAGCCATTCCATCCGTGTAACCATGATAGAACATGGATACCACAAGAATGCCTGAAATGAAAATGTCACATACCAACCAAAAATTTCAAAGTGATGAACAACAATGAACCCAAAATACTTACGTATCATTTTGCAAATGCACTTTGGCCCGATTTACTTGGTCGAGAATTTGTCTTCCTTTGGCAAATAGTTCGGTTTCACTCTTCGAAGTATTTTATGGAAGCAATCTCTCTGTATGAACATAAAAAATGTTTCAGGTCACCATAATCGCTTAGACATGCTAACACCTAGCATTAACAACAGCTAAATTGCCAAATCACAACACAATGCATCTAGTTTAGTGTGCTCTTACACATCGACTTGCCAACCAATCCTTTGTTTTAAACATTTCTTGTTGACCTTTAGTCAATCTCTTCGGTTTAATTGGCTGTTTTGACCCTTTCGTTGCTTCTTCTTCTTCAGTCTGTATCCTTAGATATGTTAGGTTGTCAACATATGAGTCTATGGCATAGAAACACATGGTCTTTATGTCGAAAATGTAACAAAACCAGTGACTCAAGTGCAGTGTTGGACCAACTATGAAGTCGCAATCTCCGATGTTATATCCAATATGCTCTGGTAGTAGTTCTTTTTCATGTGCTTCCAACGACCACTTATGTGGATTGTTAGCCATTTTTTGCATTAATTCCGAAGAGAAAATGTGTCTTCTCACGTGGCCAGACTTCTTCAATTCATCCCCGACCAAGGTCTTGGCAACCATTGACATAAACTGTGCACATTGAACCCAAAATATTAGTAATCAGCACAAAAAGTAGACAAAAATTGGATTCCTAGCATAAGCAAAACAGAATAAAAATAAAGGAGAAGGCACAGTATTGACCACTGACCCGGTCACTTATCCATTGTCTTCCGCCTAGACATTGAAGATCAACACGGTTCAGGAAATAGTCATACATATCTACAAACTCTCTGATACACAAACAAGTGTAGGAAATTAGTTGTGATGGTGTTTTTTAAAATAAATTTAATAAGTTTGCCGACTTACTCCAGCTCCTCCTCTGTGGTGCATCTTGTGGTGCACAACTGATATAAAGCTTTCTTGTCGTTCTCATGTTTTAGCCTCTTTTTACCTACAGTTGTCACCACCCATGGAGACCCAATTGCAGGTCTTTTTATCCTTGTAGATTTCCTCAACTTTTTAAATTCTTCACCCACATTTAATTCATCTTCAGTTGAGTCATTATTGTGTTCTGATTGCTCTCCTTCTTGTGACGTATGATCTTCGCTTTCAGACCCTTCATCTTCGCCAGTTGCCTTTGAACCTTCATCTTCATCCTCATCTTCTTTTTCTATGTCTCCCCCATCCTCTTCCCCATCCTCTTCATTTTGTGTACAAGGTTCTTCCTCCTCACTTTGAACCTCATCATTGACATCACATTCATCACTTTCCGCCCCCTTGAAGAGTCTTGCTTGAAGGGCAAGTAGTTCTTCTCGCACCCTATACATGATACGATCATATGTTCTCTTTATTTCCTGAAAAGTGTGATGAATAAATTAATTAGTGATATTATTGTACCCATTGTGGATGTAAAATGAAGATCGCATCTTACCGGGTGAGTGAGGGCTGATTCTGGATGCAATTCCGTAGATGACTGACCAACTTCATCACCGTAAGGAAGTAGCAGCCCTTTCTTGCTTTCTCTCTCAATCTTGACTCTCCTCTTGATGTTAGTGTCATCCCAGAAATGAATCGCATCCTCCACCGTAGGTGCTTGTAGGGGGCCCAATGGAAATTTTTGCAAGCAATAAATCTGCATAACAAGTCAATAACCAATTATCAAGCGCATAACAAATTACAATGCAGGATACAATGACCAATTAACTAACATCAAACTGAAACAAAAAAAGATGCACTTACCATGAAAAAATACATACAACCTCCAATATATATTGTGTTCCTGTTACCGTCCATTTCCCTTTCCTTACTTTTTTCTTGTACTCTCCAATAGAAGTACAGAGTTCATTCAAAACAAAGGTGCACCAATCGTACTCCCTAAAATCTTCCTTTGTCGCCACAATGACCTTCAAAAGTGCATCACTAACTTTGATGCTAGCAGTAGGACATAATAGGGTTCCCAAGGCATAAATAAAGAAAAGGATCTCAAACTGTTCTTCCACCTTGCTTTCAATTATCAAATTCCCTATCATCTTGTATGGGACTGACCCATATGATCTCTTCAGTGACTTAAATGCTTTATCGTCCTTCTTGGCTTTTCTTTCAATCTCCCCCCCATTACATGGCAACCCCATCAGTTGTTTCACATCTTCAGGTCGTAAATGCAGTGACTTCCCTCGAATGACGACATTCTTTGTTGGAGGGTCAAAACCGTCCATAAACTGACCACATAAATGTCGAGGTATTTGTGCACAACATATATGAACCAATTTATCGAATCCTATCTTCTCCAACCTCGCCATCCTATCCGGTCTATTTTTAATATTCTCACACACTTTCATAAATTGATTTGGGGCACATCGAGTAAGGAAAGGAACAACATATTTTTTCCCCTTGCCCCTACTTAATTTCAGTTTGAAGGCTCTCTTCCTATATTTTTCCCTCTCCTTCTTGTTTAACGCCTTCCATGCTTGTTTAACAACATGAATCTCCTTTCTCAACGGCTTGACCTCTTCATTCTTTTTCTTCTTGTCCTTGAAATACTCTTTCGTGAATTGTATATATCCGGACACAATTGGCTTGACCTCTTTATCTGTCGCCATGTTCTTATTACCTGAAAGATTACATCGCAGTTTGATTTAACTTCTTTATATACAAATGTTCACACAGATAGCATCAAGTATAAAACATTACCATAGTTACGATGATGATTTAAGCTATAGATGTAAAAGTGAAAGCTTTCAAAATAATATAACCAAGGCATTTAGTACAACTACAACTCGTTCATATTTAAACAAGCTCAATTAAACATATATTTATGCTCATAACAAGACGTAAACAAGCTCAATTATTCATCATCTTTGGTTTGAAGTAAAGCCCATGCATTCATTAACATAGTTTGTTGTAATCATCCTAAATTTAAGATTTACTATTTCTATGTTGATGCAATAACAATGCAGAAAGGAATACAATCTCCATTTAACAAAAACGGGGCCACACATTTTCTAAGGGATTAATGGCATCATACAATGTTGTGACTTCATAAAATTTCAATTTCAAACAAGTTAAAAATTAATTTTGACTCTGATTTTTCCCCCCTTTTACTCTCAAGGACATAGTCAATTAATTATATCAAGTTCATTCAACTAAAGAAAGTTCTCAACTCAATTGATTGTGGAGATGTTCATAAAAGCAGGTTACAAACACAAAATTATATAACCTAGTACACCAAGGAATTGCGAAAACCAAGTAGATTCACATCAAGACAATTTTAAGATAAATTCAGAGAATATGAACTTTGAATTCAAAAGGCAATGACTTCAGCAAAATGAAGTTCAGTGGCTCAAATTCCTTCAGGAAAAAGTTGAATGAATTGCATATGATCCCACTTTCTAATTCAACTCAACTCAATCATGTTTTGGCCTTCTTTACTTCAGATAGATTAAAAGAAAAATGCAATTCCACCCAAAAGTTTAAGTTTTTAAGCTCTATTAAGTTGCAGCATCCAACAATTCCAGCCCAATTCCAATGAACTAAGTAGTGTTTAGTCACAACAGAAGCAACTTAATTATTCAGACTAAAGCAAATATCATGAAACTCGGTTACTTACATTTGTATAGGGAGGGAAGAACAAAACCAGGGTAGGTATTATATAGGGAGGGAAAACTTGGCTAAAAGGGCCTACTACTAAAAGCAGGTGTGGAAAAACAAATGATAATGGCTATAATCCTTATAAACCTTAGATTATCATTCAGAACATTTCATCAAACGAACATAATAAATTTAATGTTCCAATTCAAACATCAAAGCAATGAGTTTCGGATTTCATCAATCATTTTCTGCACAATGTGGTATCTACGCACAAGTTCCTGCAAAATGTGGTATCTACGCACAATATCCAGTTATCCACAACCTCTACAGAATCAATGGCGATGATAACAAATCCTAAGAGTCTAAGACCTTCAAGAGCAATAACAAGTAAGAGTAATAAGAGGGGGAAAAAATCATCAGGAACATATTAACTAAAAAATTTTACGCATAGCCTGTCCAATCTCATTCTTACCCACTCGAATCCAGATTAGTTTTGCACAGCAATGAAGAAATGGTTTATAAATTCGTTTTGCTAAGAGTAATAAGAGGAAGGAAGCGAAAATTAAAATTTCAAATAACCCTAAAAAACTACCGGCGAACAACTCACTTACACGATGCAGGGAGTCTTGCGCAATCCCACCGGCGACGAACAAGGAAGGGGGAAGAAAAACAAAGACGCTAATTTCACTGTCTCTCGAACGCTGTCCCAGGTCTCTCGGTCGAATGGACGGCATCGAAGAAGGCTGCTCGGGCGACGACGTCGAGGAAGGCTGCTCGGGCGACGGCGTCGAAGAAGGTGCTCGGGCGACGGCGTCGAGGAAGGCTGCTCGGGCGACGGCGTCGAAGAAGGTGCTCGGGCGACGACGTCGACGAAGGTGCTCGGGCTCGGTCGAATCTGATGGAATGAGAGGTGCTCGTGGATTATGTGTGTTTTCCCCTTGTCCTTAATGGTCATTTTGCATTGACATATAATTACACAGAAGTCCCTAGAGACTTTTGTGTAATGTGAATTCTTGGTGGGACCTAAATGTATTTATTTGTGATCCTTGGGACCTGAGTGTGATTCTCCCTTTAATCAACTCCAAAAGATTCTGAAATTTCATGGCACACTCTTGGGTTAAAATTAAATTAAATTTTGTTAGTAAAAAGACAATAATACCCTCATTTTTTTTTCATAAGATAATTTATAAAAAAATATAGATATTTTCAAGACAAATGAAAATATTTACAAGACAAATATGTAAATGACCAGGGAGTTAAAAAAATTGGTCATTCACATATTTGTCTTAAAAATTGTCCATATTTGTCTGGTAAATAATCTTATAAAAAAATAAAGTAATAGCATTATTATCTTTTTATTAAAATTTCATTTCATTTTTACCTAAGGGGTATAGTGAAATTTTATAATATTTTGGGTTGCATGGGTTTAGGTGATATTTTCCCATTAAAAAATATTAATATAATAGAGAGAGAAGACTAGTACAACCTACAATACAAAAAGTAATGAAAGTTAAGTCTTATTAACGGAATTACTAATCCACCCTCAAATAAATTATTTATGTCTACTTTTTATACCAAAAATAAATAGTTCTTATAAGTATTCATAACAAAATTGTTGATTGCTAAATTTACACCATCATCAAAAAAAAAGAAAGAAAGACCCTCGTACTACTCTAAGTTCCATTTCTCTTACAAGAGGAACCAAAGTACAAATTCTTGCTTTTTCTCGTGTTTTGACTTTTGACTGTTACGATTTTTTTTGGGATGAAACTTTTATTTCTCTAAGTTTTACATAACTTATAAATTGGCCGTTATGTTTTAATCAGGATTAACATCTGATTCTCATGGTTTAAATTGTAAAATAAATTATTCCCATTCTGTAAATATGTCAAATAAATGAAAAATAAAATGGCCACATATATATGAATTAAATAACTAGTTTAAAATTATGGAAAAAAAAATCAAGTAAGTTAGTAGACATCTGTGTTGATATTGTTAAAATGTCATATTCAATCACTTACATTGAAACTATTTTTGATAAAACATTCTTATCAAGTGAAATCAATAAGGATAATTTGATGAAAGTTAGAATTTTAGAAGACAAATCTATTGAGGTCTTATATTTAGAATAAAAATAAACTTAGAATTTCAAATGACAATTCTATTGAGATATTATATTTAGAATAAAAATAAACACACTAACCAAAAAAAAAAGGAAATTACTGATAGTTGTATGGGAGAAAATTTGAGGTAGAAAGGCTTCAAAAATTCATATTTACAAATTAAACTAACGTATTTACAACTCAAACTTATATATTTATAAGTTAAATTTAAAAATTTATGGTTTTAAGTAAATCTCCATACTTTGAAGTTGTGTTACTTACAAATCAAACTTATTTAAATTTTTTATTCGGAACTTATAGGTAATTTCACCAAAAATAAAATAATCAATAAAGATAGTGATTGTTTTTGGGTCCGTTGCAACTATAGATAGTGTTTCCTTTTTTTTTGGGCGGGTCAAATATAGACACCCCAATTCGCCATGGGGCTTCACATTTGGGGGGAAATGGATATGGGCCCTAATCTTGAATTCCCATTAGAACTTGGTGCCCATATGAAGAAGTTGGCATGTGAGATTTTGCATAGCATAAACCGATAAAGGTCTAATCTTTTTTTTTTGGTTGCCCACCCGGTTCACTAGAGTTTCGCCCTGACTAATCCGGATCCAACCCGCGTCGCGCACCTAGCTATGGTGGGAGAATCTCCCAACTCCCAACGGGAAGGTCTAATCTTATTGACACTTGGTCTCAGTTGTACATTTTTAAATTCTTTTGGGCCATCCAATTGCTGGCCCAAAGAAACTTATCCCAATGTGGAGCGTCTCATCACGGTCCTCTTCTTTGATCATCTGATCTATACGATGAGCGTGACTCTAATGTCTAAGAATGATGGACAGATCCAGAACACTCCGATCTCATCAACATCAAATTTGCCACCTTGTGGTTTCTGGAATATCATTCTAGCAAGTTGCAGTGGCAAGGAGGGAATAGAAAACAAAAACGTCAGTGATTTTCCTGGCGCTAACACTTGTTAAACAAGGATCATCTTATTTGGATGGGACATGACGATGACAGTGAACAGCCATTAAATGCTGGGCAGATCGTAGAAGACAAATCAAGCAAGGAAAAAAATTACACAGATCCACAGGAATTGTCTCCCACATGATACTTACACAGATCCACAGGAATTGTCTCCCACATGATACTTGAAGCCTGGAAGGGCAAGCATCATTAAATGCTGCCAGTGCCATTGGGCCAAGAACGCCCCTTAGCAATTGCCATCAAGAACAGAAGTATTGTTTTATCTGCATAACAAGTTTTCAAATTTCATCTCAAGATCAATAATCTCATCAATTATGGATGCAAATTGCAAATTCCAGAATATCAGAGTGAACGTCATCTATATCTACTAAATGAAAATGGAAACTCTGGTACAATTTGATGAGCTTCTTCCTGTCCCGCCAGACTTCCTTTTTTCAAAAACCCAGAAACGAGATTTTTACAGACAAGCAACAACGATGGTAAGAAACAGCTTATTCCATCCATTAACAAGCCAAAGTCGATCGATTCACTTAGGTCATATAAGGTAAAAGGCATCTCCCAAGAAGTTGGACCAGAAAATTGTTACAAAAATGCAAATTACTGAAATTAGCAACTGCTTTGCAGTCAGTGAAGCAAATTAGTTATTTGAACGGTGGCAAAAATAAGCCTCAATCTAAAGTCTTGAGTGCAGCAGTGATGCTCATGCAAAACAATATATTGTTCAGATAATCGCTTCTACTGATCTTTTTAGGCTTTAACGTTTCCAGTATAACAACTGTCAACTGATGGTTAAACTTGTTCAAATACGCCATCAATCACATCTCGTGTGCTGATTACATGGCCAGGCAAGGTCATGATGCTCCTGCTGATGCTGGTGTGGTTTTATCGACATCTATCCCGCAAGGATGCCTTCATATGGCTATGAAAGATTATCTCGTTTGTAATTCTTAGTTTTCTCTTTTGTATGTACTAAGGGGTAGATCTCATTGGTCTAGTCCCTTTTCTTCTCTTCAAGCTTGGCTTGCCGTTTGTTCTCAAAAAAAAATACGCCATCAATCACTAATTCACTCATTATTACATTTCCTCTATAATCAGTTGGACAATAACTCTATTAAAAAATTATTAAACCTTGCAAAATACATTTCAAGTAAGCATTAAGGAGAATACATGATGAAGAAATCAGAAAAACCTATATAACAAAAATGTGGAAAGCAGATAACATCCCTGTGCTGGGGTTATCTGTGACAGCCCGCCATCTAATCTTGCATACAAGTTCTGTAATAAAGTCATAACACAGAAAGAATTTGTTTCTTCATTTCTTTCCAAATCAGAGAAAGGCATTTTCCTGAGCCTGCATTAAAGCTCATTTTAGAATCTTGGGGAAGCATTACCTTCCTTTTTCATGGATGACCCCTCTGTTCATTCTTCCAAGAATTTTTAGCAGCTTCGACAGAAGATTCACTGGAATCCCCATTTCCATCCTTTGGTTTCGAGAAGAAAGGATCCCATTCATGAGGTCCTACCTCATGCTGCCCCTCGTCCAACAATGCATATTTCCAGCTGTTCTCCTCAATGAAGTTGTCGTTTGTATGCCCTGCAATGATATCCTTCCTTAAATTTGAAACCTTGTCAATAACTGCCTGTACTGCAACATCGAAGGCATCTTTGAGAGTTTCCAATTTAGAGCGAGGATCAGCATATACAAGTCTTGGAATGAGATTAATGACCTCCTCTCTCATGATTTTCACTTGCTCAGGAGGTATCTGTCTTAGTCTTTCCTCTATACTGACATTCCTCTTTCGAATATCATCCTCTGGAATAAATACAGAATATTTGGTATAGTTCTTAGGAAGATGCCATGTATATTGAGTGTATGCTGAACCTGGATGGAAGAAGACAGGTATACAACCAGCCAGCATTGAATCAAAAGCAGATCTTCGTGTGTATGAATCACCCTGGGGTTGCAGGCAGAAAAGTGAGCTCTGAAACATTTGCATTATGCTGCTTGGAGAATGGCATTTGCTTTCACCAAAGTCACATTCCAACAGCTTGCCAACCTTTGACCTCTTGCATTGGTCAATTATCTGCCCCCTAATCGATTTGGGGTTGCCAGGACGTGGAGCTCCAGCAAATGAGAAAAGCCACTTCCTCTCTAATCGTCTCATTCTGTCCTGCCAAATGAACACATCAGCATCTTTTGCAGGGTGGAAGTATGTGGGATATGGAATCCCAAAATCATTGGCATTCCAGGGACTGGATTCAACCACAAGCATGGACATATTCTTCGCTGCTGGTAAAAATAGAAGCTTACTACCCCAATCTAATTCTTCATCACTTAGTCTCCGGAAATCCCATGTGATCCTTCCTGCAACAAGAAAATGGTCTCTACCATTCATTATACCCCACTCTGGCCTCTTCATAAGCCAGTCAACCAGCTCAAGTGATGCGGCATCTCTCATTGAAATATTATAACCCCAGAGATAGCGTGCAATATCAAACCCAGCATAGAAGGGTACAAAAACTGCAGCAGCAATAGACGAATCCTTTGTCAAGCAGTCATACTGCTTCATCCTATTGTTGAATATCACATCCACGGCAAACTGATTTGTAGCGTACCATCCTGTATCTGAGAACACCCCTTCAACATTCTCCAGTGGTGGACCAAGCCCAGCATTAGTGGTAAACTTACACATATTAGTCCACAGACTTAAAGTCCTGCACTCCTTCAACATATCCTCATTAAACTTTGAGGGAAGATCGTGCACATAAATATACCTCCCCCCACAAGGGTCATTTTTGTTTTCGGCAGTTTGCATTGCTTTCATAAATGGATAATTCTTCTGAGGGCTTTGTACCTGACGGACATTTTCAGCTTTTGGAGGCCTCTGCAACTGATGAATGCCAGTCTTTCTTGGAGGGGTTTTCCCTTCACTGACTTTGGCATCAGGGACTGGGGTAGTTTCATGAATAACAGAAGTAGATTCTAGTTTCGTTGATTGATCAATATTACTACCTCCTAGCACCACAAAGTGAAAGTACAATAGAAAGAACCAGAAAAAAGCAGACAAGGATGCCAAACAGCAAAGACGAAAATTATGGCCTTTTACTGTTCCTTTCTCCATTTGTCCAGGGAGAACGCCCGCCAAAGGGCGGCGTCTCATTTCATTCCGATCCCAATCGAATAATCAGCAAGTCAGTCACGAAATTGACGTTCTCCCCCTTACCCACAAAATAAAATCCGAACTTACACACCAAAGCCTACACCAACGAGATTCAACCAAGACACAAAACCCTAGAGTAAAATGGAATGATTAATCTGAGCATGGGATCAGCTCCAAAGAAAAAGAACCGACTACCGCGGCAAAAGTATTTGTTAAATACTCACAGAGAAATGAGTTGGTGGAAGCAGAAAGAAATGGAAATCAATAAGAGCGAATCAAAAAGAGTATATGCCCAATTAAGAGTATGAAAAATCAGCACGAATCACGAGGAAGGCCCGAGCCTCTTTGATTAGATAAATCTCAGAGGAAGCAAATCACAAGATCTAAAAGACTCAAAACTGGGAAACCCGAGTCGAATAAAGTAAGGGGGAGAAAATTAAATTACTTAAGGGAAGAGTCGTTTACCAGCGGAGGGAATTCCAGAACATGAAGGCGCGAATTTTGCAGAAACAACGGAAGAAAAGAGAAATAATAGTACAAGAGAGCATGTAAACTGGCTGATAGAATGCGAGAATGATGGGGTGTGCCCGCTAGCAACGTGCGCGGAGGTCTGTCTTGTGTCGGTAGCATGTGAGATTGTGACACGTGGAGAGACATGTGACGTGGAGAGTTGATGAAAGTGAAGCCCGCCCCCTGATTTGCGTTTGCATGAATTTGCAACAATTCTGCTCGACTGTGATTTGTTTTGGGACGTCGGTAAGATTAAGTTAATTTTTTTTTTTAGGGATTAAAAAATATTTTAAATATTTTAAAGGGTTTATGAACAAAAATACACATGTGCTTAATCTTTAGGAGCGTCCAGCACCGTATGCTTTTTTTGGGAGCAAAAATACACATGTGATTACATTTTAGGAGCAAAAGTCACACCACCGTTAAAATCTAGTCTGTTGTAAATAGCCAAGTTTTAAATTTTGTTGTAAATACAGCACTTCCTGTTGTAAATCTAGAATTTTGTAAATGACCTTTCTATGTTCAAAATCCAGGTGTTTAAATATTGTTGTAAATATGACATTTTCTGTTATAAATATGGCCAGATTTTAAATTTTGTTGTAAATACAGCATTTTCTATTGTAAATATAGTTTTTTTTTAAATGATCTTTCTATATTCAAAATCCAGATGTTTAAATATTGTTGTAAATATGACATTTTCTGTTGCAAATGCACCGTTAAGTTAGATTTTAACGGTGGTGTGATTTTTGCTCTTAAAATATAACCACATGTGTATTTTTCCTCCCAAAAAAAACATATGGTGCTGGGCCTCCCCAGGGTAAAGGACATATGTATTTTTGCTCCTTTACCCTATTTAAAATGTTTTTTTTAAAACTAATTAGTTTAACTAATAAAATAATATATAATCTAAATATACACAATATATAACATAAAATAACTTACTTAACATTCTTGGTATTAAAATAAAAATATAAGAAAATAGATCCCCTCAAATTCAATGAGGGCCTGTGCACGTGGAATCTAACTAGTGGTTGGGTTTCTCTCATCATCCTTCATAATCTCTAAATCACATCTGTCCAATCAATACAATATTACTTTTATTTTTCTCTCACTTTCCCAATCAAGGACCTAGATAAGGCTAATGAGAGAAAATGAGAAACAAGATAAGGAGAAGATCTCCTTCCCCTCACGGTGCGGTTATAATCCTTTTTGGTCCTTGTATTTCTCAAAACTAGTACTTCATAACAAAATAATCAAAATTTTATCAAAAAAGATTGGTCCAGCTAATAAGGAGTTAGCTCATAACTTATAAGGTTATAAATTTAAATCATGTTGTCGATGTGAGCCTGAAAAGTATACTTTAGCCTTGTAGTCCCCAGGCCAACTCACCTAAACTTTCTCTTATAAAAAAAAGAGCCAAAATTTCATTAGAAATTTTCTTGAACAAACCAATTACAAATTTGTCTTTATTATAACGGCATAACACTAACAGTATGCGAAACGATATACTGTAGTTTTTATTTCTGTAAGATTGTTATATTTTTATATTTCGAATAATTTGATAACAATGGAAAGAATACTAGTAGCAACGTATATCGTATAACTCAAAATAATAAATAATCAAATCTAAATATAATTTTCAGTAATCTAATGCGAATCAATAATGAACCTCCACGACTCTCAAAAGTCGAAACATTCTAGAATTATGGGCGCAAATAATAATTATAATTGGTTAGGTGAGATTGTGAGTCACTAATTATAGGTATGAAATTTGGTCTGGAAAAAGCCAATCATTGACTAAGCCATATATAGTAGTGGACCACTTGCATGAAAAAGAATGTGGTACGAGTACTTTTTTTTTTTTGATTTTTTTGTTGATTTGCCACTTAAACTTGATTTATCATCCTTAATAATTATGAGTGAGATTAGCAAGTGGTTTTATTAAGCACGTTGTCACACTTATTGTGGATTTATAGTCATTTGCATTAAATTAATATAAAAAAATTAATACTAATGATCGTGGATGACTCTAGAAAGACGGCCAAATTGCCCGTCACAATTAAACTGTATTGAACAATTTTCAGCATTTGTCTACACTTGCCAGTTGCCACCGCTAGAAAGACGGCCAAGTTGGCATCTTACAATTCTCCACTACTTAATTCACAATTCCCAAAATAAGATCTATGATACTAGCTTTTGAATATAAAATACAATGATTCAGTTATCAATGTTTCCAAGCTCCATAGTCCATAGAGTCTTCTAGTTGTTTATATGAATTAAGAAAAATAGTTAAAATAATTATTTATAAAAAAAGTCTTTTAACATGTATCACTCGTGAAAAAACTAAGAAAAAAATATAAATTTTGACATACGAAGTGAAATGAGATTTGGACTAAAACAAACTCCTTTTAATAACTCTTGACATTTTAAATAGGTTTTGTGCGGGCTCAAGTCATAATCCCTTCACTAAAAGATGAAATTATCTGTAAGTCAAATGCTTAGCAGCAAAATCCTATGGGACAAAATGAGGTGTAGTTTGGCTTCCAATAACAATAAAAATTCTGGTTGAGAATAGCATCGAAATGAGAAAAACTAAGAAAGCTAAAAGGAGGAGTAGCAGACAAAACCAAAAACCAAGCCTTGACATGTTGTTAGTTGGGGTAGTTGATCTATCCACCTTAAAATCTTCAAAGTACAACCTAATTCCTGGCTCTCTCATCTCCACTTGGCTGCCATAGAGCACCGAATTGGACACACCCTGAACATTACTGTTTATATAAATGTTGATGCAGCAGCAATCTTTTTGTTCACCACCTAATTTGAAGCTTCTCTGGGACACTCGCATTGATGCCCCAACGTTGTTTCCTCCCAGGTTGGTGTACTCAGACGAGCCTTGCTTGTGTTCATCTGAGCCAGCTTCTTCGTCTAATCTTCCTTCTATTTTTTGATCATGCTCTTGGGTTTTGTTCATCTTTCATGGGTGGCTTGTGGATCTCTCTGCGAGGCTGCTTTATATTGCTAAGATCTGTCGGTTGTACCAAATGGAATGACTTGAAGGACACTCAAAGCCGACACAACACTTTGAGCAATTATGGAATGACTTTAAAAGCAATCCTTCTATACAAGTTTGTGTTTAGGCCATAAACAAATTTTGTTGTCCTGCTAATAAACTCATTAGTCATGACAGATTGACACACACACACGACTCTTGAATCACTGAATGATGAACACTGTACAGATTTGCAATCGGAAGAGGAACTTTCGCATACCAAGGCTATTCTCAGATAGTATCCGTACATTATCTCTGCAGTGAGCCCATAAATTCAAATTTTGTCCTCCGTACCAATTATAACGGAAGGTTTCATGATTGTGGTCTGCAGGGGTACATGTCAGGAACTGGGGTGATATTATTATTTAAAATAAATATATCATATACACAGACATGGAATGGAAGAATATGGTGCATATGATGTGAGTATAGGGAAGAAGAACATTTGCTGCGAGTTTTGCAGCCAGGTAATGGTTCACTAGTTCAAAGCTGTTGTTTCTTTCTTGTCTTATACTCTCCTGCCAGAAGCCATAGTCAGTGCCAAGATGAATTCGTGTTCGTGACAATCACATTCTCCAGCATTTTTGAAGCATTAAAGTTGCAGAATTACATGAAAAGATGCATACCAATAAGTTTAATAACAACATTAGCCTTTTCCATCACTGCTTTTATTGACTTGTCATCTCTTGGGTTGTATGTCGTTGGCACAATCTGGATACATTAGTCACTGCAAGATCGGAGTTTGAGATGACAATGTGAATCTTCAGAACCTCAGCACTTGAGACTTCGTTTATCTGGAAGATAATGGTATGGTACTATAAAAAACGTGCAATAGAATAAGCTAGTTAAAAGTAATTTATTTTTCTTTTTGGGAAAAGACTCTGTTTTCTATCAAACAATGTCACATTACAGCAGCATAACCAGTTGTTGCTCAACATAGCGACCTTTTAATCCAATTGCTCCAAATACAGTAGCAATGGTACCACTGCAAAACATAATTGTTTTTTGACCCAAAAAAAAAAAACAGATTTGTTTATATGTATTCATTTGAGTGAAGACCAACAAGCCTTAGCCCAACAACATGAGGCCTCCTAAGCTCAGGGGACCATAGAGGACTTTGTTAGTTTTTGGCTTCATTCATGGGGCCACCATCTATTGCCAGTGGCGGAGCCAGGTTTCAAAGTTTGTGGGTGCACAATTAGTTGGGGGGTTCGGGGGCAGCGGCCCCGAAAATTTTTTTTTAAAGGAATGTTTTAAATGCATTAAGATTGTATTGTTAACATTTTCTGGAAGAAAAAAAGTTTGACAAGATTAGGGAACATGTTGCAACCTATAAGCAATAACAATAAACCATATCATACACTATATTACAATAACTTCAGTCATCCCGAGGACTAAACATACTCCATTTAACTAAATGGATCAACACATAATTTAAGAATATAACCTATATAACAAGTGTCAAAGTTGATCAAACCTCAAATGTAAAATCCATTTGCCAGCATTTAAAGTGAAGAAGCAAACAAATGCCTAATTTGGCATACTCTTCAGGGTAAGGTACATCATACACCAATTATAAATCAAAACATGAGCAAAAAATTTCATTTGTCCTGTGATTCTTTTACCTTTAATCTAATTATAATGTCCATTCCACAACCTAACACCCTACATCATTAAATATTTACATCTCCCTCTTGAGGATTACAAAGAGAACACTGTCATATCTGGACATTGAGTTAAATCCGTGTTGCTTTCCTTCCACTCTAATCTGTTTGCTAATTTCTTCCCCCCCCCCCCTCATATTTTCATTTCCTGAAAATTTATATTCCAACACTTTATTTTCCTTCAAACTTCATATTACTAGTAGCCAAGCATACTATTTTATCTTTTGCTCTACATCTCCCTGTTCAATGCTCTAGAATTCATATGACAAATATCCGCTGGTAAAAACATACAATGATACCAGAAATTTTTTATTAAACCATGATAATCAATACCAGTATATATGATTAAAAAAACAAATGCCAAACCAAAGAATCCAAATGGACTTACCTGAATTGATATAAGTTGAAGGATTTAATTAAGAACCCTCATGCGGTGAGCAACATATGTACTTTTTGCAGGAAGTTGGTTCATTCTTCTTATTTCTTCATGAACAGAAGCCTGCTTTTGTTCACTCCACATTTGTTTCTGTGGTGTGGACTGGTGAGTGGCTTCATCCTCGATCATCAGATCGAGGGTATTACTACCCATTAAGCGGTTAAAGGAATCCACTTTTACACCTAATGCACCCAAAAAAATAAACAAAATTAATTAATTAACCACAAAAATCACATCAAATAAAGAAATATAAAAAAAAACACCTCTAAGAGCAGGAAGTATGAACTCAGTTGATTAGAACAGAATTATTTAACCAAAATAAAGCCATATATAGGGGAAGAAAAGCACTTAGAATTCATAACTTGGACAAGTGTGCTACACCTGCACACACCAACAGGTGTTTTCCTCGATCAGCACACTTTCATCTTCATGATAATACTAACAATCAGTCTCAAAAGTCAAAAGCTAAAATTATTTCTCTAATGCTCTCCCAAAGAAATTGACCAAAAGCAATAGTTGTAATGCTGAGCCAGCATGACTAGTTGAAGAGTAAAGCGTCGGTATTTAATTTTCAATACCATTCCCGCGCTCCCCAAACAAAAGGACCAAGAAAACATTACAGAAGGGAAGAACTCGTACAAGTTGCAACAAAAGAATATTATTATGAAGGAAACAATTTATAGGATCAGTATGTAGAACAGTAAAGAGAAATTAGAACCCTAGAAAACAAATTCAAGGAGGAAACCTATCAAAGTTGTTCGATTCTTACCGGAACGGCTTCGATGTTCAGGAACGATGGAGGTTATTATTAGTTTGTCACCCTCGCCCGGTCGCCCCCGAAGAATGGATACCCTGAGGCTGAAGAACACAGGATCTTAGAAAACTCATAAGGCAAAATATATATATATTCCGGCCAATCATATAGGGAGAAATTTAAAAGGATTAATGACAGCGGGTGAGCGTCGACGGAGAACTGAGAAGAATTTGGGGAAAAAGGAGAGAGGGACGAGGGAGAACTGAGTCTGAGAACAAATTGGAGAAAAAAAAACAAGAGACAAATGAGAGCCGCTGCCGTTCGAACCCAATACCTTGTAGATGAAAGTTAAAGTTATAACCAATTACCGTAGGGTCAAGGTCCATTTTTGCCAACAAACTATTACTTGAGGAGCGTCCAGCACAAATATTAATTAAGCATATCTTAAATACCAACAAACAATTATAAATGTGCAGATTAGCCCACGAATTTTTAAAAAGGTGCAGTCAGCACAACGCCGTTAGAAAAAAGTTAATGTCTGAAAAAAGTTAATTCTTAGTTTCACTAAATTAAATAATTTTTTTTGTCTATTATCATTATTCAAAACTATTTGTATAAATATCTATGGACAAAAATTACTCATTTGCCAAAATAAACAAAATGTTTAATTAAAAATATAATTATATGATTTAAATAAAACTCAAGGTGTTTTATAATTTATTATATATGTTAAACAAAAAAAATTATATGATTTATTTTTATTTTAGAAGAAATTTATGTGAGTTAATAAATTCATTTAATGTTAATAAAATTTAAAAAAATCTAAAAAAATCTATTATATCAGGAAAGAAATGAAATGAGTTTAATTTTTATTTTTATAAAAAGAGTTTAATGGATATCAACATTGACACTTAATAATATAAATCCGGCAACTTGATTATATTTTTGTTAATTAAATTATCTATTCATTATATGGATATGAGACTTGTTGAAAAAAAAAATGTCATTAATTAAGTATCTCGGAATAGCCTCAGCAAATTATTTATGGGATTTTTTTTAAAAAAAAAAATCAACAAGTCCCATATTGATATAATCAATAGATAATTTAATTAACCAAAATATTATCAAGTTGTCGGATTTATATTATTAAGTATCAATATTGATATCCATTAAACTTTTTTTATAAAAATAAAAATTAAACTCATTTCATTTCTTTTCAGATATAATAGATTTTTTAAATTTTATTAACATTAAATGAATTTATTAACTCACATAAATTTCTTCTAAAATAAAAATAAATCATATAATTTTTTTTTTGTTTAACATATATAATAAATTATAAAACACCTTGAGTTTTATTTAAATAATATAATTATATTTTTAATTAAAACTTTTGTTTATTTTGGCAAATGAGTAATTTTTGTCCATAGATATCTATACAAATAGTTTTGAATAATGATAATAGACAAAAAAATTATTTAATTTAGTAAAATTAAGAATTTTGTCTTTGGGAGCTCCTCAAGAAAACTTTTTGTCTTTGGGTGCTCCTGGAATAAAAGTTTGTTGGTCAATCTGCACCTTAGATAACGGACATTAACTTTTTCCTAACGGCGTTGTGCTGACTGCACCTTTTTAAAAATTCGTTGGCTAATCTGCACATTTTTAATTGTTTGTTGGTATTTAAGATATGCTTAATTAATATTTGTGCTGGACGCTCCACGGGTAATAGTTTGTTGGCAAAAATGCACATTAACCCATTACTCTAAGTTGTAATAAAATTCCTTCACATTATATATATTTTTAAATTCTTTATGTTTGCACTTGCCCACATGGACACTAGTGTGCCTCCGCGCCTACTGCTATAGTTTTTTGGGTAAATGTGCAATTTTACACATGTGTTTTACCCCCGGGAGCGCTCAGCACCACGAGCTTTTTTCTGGAGCAAAAGTACACACGTGGTTACGTTTTGGGAGCAAAAATACCACGGGCTGTTAGTGACGTTGACTGTTAACTTAGATGGAAGTGAACAGTAACTCGGGTGAAATTACACTTTTGCCCTTTGTTTTAGGTGAAACTACCTTTTTGCCCCAATTTTGTTTTATTTTAAAAAAACTAAAATTATCCCCCCTGTGCCTGTGGGCCCCATTTCCACAAGTTAAATCCACTGCATACGCACGGTCCCTTGGCTCATGCGCTCTAATGGTGGCGTCTTCTTGAATCCCCACGTTTAGCCCCCAACCTAAAACTAATCTCCATCTTCTATCTGCAATAATTCACTTTCCTTTTGATCATTACTCTTTCTCTCCCTAAATCCTTCGCCACATGGATTTTCCCGACTGGGAATTCCTCCCTGATGATGATGCATGCTTTGATCTCAAACAGAATCTTGACAAGAGAATTATCCCTCTCAGCACAAACAAAATTCTGATTCCAAGAATTCTCTCGATTCCGATTACATTCTATGCCCTTCCCCAAATGCTCGGAAGATCACACAGCCCGATCGGGTCGATCCTGTTCTGATTCCTCTGGAATCCAAGACTGCGAACGCCGTCGAGGTTCAGACAGTGAAAGGAATCGGTAAGAACCCTAGTGAAGTGGAAGCCGAGCAACACGCGGCTCCGCCTTCACAAGTTTCCTTTGAAATGAAGGAAAATGAATTCGTCCACAATACAATGAACCCAGTTAACAGCGATGTTTTATCAAAAAAAAAAAAAAAAAGTTAACAGCAATGCTCCGAAATTTGAAAGAGAAATGGCTGATAGTAACAAGGAGGAAGACAAGACCAGTGGATTTAACTTGTGGAAATGGGGCCCACAAGCACAGGGGGGGATAATTTTAGCTTTTTTTTTAAAAAAAAAAAAAAAAAAATTGGGGCAAAAGGGTAATTTCACCTAAAACTAAGGGCAAAAGTGTAATTTCACCCGAGTTACTGTTCACTTCCATCCAAGTTAACGGTCAACGCCTGGTCAACTAACGGCTCGTGGTATTTTTGCTCCCAAAACGTAACCACGTGTGTACTTTTGCTCCAGAAAAAAGCTCGTGGTGCTGAGCGCTCCCGGGGGTAAAGCATATGTGTAAAATTGCACCTTTACCCTAGTTTTTTGCCCTTTTGCATGCTAAAATTATGCCGATATGCAGCTTCTCACTGATAGTTCCACTTCAAAATTCTTTCCATAGCCACTATGATCCAATCGTAATCCCTATATCAAGAGGAAGACAAACCTTGACCTCATTTATACCTTCCATATATACTTAGTCTTTCTCCAGATACACTCTGTATTAACTTTGCAAATTAAAGGATCCAGCCCTGAGCCTACATGTGGGAAGGCACGTGACTGAGTTTGGACTTGGATCCAGTGTAAGTTGGATTGAGAATGCCATAAGGGCAGGATCCATAAGACGAAGTCCTGCTTCAAAACGAGTTGGGGCCATTTCTTCCTCACAAATCACCAATGGGGCACTATTGGCCTCCTTAAGACTTCATATTTTCTTCTCATGAGTCTATAAGGAGAGTGAATTCAAAGTAAATATATTTTTACTTAATTTTTACTAATTGTGCTAATAATATATGACTTTGGCGCATTTCAGATATAATAAACAGAATATTTAATTATCAACATAAAGAAGGTGGGAAGTTATTTGTTTCTCACTAATATATTTTTAATAAAACAACTATGTAGCTATTACTGTTGGCCAGCATTATGTATATATCATTGACATAAAAAATGCGAAAACTAATTATGGCTCTACTACTAAATATGCAATCAGATAAAACTTGCGAGAAACGAGAACATTAATATAATGAACTATTTAGGAGAGAAACATCAACTAATATTGAATTTCTGCTAGCAAGAAACAGTGGAATACAAAAATACTAGTTCCGCTCTACACTTTCTCCCGAGTCCTGACTAAGCAACGAACAAAAACTAATGCCTGGTTCTAAGACTACTCATTATTGTACCAAAAAAGTACTACTCATTATTGCACATGATTGACACTGAATCCAATTTGAGAGGCCGTTATTCACCTTTCTGTGTAATGACAGTGAAGTCTAACTTATTTTGTGTTACAAAGCATGATTATCCATCCATGCATGAATTCCTCCAAAATGAATTTAACTTTCAAACTAGAATCTAACAGTTCCCTCCCAATTTAGTGCTTGCTTGCTTGCTTCATGGGGAGTTACTTTCACCTCATTTCCTTCCCTCTTCCCCGAATGTGCCGAATGACACTGCTGCTGCAGCAGCAGCAGCAGCTGAGGTTGCATTTGCTGCTTCAACATTTGAGCTGTCTTGAGCTCTATTGTCACCACCAACTCCGAAAAAGGCTTTGAGGCATGCCATCCAGTTCAAAAATCTGGTATGCCACTTGACCTTGATGAATACTCTGTCACCAACTTCAGAAACATGGAGGACTTGTCCTCTAATAGTCGGGTTGGCGTGTCAAACTCTGCCACTCGACCTGCAAAAATAAAAATAAAAATTAGCTTCCAAAGATAATAATTCTAACCCCATAATGTGAGATTGATTGAGAGATGAAAGGAAGTAGAAGAATTGGATGTAACTTCACTCACCATCACTGAGGACTAGAACAAGATCACTGTCAATAACAGTAGGAATACGATGTGCAATAGTGCAGACAGTGCAGTCTCTAAACTCTGTCCGAATAATCTTCTGTATAAGATTATCAGTGGCTGTATCAACTGATGCTGTTGCTTCATCAAGTACAAGTATCCTTGACTGTTTCAATAAAGCCCGCCCCAGCGCCACAAGTTGTCGCTGCCCTACACTCCAATTATCTCCATTTTCAAGCACTGCAAAAATTTGAGAACATGTATTATGATAGTTACTGGTGATTCAAACCCTTCTCCATTCCTTCATTTTAGGAGGATGGAGAAGAAAATAAACTCCGTATATTCTGTTACCTTGCGTATCAAGCTTTTCATCTTTCCGACGAATAATCTCTCCAAGCTGAGACTTATCTAGTGCCTGTAAAAATTTGAAAGTCAATGATTATCAGAGAATAAGAATCAAAACTGATCATCTGATAACAAGTTTATTCATTAAAGTTCATGTATCAACCTCCCAAATCTCTTGATCAGAGTGCTCTTCAAGAGGATCAAGATTGCCTCGTATAGTCCCCTCAAATAAGGTTGGATCTTGAGGTATGATACTGAGACGGCTTCGAAGGTCATGAAGACCAATGCTTGCAATATTAATGCCGTCTATAACGATACTCCCACTTGATGGTTCAACCAATCGAAACAATGCTTGTATCAAAGTAGATTTGCCACTGCCAGTACGTCCAACTATTCCAATATTCTTCTCACCAGGAAATGTGCATGATATTCCACGAAGCACCAATGGAAGACTTTCCTTGTAACGAACCTTTAAAAGTAACAGGGCAGGTTAGGTGGCTAACAGAAGGAAGAATAAGCCTAGTCAACTTTTTACAAAATAGATAAATGAAGACTCTACACTACATGAAGTTTTGAGGAATAAACCACACTGTTCATGACTATAGTGCAGCTTTTTTTTTTTTTTTTAACAAACTATAGTGCCGCTAACTATAAATTTTGTATTTTATACTGATATTGATGACAAAATGCATAATATGAAACTTAACTAGGTACCTTCAAATCAATTATACTGATTGTCCCATTCTCAGGCCATGTGGATGGTGGGCGAGTGTCTTCAATAATAGTAGGTGCTTCACTAGGAATTTGGCTGTATTGATAAATCCTTTCAATTGAAATTATTTTATTCTCAAGTTTGCAAAAGCTAAGGATCCACCGTGATAAGCGTGCATTTAAATTCAAGCCATACGTCACTGCAAGTCCAGCCATGCCTATGCAGAAAAGTAAAAGTGATTGGTAAAAAAAGTATATCCTATACCTTCATGGCAAACGACATTTACCATCATTAAGGACCTTTCCTAATAACTTTATGCAGTCCTGAAGAATTAAAAAGCAACAATAACAAGCCATAGGCTACATGATGTGCAATAGGTGGGCAAAATCATCTTGATCTTATAAATTATTATTTTAGATTCATGCTATGATTCTTAAGAAGGATCGTTTCCCAGTAACAGTTTCCAATAGAATCAATAAACTTGTGAGAATAAGCAAAGGAAGTTGTGAAGATTATATACTCACTAGGGTCAATACTTCCATGTGGAAAGCTCACTAGTAATATCATGCAGAAAGCAAATACAAAGGTTGACAACAATTCCATACGCAGGCAGAGCCACTCAATCGCTGCAAGACTGCAGAAGAATGGCCGTGCAAAAGAGTCCAGAAGATAGAGGTTTCTCTTCATAAACCTTTTTTCTTGTCCAAAACCCCTGATAGTAGCTGCCCCAGCAATTGATTCACCAAAAAGGTTTATAACAGGAGATTTCTGGATGCTTACTATACGAACCAGTTCCCTTGAAGAAGCCATGTAGTATTTCTACAATAGAATAGATTGATGATTAGTGTGGTTCATTAAATCAATCATAGCATTATATTTTTTTGGGCGAAGCAATCAAGGCATTATTGGGTATGCAGACACACTACAAATCCATCGTGAATCATAACAGTTTAAATTCCACAAACAAACTGCTAACAAGATATACTAGCAAAGGAAGCTTGAACAAGTAGCTCTTTTTCCTTTGCACACGTCTTTTAACACCAACTTAAAAAGGTTCAAAATTAATGCTGAAAAATCATGATTACCTGCATCCACAAACAAGCCACAGCCATTGGGACAACCAGAAGCAAAACTTGCCAGGTAACCGTTGTCATCACACCAACAATGCCAATAAGTTGTATCGTCGACGAAGCAAATCCTCCTAGTCTGAAAGGGATGTCGAGATCCACAACACTCTGATCAACCGAAACCTGGTAGGATATAACTCAGATTATATGATAATGTGCAACACAATCGACAGACAGGACTGGAGTATTTTCATTTTCAAAAAAGAACTTACACGATTCAATATCCTTCCAGCTGGCGTGGAGTCAAAGAAAGACATCGGTGCATGGAAAACACTTCTAAGCATATTTATAAAAAGTTTTTGTGCAGCAGCTAGACCAAATGTAGCTACCAGAACAGCCCTTACAAATATAAACCAAGAGCTTCCAAAAGCAAGAGCCATGTACACCAGAAGAAGAATCATAGGAGTTACTCTGGGTTGGTCTCCTTCAGTTTGAGGATTTGCCCAAGCCATCCACCAATTACTTGCAATTTGAAGAAACTGAAATAATGCTTGTGCAATGATTATGAGTGGAATCAGTAAGCCTTTATATGCTGCAGCCATGTATGACCAGTACACTCTCATGCTGACTCTACCTCTTACCCTCTCCTCCTCCTGAACAAGCTGTTTTTTCCTTGACCGTTTTGCTTTCTTCTTCTCCTTGATTACTTTCTGATCTGAAACTGATGAAACCTCCTGCATTTCCTTTGCTAGAGTTTCAATATCATTGGCAGATATGATGGACGTTTTACTGGCCATAACAGACGCCTCCAACTCCAAGGACACATTTTCATCCGAATCTTCTGAGTGATCAGGAATATCCATAGCCTCAATGGCTTCATGATGAGCTGAAACTAGAGTTTTAAAATCTGTTCCTGCTTGTAGAAGATCATCATATTTTCCTGCCTGTATGATGCGGCCTTCTTTAAGAACCTTGAGAAAGGAGGGGGAAAAGATTTAGAATTGATATTATTTACATTTTTTAAACAAAAAAAAAAAAATCATCTTTTTCAGTTCACACCAAATGAAGGGTTGTAATCTCAATAATATAGAACTTGAAAATTCCTAAACTAAAAAGCAACACAAACTTTTACATGAAAATATTGGCGAGCATATTCATGGTAGTCCTTGCAAAAACTAAATCTATGTAAGCAAAGATAAACTAAAATTGGCAGCTAAAGAGACTAAACATCAACATTGTAATAAAGATACACTATGAAATTAAAAAGAAACTGCAAGCGTCATAATCACCAATTTCTAAAAGTTTCATTCATAACATAATAGAGTTGTTGTAAAACAGAACAATGTCGAAATAAAGAAATTTTCCCTAACAAAATAAGCATATAAATAGAATGACTTGATTCTTACAATCAACAAGTTTTAAAACAATCTCCATTAAATAGGCCGTTAATGAATTAAAATATAACTTAGGAAGATGAATCCATAAAGGAATACCAGTATCAAATCAGCTGCAGGGAGAAATTCCACTTGATGGGTCACAAAAATAACTGTTTTATCTGCTAGTGCTGTCAATATGTATTCCTGCATATTTATGCCATAGATTAGGCAATCAAATTCACTTAAACAGATTCAACTATATTGTAACCAAGAAAAACAGATTCAACTTGTCAAGCAACATACGTTAAACAGTTCTGATCCAGTATGAGCATCAACTGCACTGAAGGGATCATCAAGGAGATAAATATCAGCATTTTGATAAAGAGCTCGTGCAAGCTGCACCCGCTGTTTCTGGCCTCCACTCAAGTTTATACCTCGATCGCCTATAATTGTTTGGTCTCCATGAGAGAAAAGTTCCAAGTCCCTCTTCAGTGAACAAGCATGAAGAACTCTCTTGTACTTTGCTTTATCCATGGGGCTTCCAAAAATGATATTTTCTTCAATATTTCCTGATTGTATCCATGCTGACTGAGAGACATACGCTTCTGAACCACACACTCTTACCTGCAAAATAATCCAATATACTTAGTAGAAGGATGTCTTTATGAAGATGGAATTAAGGGCTTAAGTTGGTCAACATACTTCACCAGAAAGCTTAGGAATCTCTCCAAGGATGCAAGAAAGGAAGCTTGATTTCCCAGAACCAACCATGCCACAAACCGCCACACGCATGCCCTTTTTCACTTGCATTTGTATCCCTGAAAGAGTAGGCCTAGAAGAAGGGTCCCAGCCAAAGAATCCATCCTCAATCTCAATGGCAATGTCAGAAGTTCCTTGTGGCAAGACGGTAGTTGCATCCTCTTGCAATTCTTCCTCTTGCAAGAAACTAGATATGCGATCAAGAGAAACTTTTGTCTGGGCCATTGTTGATACCAAGTCAGGAAAATTTCTCAAAGGCTCTTGAAGGATCCTAAAAGTAGCGAGAGCAGAGAGAACTGCTCCTGCAGTCAACTGATCTCCCAACAATATTGAAGTGCCAAAAGTGATTGCCGAAACAAATATAGGAGAGCTCCAAAAGATAAAAGTGATGAAAGCCTGAGAATAGAGGGCTTTACGGAGCCACTTGAACTCTACTCCACGCATTTCTTCCAATTGTATTCGATATCGATCTTCCCAAGCTTGCAACTTGAGGATCCTCATATTTCTCAAGCATTCAGATGTTTTTCTCATCCTTTCATCCTTAGCAGCCATTAATTTGTCTTGAAAATTTTCTTGTATCCTAGCCACAGGAATAGTAACAACAATGGAAATGATTGTAGCAATCAATGTAGCAATTGAAGCAAGTCCAACGTTCTTGTACAAAATTGCAAGGGCGAGAATGATTTGAAGAGGAAGCATCCACATGTCATGAAGATACCAAGAGTAATCCCCCACCCTCTGAACATCAACAGCCATGTAGTTAACAATCTCCCCACTTGTGTGACTCTGCTTGGCCGAGCTTGAGAGCCTGAGTCCCTTTCGAAATACCATTGCTGTTAGAGCCGACCGGACGTGCATACCCAAGATGTCCACCCCCAAATACCATTGTCTTGTCGTCAAGGACTCCACAAGCTTTGCAGCAAAAAATGTCCCCGCGAGGATATACCCTTCATACGGGAATGTCTCTTTACCACCTAAGTAATCAACGAAGTAACTTATCATGTATGGACCTACATACGACACTAGAGTATTCATACCAGCAAAGATGGCATTACAAGCTGCCTCCTTCCAGTAAGACTTGAGAATTGCCCAAGCTAATGAAGGCTGCTTTGAAGGATTTTCAGCCTTCAATCTCTCCCAGTTAGAGTTCAAAATCCTATAATTTGCCTTAGCTCGATCTTTTGGAGCAAGAAGGGGAATGTCCTTGAGCTCAAGCGGTCTCTTAGCCCCAATTGAGAGAAGAGGGTTGAGCCAAGAGAGAGTGGCTAAGCTAAAAATCCCAGCATCACTATAAGGAGTAACCTTGAGACAACCTGCTTCTTCTTCTTCTTCTTCTTCAGCAAGTAATGGCTCTTGAAGATCAGAGTTTCTACGAACTTTTATGCCAGTAATACCTCTAATTGCAACAATGCACAGGAAAGCAAGAGCTGGAGTGGCAGCAAAATTTGCCACAACATGAGAAGAGAGATGTTTTGAGCCTTCCACCACAAGTCCTCTCCCATCAAGGTACAAAGTGCACAAGCAAATTGCAAATGAGACCAACCACCAAATCCTCAACAAAAACGGAAACTTCTCAGACAAGTTGAGTTTGCAATGCAAAGCAGAGAAGCTTATTACAAACCAAGCTAAACCCTGCGCGGATGGCAAAGAAAGAAGCCACCAGTTCACAGTGTTCCCATTTGTCGATTCTCTGATCAAAGCAGCAGCATCAAATCCTAACACCAGAACTTGAACAAAGAGCACATAGAAACAACAGAGCAATGCCAATTTGAAACTCGTACCGATTCTAACATCGTGTGTGTTCCTGTCGATATAACTACGACGAATTGGATTTGGATCGCCATTCGTATTTTCCTTGCTTATTCGAATTCGACCAACACACACGAATATCTGCCTCGCTGAGATTACCAGAAGAAACACAAGAAGAATAGTTAAGTTGCCGCATATTGCGGCTAATTCCAAAACGGGCAGTCCTATGATCGTTGTCAAAAGGGAGTTCGGCAATCTCGATGACAATGATGATGAAGAAGAGATTTTATCGAGCAATTGGGAGATAGCCATTAATGAATGTCGCGACAATTGAGAGGAATGAGTCGGTATGAAGCTAAGCAGACGAAGAAGAGATCAAAGCGTTCGAAGAAGGGCATTTCACCACGAATGAAATGAAGAATTAGAGCAATGTGTATCTGGAGATGGACTCCAGAGATACATTGCACAAGAGAACAGAACAGAACAGAATCTCACGAACACGGAAAACGAAGACGAAGAAATTAGCTTGAACTTTGTTCGAACGATATCTATCAACAGAAATGGACAAAGCGAGGGTTAGATGTCAAAATTTCCCGAGGAAGATACCAAAAACCTGACGTGGGTAAAATCCACACCACCAGATTGTCGAGGCAAGCCTGTGATCAAGATTTATAGTATAGCTCAGCAAGCTTCAAAAACCCAGCTGTCACCGATAGAGAAAGAACGAGAGAGAGAGAGAGAGAGAGAGATGAACACAAGGACGATCACCGAGCGACAGCTATGGTGATGAGTAAGCTTCGCTGCGCTAGGCTTCTAGCAATGTACGAATATAAAAGGAGAGACAGAAAGAGAGAACCCTCTCTTCTGCTCTCTAGAAATACTCGTTTTAAACTTGGCTACCTATGAGCAATTCTTCTTCACACTTGCGTGTGGGAATCAGATCCTTTTACAGCCGATACGCACAAAATAGCGAGTGAGAGAAGAAAAAGAGGAAATAACTCGAAACAGGTATAAATTAATGCATAAACAAACAAGCCCCATCTAGCTGCGGCCTGGAGGGGGCTATAAAATAGCACCTTTCGGTGAGTGAAAGAAAAGGAAGGCAACAAAAAGATGAAATTAATTAACCGCCCCCCCAAAATAGAAAATGGAAATAATGAAGAGGATCTTTAATAAAAATATTAGCTTTCCATATATATAGCCCAGCTAGTGTGAGTTTTTGTGAGGAAGGTGATGGTGTACAGAGAATGAATGATCAATTTCAACTTTTTTATGAATTGAGATTCATTGGGGAATAATAATGAAATGCGTAGGTTTGCATATACTTGCTTGGTGAGCGATGAGATCATGGTGCAATACTGTGTCCGTTGTTGATTGTTTAATTCAATGTTTTTACAATAACGGGCCTACTCATAGCTTTACAGGGTGTTAGTGACTTGGTGCGATTCAGATGAGTGAGAGAGAGAGAGATGAGTATTATGATGGCACAATCATTTGAAAAACCCAGTAAAAACAAACCCAGTAAAGAAACGAACACCTAATTCTCTGCTTGTTTCTGAAAAGGAAAAAAAGGCTGACAATTAAAAAGAAAAAGTAAAAAAAAAAAAAAAAACTTTTTATTGGAGTATAACATAACATTAAATCCAATCGCAAATATTACCCAAAGAGTGGAACGTTGAAAATGCTGATATCAAAACTATAAGATCCTGTCCTCTCGAATGTTCCTGTATTTTAAAATATTTGATTGAGTACTGATATCAATTTTGAAAGTTCTCCTGTTACAATTTTCTCTTTTTGATAACTTCTTTTCTTAATTAGTGTTGTTGGTACTAACACTTTGAAATTATAAACAAGACTAGGCTATAATCTCTCTTTCTTTTTTTTAAAGAATTATAGGCAAGTTAAAGCTTGAAAAATGAGAAAATGACTAAATCATGGAGATATAGTCTAAAATACAACCAACAAAATGAGAACTAGCGAATACAAGCTATCTGATCTTTCTAAACCATATCGAGACAACCACTGGGAATAGACGGTAATAGAATGACACCAGCATTAACGGGAGTACCATAACCCTGTTTGGCTATATAATCCGCACATGAAATATTATATCTTGGGGCATAGTGAAGCTCCACAGTCCAATCCCACAAGAGAATATCTCTAGTCGCCCTAATGACGTCCCTAAGAGGATGATTAGGACCAGAGTTCCTCATGAGAATATTAACAGCGTCAAGAGAATCAGAATAAAGAATAATTCTCTAAAAACCCATCTGCCGTCCCACTTCCAGACCAGTCTTGATCGCCTGAATCTCAGCTTCAGTAACAGTGAGAAGCCCAAGCATCAACCAATGGCCATGCGAATCCCTAATCACTCCTCCGCAAGCTGCCTGGCACAGCTGACGCACCGAACCATCCACATCAATACGAACCGAATGCTCCGGAAGTGGTGTCCAAGTCATTTATTCATTCCTGTCAAGCTGAAAAATTTGGTGTATTAGGGAGTTAGTTGTTGTACTCTCCATAAGAAGATAACTACACAGATGAAGCAACTCCCTTATTTCAAAAATTTCCCCTTGGAAAAGAAATCTACATCTCGCGTCCAAAGAATCTAGCATCCCAAGCAAAAGACTCTTCGCCTTTCGAACTCGTGGCTCGGTGGTTTGTGGCTATAATCTCTTACTTGTAGAAATCTGCTGCCACATCAGTACCTATACATTTTGTGGTTAGATGCTGTCATGCTGACCATTTTGGGATCACCCTAAAGATCCATTCATCGACGGAGAAGATGTTGAGTTTAAAAACGTTTTGTGAACTTTAAGAATTGGGAAGGGGGAGGCATTGCCAACATGTGAGTTTGGTCCATGTGGGGGCTATGAGCCGACCTATGATCTGATCACCTTCTTTGGCTGTTTTCTTCTAATATTATAAAAAATGAAAATGAAATGATGACGTGATAAATGGTGATTGTGTAAAAATTGATTTATGGCTTTTCTTGGGAAAATGGACGGTGGAATGAGAGGGCATGTTATGGTGGGTGGTGACACTAAGTGCTTTAAAGGCTTCCTTGACTTTTGAGGCTTTCCAAGCGTGTGGTGATTTTCTCTTTTGTTGATCGACTTCAACAAATCACATAATGGATTTGCTTTCAAAAGGAAACCCAAGTTTTCAAGAAATCTCCTTGACACGTGGCGATATTTTGAGGCGCCCCCTTGCTAATTATCAGATCGAATTTGAATGCAAATTAAGAGAGGAGAGAGACTATTGTACCGGATCAAAGCTCCTTGACACGTGGCGATATTTTGAGGCACCCCATGTCGATCTGGATCAAAGCTCTATGCTTCATAACTCCAACAAAATAATGATCACGTAATTATTAGACAACTATAACCTAATTAGTACTGGTACTCCTTTTGGTCCTTATAATAAGACACCAACTAGCAAATTTATTTGATCCTTTTTATAAGGCACTTGCTTATTCCCAAGAAACATTAATTATTTTTTTCATGTCTACCCATAATTAATAAGGGTAGTAGATGAAAATAATAATTAATATAATACTAGAGTTTAGTGCAATTAATAGGGGTAATATTGGAAATTACTTAGATTCTAGGACAATTTTATTGACTTTAACTACTTTTATTAGTTTGTGAGAAAAGTTTGTTGGTGCCTTATAATAAGTATCAGAGGGAGTATTAGCATATCAGATCACCCAAACAATAAAGATGCTAGAAGAGAAAAGATTGTCAGATAGCTCAATGGCAGGGTTGAGTTCAATTGAGGCATATGCATCCAATTTATAAAGGTATAGAGAGACTACCAATTAGAAAGTTACATGCACTCTACTTGCCCTTTAAAAAACAATCCGGAAACAATAACTTGTTTCTCAATTAATAAATGCATAAGTAATGTTGATTTGTTTCTTAATCTGAATGCATTACATAAGGGCAAGTAGTCTAATCTATTTAGGGTGAACCTGGATCCAAAATCCAACAAAATTACATGCACTTCCCATCCATGGAGTTTAGGTGCTCATCCCCAAAACGACATCATTTTAGGGAATGAGCTTTTAAATTCATAGATTTGCTCAACATATAAACTTCATTTTATATTTGTCTGATTATTTATTGTGTTTTCTCTTTTTTTTTTTTTATACATAAAAGTTTAGGTGATCAGTTGGGTCATAGGGGTTTACGAGGATCATGGCATACCTCCAGACTCAAAAAATGGTTACAGAAGTATTTACAGATTACATATCAACAAGGTCATCACATTAGTAAGATCTGAATATACGACTTTATGATTATGAACGGACCCTTTTAACAACTAGAGCAACCTAATCTTATTATATGTTGACTATATTTATTCTCTCTCACTTATCTTCTCAAAAATATAATGAATTAGCTTTAGTTCCATTCTTTTCTCTTTTCATTTAATTCAATTTATGTAGGAATAAATTATTCCCTTAATTATAATTTGGGATCTGATCAACTATAAAGTCACGGAATGTGCCATTTTGGTTGGTATATGCTTTAGTTGAATATAAAATATGTGTTATTCTTACTGACTTACCAAAAATAAGAAAGGAAAACCAACTCACCAAGTCTATTGTAAATTAAAAAAGGTTTTCTCTGCTATGAAAATTTAGACGTTTTAAATTTTACACCTATATATTCAAATTTGCCTCACCTCTTTGGTTCTCTTTTTATTTATCGTATCCAATATACACAGTCAATAAATAAAGACAAAATTCCTTGCTGGGAGACTCACCTACTATAGTCAGGTGTGTGACTCGGGTCGGATTTAGATTAATCAGGGCGAAGCTTTGGATACCGGATGGGCAATGAAAAAAATAAATAAAGACAAAATAAAAAATTGAATATATATTTTTTATCCAGACTCCAGAGTATACACACAGTACTATATTAGAAAATAATAAAGGCTACTTAATTAATAATATCATTCTATATATATAATATAATCATACATCCTCATGGTCATGGGCCCTTGGTATCTTGACTTCTGACAGTAGATTGCGAGAATGACTTTTAAGTAAAAAAATAAAAAATAGAAAAATTCTCATTGACAAGTGATAAGTAAGAATTAATAAGTGAATCAGTTACTATTATTAATAAGTGAATCAGTTACTATTAATAATTTATTATACTTATCAATTAACCATTTCTCTTAGTTGGAAGCTATATACCATTCTCCTTAATAGATTTAACAATTTTGGTTTACTGCTGCAAGTACTCAACATGCAAATTATATATGTGTGTGTGTTTTTGAAGAATCAAAACGTTTTATTTTCCCAGGTGTTCGTGCCACCAATTTTTTATTTATTTGATCTATAATATGCATATAAAATAACGAGACATCAGACAGACAGACACACAAACTGGAACCGGTTTTGGTGTGCGCCTAGTGCATCTGGACTATCTAGATGTGATCTGGACGATTTAAATTTTATTTTTTTAACTGCTATTTTCTGAATAAAAAAATCATTTTTTGAAAAAAAGTTAGTTGAAAAATTACCTTTATTTTAAATTCTCTACCCATTAAAATGATTTTTTTTAAATAGAAAGTAAAAACAATAAGATCTGAACCGTCCAGATCAGATCTAGACGATCCAGGAGAGAAGAATTCCCCCTATCTGTCCTTTGGATAGGTAGGGAATCTTTTTTTTTATATGAAAATTTTAAGAAAGGGGTTGGGTTCACCCATAATCCAAGGGCAGGACGAAATCTCCCTTCCTCCTAGGTGATACCGATGTTGGGCAGGGCGAACCGTCTATTACCCTCAGGCGTTAACCTAGACACCTAGGAGCTAGAATTTCTCTCCCAACGTCTTGACCAACTCCAGAATCGAACCCCCTCCCTTTGGTGAGAGTGTTCAACCCCTTTACCAGTTAAGCCAAAAGACAAAGGGTATAGGTAGGGAATCTAATTCCCACACAAACTGCAGTTTCTGCAACACAATGAAAGTCGGGCCTGTTTGTAGTATCTACCGTTAAAATATAAATAAGACACCAATTCACATGCAACTTAAACAATATTTCTGGGGGCATATAATAAATTATCTGTTTGGATTCAATTAAATTTGAGCGTTAAAGACAAAAAAATGCAGTAGTTTAAAAGCCAACGCTCACACAGTTATAAAAGAAAATGGAGCATGTTTGGATTGTTCAGAGTGTTGGCTTAACTTTAAATCAAAAAAGCTCAAAAAATCAGTTAAGAAAAAAGCTCTAATGAGATTATTTTCTTTTAATCATGTTTATATATACCATCGTGTACGTACACGCTTAAATTAAGGCCACACAATCAAAAGTAATATCACACATTGACGTCGTGGCTAACGTACAAAAAAAGAACCAGTGGTCTTGGTCTCGCGACGTACATTTATGATGCGCGTACGTACCAAACTATCCAAATCCAAGTTTATTATAACGCTATCAATGGACCCTCTCCCCTCTCTTTCTCATCAAAACCCTATTCATCTGAGCAAAAAAAAAAAATCAAAACCCTATTCATAAGTCGGCTCTCTTTTCTTTAAATATATAGTAAATAAATTAAAAGCATTTTATGTACGTAATATATCCATATGTGCGTGCGTCGTGTGTGCTTAGAATTGCCTCTAGTTACTTCACATGCTGATTCTGAGATATATAGATGCATAGTTTGATGCTAGAATTACATTCTACAAATTAGCGAAAAGGAAGTTAATTTGTAGAATGTATGAGGGTTTTATGATGCATGTGATGATATTTATTTGGGAAAATGAGGTTAAGTCTCAAGCAACATACAAAATATCAAAAAAGTTACTATTTAAAATTACATATCAAAAATCTACATTCAGTCACACGGCACACACAGCACCCCTTAGGCGAAACGCCTGCTTGTGTACCGTGATCATACATTCTCCTGAACGCTTGTCCTATAAGCATACAGGAGGAGCACACAGATCCTATATCAATCTCCGGACCTTCAATAGGCCGGACATCTGAGTTCTGAACCAGAACAATATCATTCTATATATATAATATAATCATACATCCTCATGGTCATGGGCCCTTGGTATCTTGACTTCTGACAGTAGATTGCGAGAATGACTTTTAAGTAAAAAAATAAAAAATAGAAAAATTCTCATTGACAAGTGATAAGTAAGAATTAATAAGTGAATCAGTTACTATTATTAATAAGTGAATCAGTTACTATTAATAATTTATTATACTTATCAATTAATCATTTCTCTTAGTTGGAAGCTATATACCATTCTCCTTAATAGATTTAACAATTTTGGTTTACTGCTGCAAGTACTCAACATGCAAATTATATATATGTGTGTGTTTTTGAAGAATCAAAACGTTTTATTTTCCCAGGTGTTCGTGCCACCAATTTTTTTATTTATTTGATCTATAATATGCATATAAAATAACGAGACATCAGACAGACACACACACAAACTGGAACCGGTTTTGGTGCGCGCCTAGTGCATCTGGACTATCTAGATGTGATCTGGACGATTTAAATTTTATTTTTTTAACTGCTATTTTTTGAATAAAAAAATCATTTTTTGAAAAAAAGTTAGTTGAAAAATTACCTTTATTTTAAATTCTCTACCCATTAAAATGATTTTTTTTAAATAGAAAGTAAAAACAATAAGATCTGAACCGTCCAGATCAGATCTAGACGATCCAGGAGAGAAGAACTCCCCCTATCTGTCCTTTGGATAGGTAGGGAATCTTTTTTTTTTATATGAAAATTTTAAGAAAGGGGTTGGGTTCACCCATAATCCAAGGGCAGGACGAAATCTCCCTTCCTCCTAGGTGATACCGATGTTGGGCAGGGCGAACCGTCTATTACCCTCAAGCGTTAACCTAGACACCTAGGAGCTAGAATTTCTCTCCCAACGCCTTGACCAACTCCAGAATCGAACCCCCCTCCCTTTGGTGAGAGTGTTCGACCCCTTTACCAGTTAAGCCAAAAGACAAAGGGTATAGGTAGGGAATCTAATTCCCACACAAACTGCAGTTTCTGCAACACAATGAAAGTCGGGCCTGTTTGTAGTATCTACCGTTAAAATATAAATAAGACACCAATTCACATGCAACTTAAACAATATTTCTGGAGGCATATAATAAATTAACTGTTTGGATTCACTTAAATTTGAACGTTAAAGACAAAAAAATGCAGTAGTTTAAAAGCCAACGTTCACACAATTATAAAAGAAAATGGAGCCTGTTTAAATTGTTTAGAGCGTTGGCTTAACTTTAAATCAAAAAAGCTCAAAAAATCAGTTAAGAAAAAAGCTCCAATGAGATTATTTTTTTTTAATCATGTTTATATATACCATCGTGTACGTACACGCTTAAATTAAGGCCACACAATCAAAAGTAATATCACACATTGACATCGTGGCTAACGTACAAAAAAAGAACCAGTGGTCTTGGTCTCGCGACGTACATTTATGATGCGCGTACGTACCAAACTATCCAAATCCAAGTTTATTATAACGCTATCAATGGACCCTCTCCCCTCTCTTTCTCATCAAAACCCTATTCATAAGTCGGCTCTCTTTTCTTTAAATATATAGTAAATAAATTAAAAGCATTTTATGTACGTAATATATCCATATGTGCGTGCGTCGTGTGTGCTTAGAATTGCCTCTAGTTACTTCACATGCTGATTCTGAGATATATAGATGCATAGTTTGATGCTAGAATTACATTCTACAAATTAGCGAAAAGGAAGTTAATTTGTAGAATGTATGAGGGTTTTATGATGCATGTGATGATATTTATTTGGGAAAATGAGGTTAAGTCTCAAGCAACATACAAAATATCAAAGAAGTTACTATTTAAAATTACATATCAAAAATTGACAACAGGAAATGTTATATTCACAACATGATCACAATAAAATTAAAAACTTGGTCATTTACAACAGAAAAAACTATATTTACAATAAGAAGTGATATATTCACAACCAAATTTAAACCCCTAGATTTTGTTTCAAACTCAAGTCCCTAAGCGTTTAGAGACTATTCATAATAGAAAGTGCTATATTTATAACAAAATTTAAAATCTGACCATTCACAACAGAAAAAGCTATATTTACAACAAAAAATGTTATATTCACAACAAAATTTAAAAATTTGAATTTTGTTTCAATACAAATAACTTTTTTGATATGTGATATTGGGTTGCAACTTTTTTGATATTTTATATGCCGTCATTTTTCCTATTTATTTATGTAGTTAATTATTATGATGGGGACATATCATTGCGGCGGTGCCAATGATAAAAATATTGTTTTAATTTCAGTTAATATATAGTATTATAAGGTGTTTAAATTTGAATATATCACGCAAACAAAATTAATATAATATTGGCCGGTCTTTTCAAGCGCAGGCAGATAAATGTTTAATCTAATATTGTTCATTGATAGTGCTTAGAATATATCTACGGTTTCCAATTTCAACAGAAGTACGAGTCAAATAATGTTGACGAGAGTCAACAGTATGACCCCATTAAAATCAAGAACAAAAGCCATTTGACTACCTGTGTCGATGAAGGGATTTGTATGTTACGTTGTACGTTGAAGTTAGAAGCTGGCTAGCTTGCCCTTTAGATTGAAAACAAGTTGAATTAAGAACGGTATATATTATTATTCTTGGAATATTGAATGTTGATAATGATGGGGGGTTATAAATAAATAATAAAGGATAATGTGTAATATGTTGTCGACGAGAGAATGGTAATCTTATTAATGGCACCGTGTGGAGTGATAAACATGTGACCACGTGGCATGTGGACTGACTCTCAAATCTGCAAAATAATTCAGCTTCCCTCCTTCCTTTCATCCCTGTCCTTGTCTCCCCTTCCTCTCATTTTCACGCCTGTTTATTGATTTCGTCGAGCTATCTTTTTTTACGACTGGTTCAGCACCATGGGTTTTTGTCTCTTTCCAACAAAAATGTTTTTCTTAGATTTAAACTCGTCTTCTCTTTATTATAGAATGAGGCCGCTTGATTACGTACTTGTTGGCATGTTTGCTTTGATCTGCTTATACTAATCATGTTTAATTACATAAGACGGGATAAAACTCGTTTTATGTACTTACCTTATAATTCGTAAAATCGCGATTTAGAAGTCACATTAAGATTTCAAAACACTAAATCAAACAAGCACGATTTATAACATATATGTCACCAACTCATGTAAGTATGTAACACTTTAATTAATTCGATCTCGTGGATTTTTATGAAGAGCAATGACATCATGGTATTAACCAGCTAATTTCTAATTAACTTTTTAATGTTCTTACTTGTGTGATGTTGCTGTTTGCACCTAACATTGTTGGGATAGCATAATCCTTCTTGTTGGGTTGTTTGACTCAACTAACGATAAGTACCACATTTACTCATTTAGTCCTTTTTAAGTGTGAAGTTGTGAATATGAGCATGAGTTATACATTTCTGATGGATTGGATGAAGGACGGAAAAAAAAGTTTACAATCGTTGTCATTATATAACAATGTCATCTGTTTTTGAATTTTGATCCATCGATATTATATCTGTTAATCTCTCCTCGAGCCTAAATATAAAAACTATTTAACTTTTTTGAAGATGTTAAAAAAACTAAATAAGTTACTTACGTATATTATTATATTATATATCAATTTATAAATTAAATAAATTAGTTTGAAAAAAAAAAACGCTGAGTATAAACATTTTAAAATAACCTATTTAACTTCTTTAATCTCTCTAAAAAAATTAATTAGGTCGATATAGTACTATTCTAGGGTTCTTCTATATCTCCATAGCTATATGTATATGTGTGCGCGGGCTAATAATATATTATTTTTACTCGTAGAAAAAATTAAAGCTTTTATATATACTCAATCTTATATACTTAATGTATTTATTTTCAATCGAAATTGAATGTTGGGATTAAGAAGATGCCTTGTAAGCAACAAGGGTAAGATACTGACCTCGTAACATTAAATTAATTGTTTACATTTGGAATTGGTAACATTTACTCTCGTTTTGGTCAATGTTATTAACTGTTAATATTTTAAAACATACTCATTATTAATTGTTAAAAAGTATAATATATATTGTTTAATTTAGAGACCACACAAAATTCTGTTTTAAATTGAATGAACAATTATATATTGTATCAGTGATATTCTAATGAAGTCACGTTAATTCAACAGAATAGACTGAGTAGAATAAATAATAATGGTGGGGACTGGGGATGAATGTATGTTTCTTATTTATTTCCATTGAGTCCACTAGGCGAAGAACAGAGATATACATCATCAAAATGACAGGCTTCTTTAATTTATTTATTAATTATATTTGTTATGGACTCAAATAACGGGCCTGACAGATATAAGGCCTAGTGGAAGTGCTTTATGCTGTGATCTCCCTCTAATCAAGTAAATTGCTAATTACCCCTTGAGCATGCCTATAATCCAGGAACGTACAAGTAGTGTGGGAGGCGTATATCGCTGGAGGAGAGGACTTAAGGTAATGAGAACGAAACCCTATGTAATCTCTATAAATAGGAGGTTACCCACCAGGTACGTTCCCCACGTTCACTATTTCATTATTTACTATTCAGCCTCATTGTGCACACACCCCATCCCTTTGGCGAAACGCATAATCTGTGTAGCACAGTGAAGCGTTCTCTGATATCTCCCTCATAGATATCACTGAATGTTCATCTACCCGTTAATCCATAAGATATCTTTGAGGGGTTATTTGATCCTATATTAAGGTCACATAGTCCATTAAAGCTAGACATTAATGTTCTATACCAGAACAATATATATTAATCACTGAATTCTGATCCGATTAATTGGAATATTTTATTATTATTGACTTTGTACTGTTTAATGGTCTTTCAGTGCAAGGCTACTAGCTAGCTAGCAAAGTAGGTAATTAAATAATTAATTAATAAAATAAAGCAGGATGAGATTAATTATTAATGAGTGAGATAAATATGATTTCCATGAGAAAGTTGACTAGTAGTTTGTGACCTACAGATAGTTTTTTTTTTTTTTCAAAGTAGAGCTAGCACCTAGCAAGTCCTGTATGCCACTAGCTACTTTCATGTAAATTTAAATAATTGTTATTTGGGTAGACACGCAATTAGAAATTGACAATACAATTGCTTTTGAAAAGTGTAGTAGGGGACCTGGATGTGTACGCCTTTTATAATTTACACACACGTCTTACTTTTACCCTTTTTTTTTTAAATGTATTTAACTTTGTTTTTTATTTATCTTCAACTTTAGGAGGAGTACGTGTATATGTATATATAAATTAAAGTAATGGGGTTGAATTGCAGACGGAAGCATGCTTTTTTATATATGAGTTTATGCACGACATCTATTCCGCACCCAACTTTTCACCACTTTATCATTAATTAACTAAAAAAATTCTCTAAAGGCAATCCCCGAAATTTAAAAATAATAAAAAATAAATAAATGGTGTGATTAAAGAATTACAAAAATACAGTTGGATTGTGGGCCAGACTTGGCGATAGTTTAGTTTTAATTAGAAAATTGTTTTCATGTTTGGACTGAGTTAGGCCGGAATGAAATCGTTACGAAGTCCGACCCGAAATTAGATTAACAAATATTCTATCCGGTCTTAATTATTGGAACACATTTTAGAGTTGGTTTTGATCCTAATTATAAGAGAAAATTTTAACTTTTGTCAATTTTTCCTATAATACCCCTATTTATACTTATTATTAGGAGTATTTATATTTATATTTATATATATATATATATGTGTGTGTACATATATATGTATATATGTGTGTATCTGTATGTGTGTACATATATATGTATATCTGTGTTTGTGTATGTCAATATATATGTAGGTAGATATATATAAGGGCATTTTAAGAAAATGAGTAAAAATAATTAATTTAACTCTTCTCTTTAATCCCTCCAAAATCGGTTAAATAGTTCTTATAATTAGGACCGAAGAGAGTAACAATTAGAACAATGTTTAGAGAACTGGATGATTTTTTCATCTAATAAAAAAATGCTGAATTACATACACACACACCCTCTCAAAAGTTTGAGTATATTTTCATACTATTTATAGTCATATGGTCTTATTAATTTCATTAGAATAAAACTTACTTCCTCATGTTCTAATTATAAGACCTAGTTGACTTTTTTGGAGAGATTAAGAAAACTAATTAAATTACTTTAAAATATTTTTATTTTTTTCTCTAAACTAATTAGTTTGACTAATAAACTAATATATAATCTAAGGATACACAATATATGAAATGATTGGGTAACTTAATTATTTAGTTTCTTTAATCTCTCAAAAAAAAAGTTAACTAAGTCTTATAACTAAGACCGGAGGTAGTAATATACAGTGGTGTTATTATGTTGACCATTAGACTTAGTGTGTGTGTATTATACTATAGGCATATAATATTAAGAACCTCTCGCATGAGAATTATTGTAAAATGAAAATCTTAAATTCATAAATTAAAACTTTTATTCTTATAAGTTATAATTTGAAAGTCCTTGCTATTTAACATTAGCATTTTTTATAAAAAAAAAAAAAACATTAGCATTTAATTTGTACAACGGCTTTCACTCATCATTCTTTCAAAGCCATTCAGTTTCCCGTGTAGTGAATTAAATTGCTTAGCATAACGAATGCTCATTAGGGGGAAAAAAACTAAATTACATAAATTTTTATTAATTTTTACAACAAACCAACCTAAACTTTCAATTCTGTAGGGATAATAAATCCCAACTATTAATATCATCAACGGCTTATACTCTTTCTGGTCTTTATTATAAAGACTAATTAATAATTCTTACAAACTGATAAAAATAGTTAAAGTTAATAAAGTTGTTCTACAATTTAAGTAACTTCTAATATTACCCCTATTAATGGCACTAAACTCTAATATTATATTAATTATTACTCTCACTCACTACCCTTATTAATTATGGGCATACACAGAAAAAAAATAATACGATTTAGAAATAAGTAATCAGTGTCTTATAAAGAGGATCAAATACAATTGCTAGTTGATATTTTATAATAAAGACCAGAGGGAGTATAATCCAACCCCTTAAGGCTGTGAGTTTTCATTGTTTGTTTGAATTAACGTTTTAAAAGAACATTCACATTAGTCAAGATAAAATTTCTTTGACATACATACTTACATTATACACTATTAATCATGAAAAAATAGTTTCTGTCACTACTCTAAACATGTACTTATATATATATATATATATATGCAAGTTCGCATGAACAAAACTACAATTTTAGGGGGATTCATTGTAAACTTTCAAAGCATAAAGAAAGTACAAGATAAAATTAAGAAGAACAATGTGCATATATATATATATAATTTTTTGAAAAAGAAAAACTGGAACAATCCAGACCAAGTCCAAAACTGTAGATCGAGTAAAGCACATGAACATGCACACGTGTATGAGGACGAAGAAGCCAAGTTCTGAACAAGGAGGGCGCAAAATCTAAAATCTGAAGCTGCCGCTGCAGGCAGGATAATAACAACAACTGAGACAGATAGGTCAGGTTTATGAAGCAATTCACAATCACATATTACACAAAGCCACCATGGGCATAGTTCAGTATAGTGAATAAGTGGCAGATAGACACAGGAGAAACAAATTAAGGAAGCAGGAGAAAGAGAGCTCATTCATTAATGATTAATGAAGAAGGAAAAAAAAGAAAGGAAAATCCCCACATGGTTCAAGTTACTAAAATATTATCAAAAAATAATTCAAAGAAAAGTCATGAAATAAAATATCAGGCCTTTTCTGGTATTGTTTCATAAAATGTTATACCAATATAATTGTTAGAATATTGTTGTTAACGTATACTGATTTAGTTGTTAATGTTTATAAAATAATACAAAAAAAAAAGACATTACAACGACTTTTTTAGATAATTTTTTAGTTACTTGAACCCGAAATGGGGATTTTCCCAACAAAGAATCAAAGCTAAAAGTGAGCTGGATGATTAAAGAGACAAGTGAGTCATCATGATGACCCATGAGCGTGCAACCAATGGTAATGGTCCCACTTCTCAGATATTTAGGTTAAAAGCTCTAATAACACGTATGCACGCCTCTCTCTCTCTCTCTCTCATATGTATCGTTCTTATCTGCTTTATATTATTCATCCCAAAGCCAAATCATCGCGATCGATCATACATTGACATTATTACTGCTACGAACTACCACATTATGTTAAAAGCAACACCAAAAAGCTAGTATGTATGTGCACTTTCATTGAGTATAATTATGTGAATTGAATGTGAGCCTCTCTTTTCTCTTCTGTTCGTTCGTTCATTCTCCACTATCTTTGGGGCATCTCTGTTACTTTTCTCCCATATGCTCCAAACAACATGCTGACAAATTCCATTTATTGATTTTTTTTTGTTTCAGCTTCATGTACGTAACATCGTTATCTTACTCTTTTTTCCACAATTATGCCTCTAACAACAAACAAACACTCACATTCACACCCCCAGAATCAAAAAAAGGTAATGATGCTTGAGAGAATACTCGTGTCGTTAATTGCTTGTCAATAACTATTTATTTATAACACCCACCACAACCCCTCTCGCTCTCATTTTCTTATCCCTGTAAGGTAACTGTTAGATAAAATGACCCCCTTTCTGTAATTAACAGTACACACACACAAACACACATATCATAGCTAGTTTTGGTGCCCTGCATGCATGTATGGACACAAAGAATATTCCAATCTTTGTTGCCAATTTCATTTTTTTTTTCCAAAGCCAATTTCATGTATTGGTGGAACCGACATGTATATACAGAACAGAAGAGATGAGCTCTGTGTCTGACTGTGCGTACTATAAGATATACATGTAGAAGAAATATATATACACATAGAGCTGGGAATCAGGGCCGGCCCGGCCCGACAGGGCTTGGGCCCAACAGGGCTGGCCCTACAGGGCCTGAAGTAAGGAAAACATCTGTTTTTCAAAGCCCGGCCCGATAGTACCAGGGCCGGCCTCTACAGGGCCTCGAAAATTACTATTCAATTTTAACTATTTTTTCTTCGATTTTTTCAAAGAAATATAATTAGTAAATTGCAACCATTAAAGTTCTAATATATCAAATAAATGTTATCAACATTAATATCTAAACAATATAAATCATTCAACAAATAAACACATTTATTAATTCGTAATAAAAAAAAATAAACACAAAAAATATGTTTTTTCCTCTTTTTTCAAAAATATTAAACAAAGGAATTGCTTTATGTGTGCCCACGACAAAATGCCTTTCCTCTCGTAATTTTGTGTGTCTGCAGATTCCTTCGGTTCGGACATGATTTTACCGACAGTAAAAATAATTATACTTATTTTACACAAAATATATTTATAATTTATTACTTATATAATATTGTAATACCAAAGTATGTGTTTATTTAATATGAAAACATCCCTTCTTTAAAATTTATAATAACTAATTATGTGTTTTAATACAGAATAATAATAAACATAAAAAAAAGGTTATAGTTTAAACTAAAAAAGTCTAAATAATTACAAATAAACACATTCATTAAGTGGAAGTTTAGGTAATTAAATTGTTTTAAAAAAATGCTACAGTTAAACGGCCCTGCAGGGCCGGCCCGATTAAGCCCGAGGCCCTGCAGGGCCGCAATTTCAAATTTCTAGCCTATTTTTCAAGCCCGAGCCCTACAGGGCCAGGGCTTAAACGGGCCGGCCCGATGGGCTTGGCCCGATTTCCCGGCTCTATATACACATAATATACTAGCAGCATTGTTGGAATCATTCTTCTTAGTCAAAATGCTACTTTGTGAATGCATGCAGCATATATACGGACGCGGATTGCCTCATAAGCGAGGCGCCTCAGTATCCCTCAGAAACCCCTCCTATACTGTTGATCTCTCATCATCAAATCTTGACCGTCCATTTTAATACCTTAAAACAAATCAATTCAGAGCCCTAAAAAATTATTTTAGGATTTAAAAAAAAATATCCTAGAGTATATTTTTAGTACATGTCAGTATCTTAAAATATTTTTTCAAGATTCTAAAATAATTTTTCAAGATCATGAAGTATTTTTTTAATACCATTCAGTACCCTAAAATATTTTTTCAAGATTCTAAACTAATTTTAATATCGTTGAAAAATTATTTTAGGATCTCAAAAAAATATTTTAGAGTACAGACGGGGTACTAAAAATATACTTCAGGATATTTTTTAAAGATCCTAAAATATTTTTTTAGGGTTTTGAACTTGTTTATTTTAAGGTATTAATATGGACGGTCAAGATTTGATGATGGGAGATCAACCGTGTGGGAGGGGCTTTTGAGGGATATTGAGGCGCCTCACTTCTGAGGCAATCCGCATCCGCATATATACGCTCGCGCTTACTTCTTCTTCTTTTCTTTTCTTTGGCCACAGTTTCTTGTTGATAGAGAATAGTGGAATATATATACTTCCATAAAATTATGTACACTCAATTTTCAACCAATTAGTGCTGATATGATCGTACAAGATTTTTATAACACATATGGCTATGGGATTCACTAACCATGCTTGCAATTGCATCACGCAACTTATATATATATATATATTCTCTCTTTTTGGGTCTTCCATGGCCTTTCTTAAAATGTAAAAATGATGAATCAATATAGAGAGAATCTAGAAAATCAAACAAGATTCTAAGAATATATGTACCATATCAATCAAAGCCTGTGTTGTCAGCAACAATAATGGTGTCCTTAATCCTTATACGTTTCTTAGTTTTCTTTTTTATTGTGGCTAGCTATTGTGTATATGACTTTTTCTTACAATGGGGACAACTGGACTGGCACCCAATACCACACTAGCTAGCTAGCACTACTAGTCACTTTTCTTCTTTTATGTTTTCATCACTTTGTCCTTTTCTTTTTAGCCCCTTTATCCCCCACCTAAATCTCACACTGTACCAAACAAGTGTTAATAGCGTCATCATCCCCCCACTTCAATAATTAATTTGCTGAAAATTCAAAATTCACGTCCAAATCCATTTAATTTGCAACACAAAAAAGAAGTGTTAATGACCATATATATCATATATATAGCTTATAGCTTAATGGCATGAAAGCTCTTTGTGAGTGAGAAGTTGTTAATTAGTGCATGCTTGGTTGCTCCTATAAATTAAACATGTTTATGGTGCCATTATTCTGTTTTTAATTAAACATGTTTTCTAGTGCATTATATTATATGAAATTTGGAATATGAGTTGCATTCACTGTTTAAGGTATCTGCATAGTGTGACTTGTAGTAAATTACTAAACTACGTACATATTTTGTATTAATATCTGATATTGATTACTTAGTTTGGAGAAACAAACAGGAAAGGATGAAAATACCAAAAAATACCTTGCAATTTAAGTGTAAATATCACGAATGTATGGACCTTTTTAACCTACTTTTCTCAAAAAATATTGTCTCCCTACAAAAATAGAAGCAATGTTTTTTTAATAGGCACAAGTATCTTTTTATTGGGGGCAATCTTGTTTTGTTTGAGGTACTATCAGACATTAAATGTAACAGAAGCAAATTCAAAGTTGACGATCACGTATTAAATATTAAGCTAGAATTGGACCTTACAACTTGTGGGCTTAGACACGCCAGAGAAAAGCCCAACATTAATATTGGGTCTGCCCAAGCGCAATACTGGGTTCACATATTAAATTATGTTGGAATTGGGCGCGGACAAGTCATGGGCTTTGACGCACAAGAAAAGCCCGACATATATATTGGGCCAGTCCGAATGCACTGTAGGGCCCGTGATGATTCGTTTCAATGTTGCTTCTTACCTGCTCCTCCCCCCCTGGCTGCGTGACAGGATCTGGTTCGCTCTTCGTAGGGCGGCAACGCATAACTATAAATTATCTGAAAAGCAAAACTCAGCGAGTAAGGGGACGTTGAAGATTCCATTTTGAACTTGAAGGAGCTCTCGGATCTTATCGATGGAGGACGAGGCTGATATATACGATGGTGTTAGAGCTCAGTTCCCTCTTAGTTTTGGAAAGCAGTCCAAGTCGCAAACCTCTCTTGAAGCCATCCACAATGCCACTCGTCGTTCCAGTTCCAATATCAGCTCTAATCCCTCTTCTTCTTCTTCGAATCCCTCTGCCACGACCACCGGCATCAAAGGTACCAATGACCTACATTCAATGTCCTCCTCTTCCAAGGCTTGGCTTCGTTCCCTCCGCAACTCCAAAAACCCTAACCATGATGCTACTGCCGATCGTGGTGGTGATGCTTCCACCATTGGGCCGCCTCGGCCACCTCTACCGGTGGAATCTGATGAGCACGGCGGTGTTATGGTGGGACCGCCTCGGCCGCCGGTGGAAGAAGATGATGATGGTGCGATGATTGGGCCTCCTCCACCGCCTGTTGGTTTAGGTTCCGGTGAAGATGGGGATGACGATGGGGAGATGATTGGCCCGCGAAGACCTCCCAATTTGGGTGCGTCAAGTGCTGAGGATGATTCAGATGAAGACGAGGTGGGGAATCGCTTTCGTATTCCCCTTAGCAACGAGATTGTTCTCAAGGGCCACACTAAGGTATTTGTGGATACTTTTTTTTTTTGGCTGGGATGGCATCAGTTGAAAAATATTGTGACCGCATTATGTTCAATTTCTTTGTCTTTCCTGCCATCTTTTTATGTTCAAAATTCGGAAGGTTTTCTTGTCTTTGGCTAGGCATATATAACACCATACTATGTATTCTTTAAATCTGTAGTAAGACATGATTCTCTAGCTGCAGTTTTACAGCGTATTATGAAAGAAAATAAATTGTTGCAAATCTTTGTAATGGCGGTTGAGGAATCAAAAGCTGACTGATAAATGTAACCTTTAACAGGTTGTGGCGGCTCTTGCTGTGGATCACACTGGGTCTAGAGTACTTTCTGGAAGTTATGACTATACGATGCGTATGTATGACTTTCAAGGAATGAATTCGCGGTTGCAATCATTTCGACAATTGGAGCCATTTGAAGGTCATCAAGTTCGCAACCTAAGCTGGAGTCCAAGTGCAGATCGCTTTCTGTGTGTGACTGGATCAGCTCAAGCAAAGGTAATGCATGAGCATGACAGCTTATTCTTTTTTCTGTTTTTGTTTTGCTTTAAGTGATCTGCCATTAATAAACTCGTCTTTCTTTTGCAACAGATCTATGACCGAGATGGGCTAACTTTGGGAGAGTTTGTAAAGGGGGACATGTATATCCGTGATCTAAAAAATACTAAAGGCCACATATCTGGATTGACATGGGGAGAATGGCACCCTAAAACCAAGGAAACAATTTTAACATCATCAGAGGATGGATCGCTTCGTATATGGGATGTAAATGACTTCAAAAGTCAGAAGCAGGTTTGCATAACTTCGGCTCAAACTTCTGTGGCAATATGCTCTCCCTTGAAGGGTTTCATGCATATGCATATCTGAAGGGTGGTTTTTAAAACAGGTTTTCTAATAAAATTCCCCCGGTCCCCTCAAAAAAAGGAAAAAACCATGGGGGTGGGGAAAGCTGAGGATGCATTTTGGTATCATTGGCCGTTAATTAGCTTTAGGCCTAATTTACTATCATTGTGAATTTTAACAAAATGTCAGAAAAGAATTATTTTATGGATCGATATTACCCAATAATTATTTTTGTTGAATTATCTGTTCAGAATGGAGATATTATTTGTTTTTCTGAGACAAAGGAAGATTGATTATTGATGTAATAATGACCGGACTTCACTAAATGAATATACCTGTATCATGTATATGTGTTGTCTTGCACCCATATTTATGTTTCCCACAACCGTTACAATTTATTGATGTTGTTGAAGCTAAGCTATTCAATTCTATCATTTCATGGGTAGGTTATCAAACCAAAGCTTGCAAGACCTGGAAGAGTTCCTGTCACCACATGTACATGGGATAGTGAAGGCAAATGCATTGCTGGTGGTATAGGAGATGGTTCTATACAGGTAACTCTTCTGGCTCCTTTCTCTCTGACTTCATTGGGGGCACAAATCAGATAATTCTATGCAGATTTCAAAATTAATGTGCTATTGACACTAATTTTTTTAATGCTTGTTCGATTTATTTTCACAGATTTGGAGTATTAAGCCTGGATGGGGAAGTAGGCCAGATGTATATATTGACAAAGGGCATTCTGAAGATATTACTGGTCTGAAATTTTCTAGTGATGAGAGAGTTTTACTGTCAAGAAGCTTCGATGGTTCATTGAAGGTAAATTTCTATATTTTTAGGCCTAAGGATCAGATGGTCCTGCTCTATTTTAAAATCATTGACTTATTGCCTGTTTGGGATATTTACTTTACAAGAAAAAACCCTCCTGGCATAGTTATCTTGTACGACACAAAATCACTTAAAACAAGCTGATCCAAACACTTACTTTGGTCTCATGCTCTTGACTTTTCCTCTTTCATCTCTCAGGTCTGGGATTTGCGCAAAATAAAGGAACCTCTGAAGGCATTTGAAGATCTTCCGAATAATTACGGGCAAACAAATATCGCTTTTAGCCCTGATGAACAACTTTTTTTTACTGGAACATCCTTTGAAAGGGAGAGTTCAAGTGGAGGTTTATTGTGCTTTTATGATCGGACAAACCTTGAACTTGTTTCAAGAGTTGGTATATCGCCCACTTGTAGTGTTGTGCAATGTGCTTGGCATCCTAAACTGAATCAGGTACGTTAACATCATGTGTAACTAACTTATGGGGAACATTTTTCTGTCATCTTGCATTCACCAGAAAACATGGTTGCTTATGATTACAAACCGTTTTGAACTATATTAGATCTTTGCAACGGTTGGTGACAAAAGCCAAGGAGGAACTCACATACTATATGATCCAACCCTGAGTGAGAAAGGAGCTCTTGTTTGCGTTGCACGTGCACCAAGGAAAAAATCCATTGATGATTTTGAGGCAAAACCAGTGGTTCACAATCCTCATGCCTTGCCACTATTTAGAGATCAGCCAAGCCGTAAACGTCAGCGAGAGAAAATACTAAAGGATCCAATGAAGTCCCATAAGCCTGAACTTCCCATGACAGGGCCTGGTTTTGGTGGGCGAGTTGGTGTAAGTCAAGGAAGCCTGCTGACTCAATATCTTATGAAGGTATTGTTCTTTTGTGAAGCATTTTGTTATCTCATTTCTCTCAACTCATCAGCATTGTTGCTTGGGAATGACACTAACAAGATATTTATATCTTATATGTACTTGCAGCAAGGGGGTATGATTAAGGAGACATGGATGGAGGAAGATCCGAGAGAAGCTATTCTGAAATTTGCTGATGTTGCATCAAAAGATCCAAAATTCATTGCTCCCGCTTATGCAAAAACCCAGCCTGAGACTGTTTTTCAAACTTCAGATTCTGATGAGGAAGAGAAACAATAGGGTTGTAATGCTTATATTCTCTGGGCACTGGAGCATATGATCAGTGCTGTGGGAGATAAGGCGGCAAGGGTGACTTGGAAATAAAAGGTACCTCTTGCAGAGTTTATTTCCCCTTCGAAGTTTGAGAGCCATTTGATATGCTTAAGAATATAAGAATGAGACATTTGGAACATTTAGAACTTCGGAGCATGTCTTCTGTCCACCTTACAAGAGACCACCAGTGCTGTATGCTGGTCCAGCTGTACGTTCGAATCAACAAACGGCGTTTTGTACTATATTTTCTTATGAGATCGTTTTTGTACTATTAGAATATAATGTTACTGCCAATGTGAGTTGGCATAGATGGTAAGGGATCCAGGACTAGGCCCTTGGGTCGTGGGTTCGATCCCCTGCTGGGACTCTTTTGGTAGACGATCTCGTAAGTCCCCAGTAAGTGCTCATAGAGCCCGGGGCCGTGCCCTGGCCTTGGTGGGGGACTGATGTCGAACCCCTCCAAAACTTTTTTATAGCAAAAAAAAAAAAAGAATATAATGTTACTGTGAGAAAATCCTTTAGAACACCAATACATATTTATTAATAATAAGTCAAATTCAGGAATCAATTAGCAATTACTTGGAATTCTCATATGCAATATGTGTAATTAACTTTTGTGCGCTAGTTTTTTTTTTTAAACCACTGTTAAACTTTTTCTAATGACATGCAACTTTCCTTCAATCAATAAATATATACACACACGGACAACTTCGTCACAGTATCATTTTCAAGCTTTAAACTTCTGCGTTGGTTGTGTTAAGGATTGCGCTTGAATGAACTTTTTACTTTCTAATTCTCTGAATAGAAAGACATCTGTCGCGAGTCAGGACTCGTTTTTTTCACCTTAAAGGACATCGTTGTTTGAAGCCATGCGTTGTGTGGACATGCGAAAGAAGGATGATAGGATAACTTAATTTGTAGGCGTACCTAGTGAGATACTCCCTTAGTTCCTTTTCATAAGAAACCGTCGTCACACATACTGTTTTTATTAGAAACATTTACTCATTTAAGAGAATGCTTTATCTTTGTACTTCTTACTTTCCCATTATTTAATTATTCCCTATTTAATGTCAATATAATAAAATTTTACAACCCCTAAAACCTATTATTTCTACTATATTTACTTTCTTATCCTCTCTCTTCTACAATTATTCTTATTATAATAATTTCCTTATTATCTCTCTTATTCCATATCATCATAAATGAACATATTTTAGCAAAATAAAAAGTTACAATTTTGACATATTTATTGTTTTTAACCAACACTTCAAACTGTGAGATGTAGTTAAGCGTTTCTTATAAAAAAGAACGAGGGAATATAAAAAGAAAGGAATAATTCAGCTTCTGTCCTCAAAATGCCAATTCAGGCCCGTGTACATAATAGAGGTAAAAATACTTACAACAACTACAACCACCCAAACAAAATACTTACAAGTGACATACAACTGCTACATAAAGGGCGGCCCAGGATCCCACCAACTGCTACATAAAATGATAAAAGTAAAATTATTAAGGCTTGGTTTGGATGGAGGAATAAGTAGGAGCAGAATACTATGAAGATTTTTTTTTTTAATACAATTTTTGGAGTTTTCCCTCCTAATATTCTTTTCACCCCATTTTTCTTTTCGTCCAAACTAAGGCTAAGAAGTATACAATTAGATGCTAATGGGACAAATACTTCAGTAGAAGAGTCGACACTTGCAATCAGCTGATTCACATCTTTTTCTGCTAAGACCGATAATATGTATAAAAAATAGGGAACCTGATGACTTGATTGGAGCAATTAAAATCAAATGGTATCAAGCGACTTGAAGCCCACAAAATTTTGTCCACCTGAACATTGGATATTTGAATTAACGACTCCTCCTGGAGATGTTAACCATCATAAAAGAATAACTTATTCTTGTGGGAAACAAGTATGGCCAACAGGTCTTCTGTTGCTACCTGTGATGCTAGAATGAAGTGTCAGAGAAATATGGGTCATTTTCGAAGCTTGATAGACGCGAGTCTGATAGAACACTAAAGAGCTGTGTGTCAACCAATTGCTGAAAAGTCAAGGATACATAATAGACAAAAGCTTTGGTTAGTACTGGTCGCCGCTGTAGAACCCAAAAAACAAACGTTTACAAGAATGATTGATTATTAACTGCTTAATATGTCAGGAATGAGGTCCACTGTCAAGTTAAACAACACATTCGTGAGTAACTGCTAGGAATAAAAAAATTCTCCTTTCATGAATAATGCTACATTGACTATATGATAGTGAATATTTGATGGAGCTCTTTCATAATTCCTGAAAAACCTACCTTAATCCACCAACGAGAAAGATATTAAAACACACCATTTAAGTTTTTATTATAAACTAAAAGAATGGCGTTACAGCAAGCCGGCTGTAATATATCTTTTTATGCAGGATTAAATTTTCCCATAAAATTTCTTCAAAGGAATCCAAATGTAGTTTACCTTAATGAATGGTCGGTCCCTGCTGGGGAAAGAATCGATGAAGCAATCTTTAAGAAGCAAAGAAACCTATGCAAATAACCCATTATGAGCTACAGAAACATGGGACAACAACCTATTCTACACTAATTGAGAATTTCCAAGAATATAATAACTAATAAGTTAGTTGTCTTACCCTATTTGACTTTACATTAGTGATCGTGTGTAACCTCATATCTGAACAAAGTGACTCCATATATCTCCACATGACATCCAAAAACTGGGCTGCAACTTCAGCCTGTGAAAAAGCACAAGTCATTACTTGCCACTGGTTATGAGAAACACAATAAGCTAGATTGATGTTTTGTGATGGACTGATGGTACTAAATACTAATCATACGTTGAAAACATGGACATTTTATACTGGAATGTTTGGACTAAAAACAATGCTATTAGCGGGTTAAGTTGAGCCATGATGGGATTAAGAAGTCTCAAATGGGAGAAAACTAGACCGAGTGGGGTAATACTACTGGGAAAAAAAAAATCTCAAGTCTCAGTTTTAGATCAAAAAGTAATGTCAAGCCTGTTTGTTTATTTCCTCACACAATAATACCAAGTGCAGCTTATTAATAAATAGAAAATGCAACTAATGACTCCAGTTTTGTCTCAAGTTGGAAACATTGGTTAAAATTAGACAGATTAACGCAGCCATAAATTAAATTTCAACATATTTCTATAATAATGTTTCAGTGTGTGAAACAAAGGGAAAGCAGGATTCAAGACTTCAATTTTCCTATATATAGCTGTGAAACACACACCCACGCACACTTTTCCCATGCTCCCATGAAGCCAGCATTTTAGTTTTCAACGAGTGAATTTTCGAGCAGAACAATATGTCTTTCAGAGTGAGATCATAAAAACCTGGACTTCGGTGCACCTATATACAGGACTCCTTTCCGCAATTGAACTTTCACTTGAAAGTCTAGCATGAAATGGACGCAACTCAGATATGAGTTCTCTATGCCGTGGAAGTCTTGGCATGAAGCACATTTTGACCTACCGAAAAAAAAAGAATGGAAAAGTTAAATGACTGTTGCTTAGCTCTATATGGTCATATCACTGGTAAATCAGAAAAAATGAAATACATTGAACTATCCCTTTCTAGTTTATTGATGAATATACATAGATAGAATAATCTCATGTATTGTCATTTGAAATTTGATTCAGCAACGACTTACCCAAGTCAAAGGCACATGAGTCAAGGTAGGTTTTTGACCTAAATATTAATGTATGGCACGTGGGGGCTGCTCCATTGTGAATTAAAGAGGTTGAGGAAATAAGGTTGTACTCAAAGTAATATACTACATCCAGTCTTAAATATATGACAAAGTTTGTAATACAATTTGCACTATAAACCTTATCGTATATTTAGGACCAGAGGGAGTATATAAATTTTGACCTAGTGATAGATATTTTGAGCCTGCATCTTTGGTTTAAGTACATGTTCAACAATGATATGCAAGAGCTTCCACCATTTTGAAACTAAAAGCATTTTGGTGGAGATCTTGAATATAAAAATATATCTCTGTAGCTTTTGAGAGACTGCCCACAGTGCTGTCAAAATAATAGTTAAGTAGTCATTGACCTTAACAAACCTGATCATTAAGTAAATCAACTTGAATGAGATTAGTAGTTCTTATTTTCAAATCAACGGGCTTATGCTGTATGCCAATCTGCAGTATCATCAAAAAAACAAAAAAGGATTAAAAATGAGACCATGCTCAAGACATGTTTCAATTGGTCATAGCAAGGTTTTACATGTTATCTGCTCATATTCATAAATTCCTCCCAGAAATATCCAAAGAAAAAGGAAAAACCCGGCATGACATAGAAGAACCAAGACAGGAACAAAATTTCAGTTCAAGTTATCTTTTATTCATACTCAGTTCAGACATTTGTTCAAAGATTATTGTGCATCTGAATCTTAAACTTTATTTAATTACTAAGATGACTATAATTATATTCGAAGCTGAAAATTTCCATATAGATGAACCAATAATCACTTTGAAAGTTCCCGTCTTGTCTTCTTGATGATTCATGTGCACAGAAAGTAACAAATACTATATTTTATTTATTTATTTAGGCCAACAATGAAGTGATTACAAATACAAGTGATGTTTTATATGTATGTATGTAAGCACAAACGGGGTTAAGTGCAGGAAGTAGTAATAGATGTGCAAACAAGGTCACTGGAGTGTTTTTCAAAGGCTATTCTCAATGCAGAAATTCACAAATAAACCGAATATAAACATACAAGGAAAAGAAAATGAACAAAAAAATCATATGATTAAAAAATGAATGGTGAAGTAGCACTCAACACCCTAACGTTATTTATAGTGCATACTGGAAGTAATTATATAAGGAAAAGAATTTTTTCCCTATAGTGCATACAAGGAAAATAGGGGTGAATGTTTTTTGTAATCATATTTAAGGTTTAGGGTGCTGAAGCTTGGATGTAACTGAAAAATAACATTAGGGGAACTGTATGCACCAAGAAAATAATATCAGTGTATTGAATGCACTATAAATAAGATAAGGTGTTGGATGCTATTAGGAAATAATATCAAAGTACTGGATGCTCTTTTACCCAAAAATAAAAAAGAAAGAAAGCAAGCACATAATAATAGGAAAACTGAAGCATATACTAAAATAAAACACGACAATATGTATACGAGATGTTAGACTAAAAACATGATTTAGCCTGTGGCTCTGAGATCCCCCCAACGGGACTGTATTATACAATCAATTTATCAGTAAAAATGAAATATAATAGAACAACTCACAATATACGGAACTGGTGCATCAAGAAAATCAAACATATTCTGGGGCAGAACCTGAAATGTGGGTCAAACTTAGTGTTAGACATGTGATTAATGCAAAGAGGAAAATCTGAAACCAGGGTTTGTTTATGCTTACGAACTTACAGGGAGGAACAAACTCTGCCACTGAAACGGACGAATCACGGGAATAATAAATAGCACTACAGCAGATAGAACACCCTGTACCGTTTCAAAATAAAATGAGAAAAATTTATATTACATCTCAGTAGCCAACCAAATTGGACAGCAGCAGAAAATAACTACTAAGCCCAAAACATTTCCAAGCAAATTAACAACCATCAATTGGAATGATTGTTTCATTGACTTACCAGATTTGGACACACTACTAACACCTGTTTTTCCAATAACACTCCTGCAATTAATGCCAACAGCTGCCAGTAAAATTATGTATTAAAATTCAAACCAATCAAGATAAATGTAATGGACACGATAATTAGCAAGAATCAAAACTTCAACGTTCAGTCGAGGAGTGGATGAAAATATAACATACATGCATGCATACTTATACCCTATAAAGACGACAAAGAAAAGTATTATGTTCAGCGAACTAAAGATGTTCTTCATGCATGCATGCATATACCATAAAGACGATAAAGAAAAGTATAATATTCAGCAAACTAAAGATGTTCTTCATATGTAATATGACTGAAGAATTGGCCATACTTGGATGGAAGTAACCTATAAAATTATTTGCAAGGATTATTGTTTGATTCACTGTATTTACTCTATCCTGTTTTACAAATCATGGGCCGCTGCATAACACAAATCAAAGGACACTCCATATCTGTGTGTACAATAAAGCATAATGGGTAAGGAAGGAAAAAAAAGAAGATTATGTTCTGTAAAACAGATCACAGGGTATTCTTTTTTATTCGTCTTCTACATTAAAGCTTATGCAAATTCTTAAGAACCATTAACCACAAGTCTACCGCGGAAAGTATACAAGTGATTTCTTAAAAGAACACTACTTTAAAAGACAATAGAGGCAAAGAAAAGGAAAAAAAAAAACAAAAGAAAAGAAAAAAGTTGCGCTTACATTTTCAAGGGACAGAACTCGACAAATAGTCACAATTGTCCATGTAGAAAGTGCAAGAGCTTCCTCAGCAGCAGCCAACTTTGCACTTACCTTTTACCAAGTACAATTGCAATGAGTGAACATAACTGTGGAACAGTTTTGTGTTAACAACACTAAAAGAAATTACCTTAGCAGGTTCAAAACTATTTAAACAATTTTCAAGGAAGCCAAGAGCAACAACTGGAGGCCTTCTATACAAAATAGGCTGAAGATGTTCCAAAGGGTGGAAAATGACTTCACTTCCCCGACGTGGAAGAGGAAGACAATGACATAGACACACTAGCAGTAGCAAATCATTCTTATTTTCCTGCAAAATCATTCGCAGGAATGAAATCATTCTTATCGACGCACTAGCCAGGCTCACTTGAACCAATGGGAAGCAAATCAAAACCATTTTACACTGACCCTGGCCCATTCCATTAAAAACTCATCCCCGTCATCATCTTCATCATCATCATTTGCAAAAAGATCGTCCTCGTCTTCTGATGCCATGCTTATGACCGGACTGCCCATTGTAGCAACATGTTAAAGATTGATGGAGAGGGCAATGTGCAGAAAATGGGGTGTGGTTAAAATGTATTAATTTTTATAACCTTATTAGTTTCTTAAACAACATTCAAATTGTAAAAGGACATTTTTGGGATAGGGCACTTTGTGCTCTCTAATACTCCTTAAAATTTGGAGTTGGCTTATGTCCGCCGCAGCAATTCATCCGCTGCACTCTAAATGGTGTAGTTTTAGCGGAAATCACACACACAGTCCTCTTTTTTAAAAATAAATAAATAAATAAATCAGGCACTACCGGATAGTAAAAAGATAATTAGGGATACTGAAATCTGAATTGTACTGAAAAAATATTTCATGATCTTGAAAAAATATTTCATGATCTTAAAAAAATATTTCAGGGTACAGATTGGTATTAAAATGATACTCCCTCTAGTCCTTATTATAAGACACCAACTAGCAAGTTTATTTGGTCCTTTTTATAAGGCATTTACTTATTCCCAATGAGCATTAATTATTTTTTTCTATGTATGCCCATTATTAATAAGGGTAGTGGGTGAGAGTAATAATTAATATGATTTTAGAGTTTAGGGTAATTAGTAGGGGTAATATTGGAAATTACTTAGATTCTAGGACAACTTTATTGACTTTAACTACTTTTATTGGTTTGTGAGAAAAGTTAGTTGGTACCTTATAATAAGGACCAGAGGGAGTACTTCAAGATACTGACTTGTACTTAAAAAAATTATTTTTGGATCTTGAAAAAATAATTTTGGTACTGACTACTACTAAAAATATATTTTAGCATATTTTTTCTGGATCCTAAAATAATTTTTTAAGATCATGAATTATTTTTTAAGTACCAGTCAGTATCCTGATAGTACCGGTCTACACCCTGAAATATTTTTTTAAGATCATGAAAGATTTTTTCAGTACAATTCAGTATTCTGAATTATATTTTTACTATCTGACAGTGCCTGATTTTTTTTTTTTTTTTAAGAGGACGTGTGTGTGATTTCCGCTAAAACTACACCGTTTGGAGTGCAGCGGATGAATTGCTGCAGCGGACATAAGCCAACTCCTTAAAATTTCATAACTTGCAAAGCGTTTTTCTTGTTTTTTTTTTTTTTGTGATTATTAGATTCTATATAGGATGAGAGGCATTTTGATATTTTATAGGTAAAAAGTAGTAGTAATATTTTGAATATTTTATGATTTTTCAAAAACAAATACACAATTTTAGAATTTTTTTTTCTTTGAAAAATCATAAAAAATTTAAAACTTTACCTTTTATTTTTATAAGATATAAATGTTACTAATTTTATGTATAATCTAATAACCAATAAAAACAAGAAAAAAAACTTTTAAAAGATTGGGAATCACAGAAAGCATCAGCAGATTAGACGCCCAAACCCGACATTTTTAGAACTCAAAGGTCCTAAAACAAAAGGTAAAGATGGAAAACTTCTTCCTGTTGTCTGCATTAACAATATAAAGATGAATGTACCTCCTGAAAGGTGACAGAGAACTCCCAAGATGCTTCAATGCACGACGACCTCTAGAAGAATGAGGCGTTCCAACCTTTGGAGAAGCTTGACAATCTTCATAGTTCTTTCCATCCTTATCTTCGTCCCTGACCTGGCTTAAATCAGAAGCGTCACTGGTGGTCATACTTCCTGGGGACTCGGGATCCCATGATTTGGCTGAGATTTCATCATGAGATACAATAATTCCTGCAGCAGCAGCAGCTAGGGCTGCTGCATCTTTAACAGGTATTGCACAAGCCATCCAATCACTTAAAGACTCCGTGTCTAGGGTGTCATCATCATTTTCATAATTTGTTCGATCATCTAGTTTAGGCGGTAGAAAAGAACCAGTAAGAGTCATTTCATTTACAAATTGAGTTATCCGATTCAGACGTTCCTGTGCAGCAAGACTGCAACCAAGTAAGGCATAGTGAATTTCTATTGGATCTGGGAAAAACAACAAACCTAATGCTCTAATACTACATCAACTATAGTTGACTTTTTCTTGAAGAGATTAAGTTAGTTAAATAAGTTACTTAATCATATTATATCATATGTTTATATGATTAAATTATATATCAGTTTTATAAGTGTGACAAGTTAATTTGAAAAATCTTCTTTTAGTCAATTAGGTTTTATATTTAAGATAGATAATAAAGCATGATAACAGCCAGCTATGTGAATCACTATGTGAAAAGGTAGAAATAATATGCTAACCTGTTTAACATTTCAAAATGCAGCTCAAAGAAAGGAACTCTAGTCAGCAGACAGAAACAACGAGGAGCAGAAACCATAAAACGGCTGCATGCCCCCGAGGGAAGAGTAAGGGGAGACGATATGCCTAAGATACTAGGTGGCCGTTGTAAGATTTCAGGCACATGTAAACAAACCCCGTACAGAGTTTCATTTTCTGCGGCCTGATCAAGGCATATATATAGGTGCAAAAATTTGTTTCAAATCCAGAGCAATAAGATTGCGCATAAAAAATAAATGAGAAATAAATTGGCATAAAATTTGTCAACAGCAGACACGTCCAGACCTATGAAGCAAGGATACTTAAATTGGGGAGTTGTGTCCATGACTGACACTTGCCAGATGCTCGTATTAATCATAACACGATACTTAAAACAACACTTGCACAATCTAGATATTGTGGTGTTGCCTTGTCATTGATTCATTTTTCATTGGTTTTAAACCAAAACACACACCATGTAGATAAATGACAGATAGTAACAATAACAGTCGATATTCCACAGCATAGGCTTTTAAATTATGAAATTCTGTGACACGCAACAGGACTTTTTGTTTAACCTAACATTCCAGACGCCCTCCTTCTCCAAATAACGTAAGAACACGAGCTATGCATTATGTCTAAGCTCCATCTATGTCCTCAATTCCAATAAGCTAGCGCATGATGGGTCATACCATCAGTACGCACATATTTATGAAGTTTTATCAATTGAAAAGCACTGATCTGTTAACAGTGCACTTGTTATGATGTAAAGTGTTACCCAGCCACCCCAATCACCTAAAAGGAGATGCAAAACAAGATTAGGTGCACATCCTGAAAACTGACGACAACTGTTGAACAAAATGAATGAACCAACAGCCAGATAAATCAATTATTTCTAGAAGAGTTCAAGCAAAGGGCCACAAAAATCAAAATATATCAAGAAAACACACTCATATTCATAAATGAAAGTGATAAACAAATTACCGTAAGTGAAAAGATAAATGATAAATCATCTCTGCCTAAATGAATCTGCAGAGAATAAACAGAAAGAAATACAATAAATATCCCCTGGTCAAAGACTGATAACTCAGCAGTTTAACTATCATTAAGAATGAGAACCAACATATAGAGGCAGTGTTATGTTTATTGATTTAGGGTTAAGAAATTAGATGTAGAAGAGACACAACAGAGAGAGAGTAGAAGAGAGATAGAGAAGAGAGCTCCAATGCTCTCACAAATCTGTATTCTGCAAGGTCATGACTAACATGATTGTACAAATGAGAGGATTGGGCTATTTATAACATGATAGCCTCCCTCAAGTACTAATCTAATGATTAGTAGGATAATTAACTAATTATCCTACTAATTATGTATTTTTCACTTAAGTTCCTATAAAAAGATTTACAATTAAGTCCCTCATATTACAATTACAGATTCTATAACAATGCCCCCTTGAAATAACCCTTGTCCTCAAGGGTTTGGCAATGGAAATTCTGGAAATTGGGGTTTCAAATTGAATAAGGAAACCCATGTAGCCTCTTCCTCTGGATAACCTTGCCATTGCACCAAAACTTCTGTAATTATCCTTCGCTTTTTCCTACCAACAGGCTGAGACAGTATTTGCTGAGGATAGAGGGAATTTGGGACTGCCGGCCAATCAACTGGTGGATGGCACTGCTTGACACTCGGGTCGGGACATAACTTTAGCAAGGAAACGTGGAAAGTTGAGTGAATCCTTGTTTCCGGAGGCAATTCCAGCTTGTAGGCCACTGGTCCTATTTTCTTCAGCACCTTGTAAGGACCAAAAAGCAAGGAGCTAATTTTTGGTTGCTTCTCGTTGCTGCTGAAACCTGACGGTAGGGCTACAACTTCAAAAACACCAACTGCCCAACCTCAAAATCCCTATCCGAGCGCTTCTTATCAACTTTTTCCTTCATCATATTCGCTGATCTATGGAGATGATGCTTCAAAACAGCAATCATCTTCTCCCTTGCTGCAAAACTTCTGTCCACTGCCTCCACAATCGCTAACCGAGGCACATAGGGAATGTAAACAACAGGTTTCTGGCCATATAATAGTTCATGTGGAGTGGCCTTGGTGGATGTATGAAAATTAGTATTATACCACTATTCCGCTAGAACTAACCACTGATTCCACTCCTTTGGAACTTCCCAACACATGCATCTCAAATAGGACTCTAGACACCTATTGAGGACTTTGGTTTGACCATCACTTTGAGGATGGTAAGCGGAAGACAAGCTTTGCTGAACTTTGAGGATCTTCAAAAATTCCTTCCATAAATTACTAAGGAAAAGTGGATCCCTATCACTCACAATTTCAGCCGACGCACCATGTAATTTGTAAATCTGATCCAAAAATGCTTGTGCCAAGGTTGAAGCTGAATAGGAATGAGAAAGTGCAATGAAATGGGCATATTTAGTCATTTTATCCACAATGACCCATATCACTTCCTTACCCCCTGATTTAGGCAAGCCTTCTATGAAGTCCATGAAGATATTTTCCCAAACTTTACTCGGAATTGGAAGCGGCTGTAATAAACCAGGTGTAGCAATTGTTTCATATTTGCATCTAGCACAAGTATTACAACCCTTAACAAAATCCTCAACATCCTTGTGTAGATTTTTCCACCAAAACAGCCCTTTCACCTTGTAATAAGTGCCTTGGATGCCCGAATGGCCTCCTTGAGGACTAGAATGCAGCCATTCCAGCAGCTTAGTCTTGAGGGCAGTCACATTTCCCACAACCAGTCAATTATTCTTCCTCAAATAAGAGTCATCCCATGTATAAGTGTGAAATACTCCACCGTTTTCCTTTACTTGAATAAGGACAGCAGCTATATCTGAATCCAATTCCCAACTTTGCTGGATTTCTTCCATTAATTCAGGGGAAGTAGTATCCAAAGAGATCTGCAAAATTTGAGAACCATGCAATCTAGACAACACATCAGCCACAATATTATCATTTCCCTTCTTGTATTGGATCTCATAGTCATACCCTAAGAGTTTTGCTATCCAATACATTTGAAAGGGATTCGTTAAATTCTATCCCAAGAGATATTTGAGACTTTGTTGATTAGTCCTAAAGATAAACTTGCCCCTTTCCAAATATTGATGCCAATATTCCACCGCTTGAACTACATCCAATAATTCTTTTTCATAGATAGAAAGGCTTACCTGTTTAGGAGCTAAAGCCTTGCTAAAATAAGCCAAAGGCTAACCTTGTTGCATCAGCACAGAACCTATTCCTCCTCCACATGCATCGGTTTCAACCACAAAATCCTTGGAGAAGTCCGGTAATGCCAAAGCAGGTGCTGAAATCAGGGTCGATTGCAATTCCGGGAATGATACAGTTGTTGTTTCAAACCATTTAAACCCATCCTTACGGAACAAAAGTGTAAGAGGCTTAGCTATTGATTCATACCCTTATATAAACCTCCGATAGTACCCACCCAAGCCAAGAAAAGCCCTCAACTGCTTAGTTGTTTTTGGTTAAGGCCAATCAGCTACTGTCTGAATCTTTTTGGGATTCATAGCCACTATACCTCCACTGATTATGTGACCCAAATACTCCACACTTTTAGCAGCAAAAGTGCACTTACTCCTCTTGACAAAATATTGATGATTTTGCAATATTTCCAATACTTCCTCAAGATGTAGTGCATGTTCTTGTATATCGGCACTATAAACCAGAATGTCATCAAAGAAAACTAGAACATATTTCCTTAGTAGAGGTCTGAAAATATCATTCATCGCACCCTAAAAAGTGGCCGGAGCATTAGTCAATCCAAAGGGTATAACTAGCCATTCAAAATGCCCCGAATAGGTCTTAAATGCTGTCTTGTAACAATCTTCTGATTGCGTTCTGATTTGATGGTAACCAGCCCTCAAATCAAGCTTGGTAAACCACCTAGCAGCATGTAACTCATCTAGAAGGTCTTCCACTAGGGGAATAGAGTACTGATTTTTCACCGTCTTCTTATTCAATTCACGAAAATCATTACACATCCTCCAAGACCCATCTTTCTTTTTAACCAATACAATAGGAGCTGAAAAAGGAGAAGCACTTTCCTGTATCACTCTGGTTTGAAGCAAATCAACAACTTGCTTCTCAATGACATCCTTTTGAGCCGTTGAATAACGATAAGGCTTAAGACTTATAGGATTGGTACCTTCATGGAGCACATTAGGATGGTTATGGCCTTGCCTTAGAGGAGAGAGACCTTTAGGTTTATCAAATAGGCTCTCAAATCTCCCAAGTGTCCTCTTAATCTCTGGTGGCATATCTGAATTTGCTGGAATTCTAGCCATATGGATATTGCAACTTTCTGAAATTTTTGGTAATGGTTGCAGCAGCTGGACTAAATAGATTTGAGGGCCAGACAGTAGATTAGACCCCAGTATTGTGGATGAAACCACCCTAAGAGAACTTGTTGGGCTTGCTTGCAACTCACACAATTTGCCCTTGTACCAGAATTGCATAGAGAGCTTTTCATAATCCCATAGATAATGGTTTTTAGCCATATCAACCTCAGCACCACTCAAATGTATACATCTTAATGATTCGAAGATCGCACACAAAATCTAACCCCTGCATCTTCCATCTAAAGCCGTGCCACACACCAAAAACCATCAATTTCTTCCCTCTAGCCACCTGAGCAGAAGCTAAAGGGGCTGCTATTGGCTTCCATCCCAACTTGACAACAAGATTATAATCCATGAAGTTGCGAGTAATTTTGTTGGCAATCAACACCTAAATAGGTCTTTTCCCCACATTCCCTTGAATCCTCGTAGAGTCATTTGTATCCACTCCATTGATGGCATGAAGAGAAATAAGAGGTGCAAATTCATCCTCTTGTTCAGCCTTGGTTTCAAGGCTTGCACAACTATTGTCAACATCTTCAATAAGCTCCATAAATTGCAACCTCGTTCTCTGCCTTTGGGGACCGCTATGGTTTCTGGAAAAAGGCCCATGGCAGTAATAACAAACATTTTTAGCTCTATGCTCTGTTTCATCTTCTGCTAACAAGATTTTTGAATTCCTCTAGGATTTTTGTCTTGTTTTCTCTGTAGTATTTGAGCCACAGTTTGGGTCTATGGCCTGAATTACGGCATTTCTTGAAATGCTCGCTATGTCCTTTTGGTGGGGTCCAACACGCTGGGTCCCCTATTTATTATTTCCTGTCGTGGCAATGGTTTGAGATGACACTAAGGAGGCATTTGATGCAAACCCAGCCGAAGTGCTTGACGCGTAGCGACTCAAATGATCACCCCCTGTCTTCGATTCTTTTTGGTTGATCGCTATTTCTTGGAGTCGAGCCAAGCGACATCGACATGCCTCGCCCAATGTTCCAAGATTGAACATCTGTATAGAATAGGCAATCTCATCCTTAAGGCCCGCCACGTAGATGTCGACGAGATACTCTTCGGTCAGGTCTAACTTGGCTGAAATCGCATCAAATTTTGCATTGAATTCGGCCATTGTTCCCTTCTGTTGTAATTTGGTTAATTCCCCCATCGGTTTATCCACTGGGAGGCCAAAGGTATCCCGCAACATGACGACATACTCCGTCCAAGATGGTGGCCACCTCCACCTTCATTTCGACGCGACATGCCAAGAGAATGGTAGAACTTACGAAAAGTTAAGAGTAGAGAAGAGAATTCTAGAGCCGGGATCTGTACTCTAGCCGATGGAGGTACTTCTGAAATATCATATATTGCATAATCTGATTAAAACTCCATATCAGTATATATAGAGTCTGTCCTAATCAACTACCCACAATAACTCCCATAAGACAGATAAGAATTACTAACATAACTTCCCTAGAGGATAATACTAACATAACTTCTAAAAGATAAGAAACAACAACTTCCCTAATAACTTCTCCTAACTTCCTAACTTGCATCTTCTCTCTTTCTGGAATAAACCAGAAGAGGTTTAACCGTATCAATACCCTTCCCTAGGAAATTAGCCTTGTCCTCAAGGCTGAAAAGAGGAAACTGATCTGCCATGTGGTCATATGTCTCCCAACTAGCTTCCTCATGTGGTCTCTCCTTCCATTGGATCAGCAATTCAACTATTTGGTCCCCATCTTTGATTGTCACCCGAGAGTCCAGAATCTGGTCTGGTTGTAGATTAAATTCCCAATTCTCGTTGACTGGAAGTGGTTAACTGAGTTGGGGAGGCTGTAGCCATGTGCCGGTCTGAGTAAAGAGACATGGAATATTGGGTGAACCTTAGACCCCGGTGGTAGTTGAAGTTCATATGCCACCTGTCCAATACGCTTGATGATGGAATAAGGTCCGAAATATCGTGCTGACAGCTTGGTATACTGCTGATGTGAGAGTGAAGATTGGCGATAAGGCTGGATCTTGAGAAACACTAAATCACCTGGCTGAAATTCCAATTGCCTTCTATGGGAATCAGCTTGATGTTTCATGTGAGTTTGAGCCACCTGAATATTAGATTTGATCAACTCCAAAATAGCATCCCTTTCCGAGAAAAAATTGTCCAGCTCTTCAATAGGAGTAGTACCTTGGATGTAAGGTACCAAAACAGGTGGATCCTTGCCATAGACAATTTTGAAGGGAGTGTAACCAGTGGAGGTATGATAACCACTGTTATATGAAAATTCAGCCCAATGTAAATAGCGAAACCAACTTTTTTGATGATCTTGACAGAAACATCTTAGGTAGGTCTCTAAACAGTGATTCACCACCTCCGTTTGCCCATCGGTTTGCGGGTGGTAAGATGTACTCATTTTGAGTTTGGTGCCCGAGAGTTTAAATAGCTTTTGCCAAAAAGAGCTGAGGAAAATAGGATCCCTATCAGATAAGAGGGTTTTAGGAACTCCGTGAAGGCGAATGATTTCCCTGCAAAAGGTGGCTGCTACTGATTTAGCAGTAAAAGGATGGGACAACCCAATGAAATGTGCAGATTTGCTGAAACGGTCCACCACAACCAGAATAGTGTCAATGCCATTGGATTTTGGTAGCCCCGAAATAAAGTCAAGTGACATATCTTCCCAAATATGCTGAGGAATTGGTAAAGGCTGCAATAAGCCAGCTGGAGATTGGGGCAAGTACTTACTGCGCTGACAAACAAGGCATTGCTGAATATAAGACTAAATCTCTGTTTTCATCTCTTGCCAAAAGTAGTACTGTTGCAACCTCTTTAAGGTCTTAAGAACACCACCATGACCCCCTACTAGCGAAGTATGTGCTTCAGAAATCAATAATGCAGTCAAGGCAGATTTAGCTGGTATAACTAATCTGGATTTGAAATAGAGCTTCTCAGAAACCAGAGAATAATTGGGGACCGAATTGGGGTTAGACTGGAGGGAACGAATTATTTGACTGGTGAATTGATCTTGCTGTAGTAATGCTGGAAGTTCCGTAAAATCAGAAGCATGAGGAATCACCAAGTTAAAGAATTCTCCCGAATGAGGATAACGAGACAAGGCATCAGCACCCTGATTGGTTAAACCTGGTTTATAGGTGATGGTGAAATCAAAGGGAAGAAGTTTGATGAGTAAACGCTGTTGAGTCGGGGTAGTAACTCGCTGTTGGAGAAGGTATTTCAGAGAGAAAAGATCAGTAAGAACCATAAAAGTGGGCCCCATTAGGTAATGCCTCCATTTGTCAAGTGCCATCACCAAAGCTAATAACTCTCTATCATACACAGATTTGTGTTGGTAATAAGCGGATAACCCCTTGCTGTAATAAGCAATGGGATGACCCTCTTGCTGCAAAATGGCACCTATCCCCGTAGATGAAGCATCATGTGGGAATTATATTATTTTGTAAATAAGTTTATTAGATTAAGTCAAGATTAGATCCTAGAATCTAGGAGTTAGTTAGAACAGATTAGTTTGTTTCAATTTTTGAATTTCCTAGAAGTTCTCAATCTGTTACAACAGATTGCCCTCCGTGTATCTTATATATTTCACATGAATCAATGAGAAGTGCATCGGACTCAATTATCAATTATCCTGATCCTAAAACTCTACATGGTATCAGAGCACAGGAAGAATTAGACGTTGCAGTGAGCAACGCATCAGAGTCCGAAACTGTCCGAGCATTACCCACTGTAATGCCGTAAAACAAAAACAAAAAAAAACCTGAGACGATTGCCCACTGCGACGTCTCCAGTGTTCATCCAACCATCATACCTCGTCTGAAGATCCTCTCCGACTGTCATCTCAGTCTCATCTTCAAGACAGGTTTCCCTCGTCTTCTGTATTGGTGTCGTCCCAAATCAGAATTTTGCAACTCCAGAGCTCGTCCGACGCTCACCCTCAAACGTCTCCAGAGCTCGTCCGACGCTTACTCTCAAACGTCTCCAGAGCTCGTCCGACACTCACCCTCAGACGTCCTCATCTGTCATCGTCCCTCTCCGCTGCAATTCCCCGATTACAGTACCTCGTTTGACGCTCATCCACCGCAACTCAAAGTTCGTCCGTCATCGTCTCAAAGTTCGTTCGTGGTTCTCCCTGTACGACGCCGATAGTCCTCCGGCACCGTCACCCTCAGCCTCGTCCGTCGTCAACTCGCGGTCTCTCCATCTCAGATTCACGATCGTCTTCCTGCGTTTGAAGCCTCGCTGTCGTGACTGTCTCCTGTTACTGCTTTCATTTGGTGTGGGCTTGTACTGTTCATTCGTTCTCTGTAGGCTGCCTCTGTTCATTTTATTTCTTTTGGGCTGTTATTGTGCTGCACTGGGCCTGGGCCTTCATTGGATTTATTTGCATATTCCACACCAATGGCATCATTAAATGATACAACCCCATTAAATGATACAATACCGCTCCCCAAGACCAGCGATAATACAACTCCTCTCCACTCTTCCGATAACCAATTGATATCTAACCAATTGGTGTCGGAGAAACTGAATCTTCACAATTATCATGACTGGGCACGAGCCGTTTTGCTAGCTATCGGTGGACGGGGCAAACGGAAGTTTTTAACTGGAGAGATCAAGCCACCGTTGAATCAAACCTCCCCAGCCTGGGTTCAATGGGACACTGATAATTCTCTTGTCTGCTCTTGGCTTATCAATGCCATGTCTCCACAGATTAAACGAAGCTTCATGTATCTTCCTACTGCCAAGGATATTTGGGATGCTGTTCGCGACTCTTACGTCGATGCCAAGGATTTATCTCAACTATTTAATCTCCGTCGTCGCATCTGGAAGTCATCTCAGGGCTCTAGGTGCATTGCTGAATTCTGGTTTGAGCTGTGCGCTCTTTGGCAAGAAGAAGATCAAATGGCTGAAAATGAATGGGATTCTCCTACTGATGCTACTCGCCACCTTCGGAATGTCAACATTGATCGGATCCTGATTTTTCTCGCTGGCTTAAACTCAGAATTTGACGATGCTCGAGCAAGGATATTGAGTAATTCGTCTCTTCCTCCTCTCCGGAAGTATATTCGAGATTCGTCGTGAAGAGTCCCGAAGACAAACTATGCTCCTCAAGGCCATCTCTTCGGGACCGAAGCGTCCGGTTTAATCGTAAGCACATTCCCCTTCTGGTTCTGGCTCTACTAAATCTCGTCCAACGTGTGATCATTGTAAGAAGATTGGTCATACCAAAGACAAATGCTGGAAACTCCACGGTAAGCCATCTGATTGGACACCTCGCAAACCACGATCACCTTCGCTCATCAAACAGTCATTGAGACAGATACTACTTGAGAATCCGTGCCTCCTTCCCTCAATACGAACGAGATGAGTCAACTTCTCAATTTGCTAAAATTTACAGTCCTCTCAAGGACCGGTTGCAACTATCGCCAAACAAGGTAATGATCATCTTACTCTCATATCATCATCCTCTCTCGCCAAAATGGATAGTAGACACGGCGCCTCGATCATATGACCTCGGAATCAAGAGTATTTACCTCCTATTCTCCTTTGGTGGTAATAATCGAATTCGCACGACCAATAATTCTAGTGCCCCCATTCTTCGGTGCTCGTACCGTAACTCTTACAAGAGACTTCAAACTTGATTCTCGTTCTTCATGTTCCTCATTTGGCATACAATCTCCTTTCAATCAGCAAATTGACAAAAATACAAACTGTTCTGCTCACTTTTTTGCCACTCATTGTATATTTCAGGATCTCTCCTCGGGGAAGACGATTGGCACAGCTAAGGAGCATGACGGCCTTTACTACCTTGATGATTCCTCTGCGAGTGCCTTGTCATCACAAATAAAGACCTATGTCTCCCCTAGTTTAGACAATAATTTGATGTTATGGCATAGAAGGATGGGTCATCCTAGTTTTCAGTATTTACAAAGATTGTTTCCTCAATTTTCATTCAATAAAGATGTTAATTTCCATTGTGATACGTGTGAACTAGCAAAACATCATCGCACTACCTTCCCTCCCACCTCCTATCACTCTACTCGTCCCTTCTCCATCATCCACAGTGATGTATGGGGTCCCTCTAGAATACCTAACCGGACATGTTCGAAATATTTTGTCACGTTCATAGACGATCACTCTCGCATGTGTTAGGTGTACCTCCTAAAAGAAAAATCTGATGTGTTCAATATCTTTGTTGAATTCTTCCACTATGTTCAAACCCAATTTAATTCTACCATTCAAGTCCTACACTCTGATAATGGCACCGAATATTTCAATCATACCTTCACCATTTTCTAAAGTCTCACGGCATCATTCATAAAAGTAGTTGTCCTAACACCCCTCGTGAGAATGGCATTGCCGAACGTAAAAATCGCCATCTTCTTGACATTGCCGTGCCCTTATGTACACCAGCAATGTTCCCAAGTATTTCTGGGGAGATGCAATCCTTACTGCCACTCACCTTATCAATAGACTACCTACTCGTGTCCTTTCCCATATGTCCCCTCTTCATAAACTCCGTGAGACTCATGTGATTTCACACCTTGATTGTAATATCCCGAATTTTTGAGTCTAAAGACTTGAAAATTAGTCTATTTTTGAGAGACTACTAGGCCCTATTTTTGAAGAATGACAATTTGAGATCAGTATTTTATGGGATCCATGAATAGTATTTTACTATTCATGCATAGTATTTACTATTTGAATAATATATTATTATTATATTATAAGGGAGTAGGGACGGTGGAAAATATATTTAATTATTATATTAATATTATATTATATTATATAAATGTTGGCAGAGGAAGAAGTCACGGGTAAAGAATGAAAGGAAGAAAAGGATGAAACATGTGGGACCCACGTGAGAGAAAAAAAAACGAAACGAGTTAGGCACCGAAATTTTGAATCACAGAGCGGTGCCGCCTCCCCAAATTTTCAACAAAAGGGGGCGTCTCGTCCCTAATTAATCGGGGAAGGGGGGTATCCTTCCTATAAATACCCCCACCACCTACACACAAACACACACAACACACGCACACACATCCGCACTCACATACACACGAGATAGTAGAGAGAGAGAGTAAGGTAGTAATTATTTGGGGATACCGGTAGTTGCTTTTGGTGATTATTTGGGAGTTAGCAAGTAACGAGGTAACTCGGATATTTTCCTTATACTTGTGAATTATGTATGATTATATTTTTATGCTTATACTATTTATTTTAGATCGATATATATATGATACAATATTTTATGGGTTGTAAGGTTTTAAGATTATGCTATGGAAATTTTAGATTGTATTTGTACATGGCACTAAATGCACGTATTATACATACCAATTTACTATTTACTATTTACTTTTTTTACTGTTTACTATTTACTGTTTACTACTGTTTACTATTTACTATTTACTATTTCTTGTTTACTATTTACGCATGGTAAATTACTATTCACAAATACATACGGTGATACTATTTATTGATCATGAATTTCTATGGTTTCATTTGATATTAATGGAAGCGTAATGCATTATTTTTGAATGAGTGCATTTATCATGGCGGTTGTATTTGTGATGGGATGGAGTTTGGAGGAATCGATATGTTATGATTTTATGCCACCACTCGGTGCACGGTGGATTGGTACTTTTCGGGCCCCTTCTTTCATGTTTTCCTCGGCGGGATTACATTAGAGTTGTGGGACATGTGACACCTCCTTTATTCGATAAGGAGGGAGCCATAGTCCATACTTAAGCTCTATACTTTTGGTAGGGTATATCTTAAGTTTTGGTGAGCTTGGAACAATTCGGTCACATGAATATGTTTCGTTGGACTATGTGTTAGCCTATGGCTCCGGTCGGCGGTATAAGGACGGAAGAGGATATAAGGGTGGTTGCATCGCATGTTATATTATTGAATGGTTTAAGTTGATTAAATGATAAACGTTTTTTTGTAAAATCTTTTTATGAGAACTTTTGGAATATATATAGTTATATACAAAAATAAATGTATTTCATTATCTCTTGTTTTTAGACATATATGATTTGCTTGTGTACGGTAGAATATTCAGTAGTTGCTGAGATGTGGAAATCTCATCCCATATTAACATTTTTCAAGTGAATATCCTAGTAGGACTTCCGCTTTGTATTAAACTCTGAAATATTTTGGAGACATATTTTGGGTTTTGTATTATGATTTCTATTTTAAACGGTTATATTTTTGAATGATTTGGTTAATGATTATCCTAGTGGGAGATATTTCAAATATTTTGGCCAAGTTTTCGGGTGATGGATTTGAGGTGTTACATTTTTGGTATCAGAGCTAAAGGTTCCATGAAAATTTTGTTTTTCTAAAATGATTTTTTTTGAAATCTTTTTAGAGGTCGTGGCAAATTAAATATCATAACATGTGCCTTTCTCTTTGATTAGATTTAGAATTTATTTAGCCACTTAACGCTTACTTAGCATCCTTAAAGTGTAGATCATAGGAGAAGAAAATGGGGAGAACTCGAAGGACTAATACAACCCCTGCTTCACGACAAAATGGTCCCTCTTCGCATCAAAATGTTCCCCCTCCTCAGGATAACAATGCCCTTCTAGCGAATTACGCGATGCAATCACGGAGGTAAGAGAGAAATGATAAAGAGATGACATGGGAAGAATTTAAAGAAAAGTTCGAGAATTATTATTTTTCCCCTTCAATCAGAATAGAGAAAGAAACTGAATTCCTCACATTCAGGCAAGAGGGATTGCACGAGGATGAATTTATCACTCGCTTTTTGGAGTTGTCTAAATTTTGCAAATATTCGCAAAACAACCCAAAATGGATGTGTGCTCGGCTAGTGGAAAAAGCTAGACCAGATTTAAAGACGGCTTTGGCACCATTTCGGATGGAGCAAAGAACTTTGAAGAGATATGTGACAAATTACGCACGATAGCCGAAGCAAACGAGAAGAAGAAGCCGAGAAGATGAAAGGACTTCAAGCCAGATCTGCACCTCCTATGAGACCTATGGGGGGAATCACTAAGAAGCACGATCATAATTTCAGTGGTGTGAATATGCGATTTAGTCAACCATCAAGAAATCTTTCTGGTGGACCACCAAGGGGTAATTTCAATGGACCTCTAAGGAGTCATTTTAGTAGACCCCAGAGGAGCCATTTCAGTAGACCCCAAGGGAGTCAATTTAGTGGAGGACAAAACTCTTATAGGGGATCCACAGCTCCTGTGGCTAGCACTGCAAATAATCAGAAGTGTGCCAGGTGTGGAAAGATACACCAAGGACATTGTGTGACATGTTTCAATTGCGGAAAGCCCGGACACATCTCCAGGTTCTGTGAGGAAGAGCCTCGAAGGGCCAATGATGCTAGAACTGCAGTTTCAGGCAAGGTGTTCGCACTATCACACCAGGAGGCAAGTGCTTCACCAAATTTGATTAAAGGTACCCTCAAAATCCAAGGCTTTGAAGTTGAAGCTTTATTTGATTCGGGTGCTACACACTCTTTTATATCGTATGATTGTGTGCCTCGATTGAATTTAAGCATATGCGAAATGCCTTTTGCATGATTATTTCTACACGGCGGGAGCTTCGGTGAAAACTTCTAGGGCTTGCTTAAATTGTACAATTGAGTTTGATAGTAGGACCTCAAACATAGATCTTCTTTGTCTACCCTGAAGGGTATTGACGTGATAATAGGAATGGATTGGTTGTCAGCAAATGATGTCATCCTTGGTTGTAAGAGAAAGATTATATCTATTGCGAGATGACTCTATGAGCAGAGTTGAAGAAGCAGATCGAAGAATTGATGGAAAAGGGCTTCATCAGACCCAGTGTATCTCCTTGGGGATCGCCTGTGCTCTTTGTGAAGAAGAAAGATGGGAGCCTGAGACTATGCATCGACTATCGCCAGTTGAATAAAGTGACTATAAAGAACAAATATCCTTTACCCACGATTAAGGGTCAAAGCGAAGATATCTCGAAGATCGCATTCGAACTAGATATGGCCATTATGAATTTCTTGTTATGCCATTTGGGCTAACAAACGCTCATTGTATTCATGGATTACATGAATAGAATTTTCAGGCCATATTTAGATAAATTTGTAGTGGTCTTCATTGATGACATCCTTATCTACTCTAAGGATGAAAAAGAGCATAAAGAGCATCTCAGAATTGTGTTACAAGTGTTGAAGGAACACAAGCTTTATGCGAAGTTTGTCTAAGTGCGAATTTTGGTTAAAGGAAGTAAAATTCCTTGGCCATGTCGTATCAGTGAAGGTGTTGCGGTAGACCCTACCAAAATTGATGCGGTTCTTCAATGGGAACGACCAAAGTCGTGGCCAGAGATCGAAGTTTTCTAGGATTGGTGGCTATTATAGGAGATTTATTAAGGGCTTTTCACGATTAGCTATGCCCTTAACAAAGTTAACTAGGAAAGGTCAACCTTTTGTGTGGGACGAGAAGTGTGAAGGCTTTTCAAAATTTGAAGACTAAGTTGACTACGGCACCAGTACTTACAATTCCAGATCCTACTCAGACCTTTACCTTGTACACTGATGCTTCCAAGAAAGGTCTTGGGTGTGTACTAATGCAGAATGGTAGAGTAGTGGCTTATGCTTCTCGACAGTTGAGGCCACATGAAGTGAACTATCCTACTCACGACTTAGAATTGGCAGCAGTGGTGTTTGCTCTAAAGATTTGGAGGCACCATCTCTATGGATCACGATTTGAGGTTTTTAGTGATCATAAGAGCCTGAAGTACCTGTTTGACCAAAAAGAGCTCAACATGCGGCAAAGAAGATGGATGGAATTTCTCAAGGACTACGACTATGAATTGAAGTATCATCCAGAAAGGCAAACGTTGTAGCCGATGCCTTAAGCAGAAAGACGATCCATGCAGCCCAGATGATGATCAGGGAACACAAATTGTTGGAAGATGTACAGAGTACATCTATTGATGTATTGTCAGGACAAGTTGCTACCATGGAAGCATTAACTATTGAAAGTACGACGTGGAAGGAAATTAAACTTGCTCAGCTTGAAGATGAGTATCTGTTAAGTGTTAGGGAAGAAATTGAAGAAGGAAGAGAGTCAGAGTTTGAGATTGGGGAAGATGGGATAATAAGGTATAAGGGAAGAGTATGTCTAGCTGACGATGGAGAAATAAGAAGGCTCGTGCTAGAGGAAGCTCATCGGAGCAAATATACTATTCACCCCGAGCAACCAAGATGTATCATGATTTGAAGCGGAATTGGTGGTGGCGCGGCATGAAGAAAGACGTGACTGAGTTTGTTACTCGTTGTTTGACTTGTCAGAAAGTCAAAATCGAACATCGAAAGCCCCCTGGACTATTACAAAATCTGGAAATCCCAGAATGGAAATGGGATAGTATCTCAATGGATTTCATCACGGGACTTCCTCTAACTGCGTCTGGACATAACGCCATCTGGGTAATTGTTGATAGATTGACTAAGTCGGCCCATTTTCTAGCCATAGCGACAGAGTATTCTCTTGAGAAACTAGCAAAAATCTATATGAAGGAGATCATCAGATTACATGGAGTACCGAACAGTATCGTATCGATCGTGATGCACGATTTACTTCACATTTTTGGAAAGCATTGCAAGATGCTATGGGAACTCGACTGAGGTTTAGTACCGCTTACCATCCTCGGACCGATGGACGGACCGAGAGGACTATACTGACACGGAAGACATGTTGCGAGCATGTGCGATCAAGCCGGCGGAAGTTGGGACAATCATCTTCATCTCGCGAGTTTGCATATAACAACAGCTTATCACTCCGGCATTGAGATGGCACCTTATGAGGCTTTGTATGGAAGGAAATGTAGATCTCCTATTTGCTGGACGAAGTTGAATAAACGAAGTTTATTAGGTCCAGAGTTGGTGGACGAAACAACTCAAAAGATTAAGGTGATCCAGCAGAAACTTCTCACTGCTCAAAGTAGACAGAAAAGTTATGCTGATAGGAGAAGGCGACCGTTGCATTTCAAAGAGGGTGAACATGTATTTCTAAAAGTCACACCAATGACTGGCATTGGTAGAGCGATTCGAGCGAAGAAGCTTTCACCTCGTTATATGGGTCCCTATGAGATTTTAAAGAAAATAGGGTCAGTAGCTTATAAAATTGCGTTACCCCCACAACTTGCAAATCTGCATGATGTTTTTCACGTATCGCAACTGAAGAAGTACCAACCAGATCCTTCTCATGTTATTAAAGCGGAGGAGGTGGAACTCAATGATAACATGACATATAAAGCTGAGCCGGAGCGAATTGTAGATGAAAGGGAAAAGCAATTGAGAAACAAGACCATTAAGCTTGTGAAGGTGGTATGGAAAGGAATGGCTCCAGGAGATGCTACTTGGGAAACTGAGGAGAGCATGCGACAAACCTATCCTCACTTATTTAATTAGGTAAGTAGAATTCCTACGTATATTAAATTTCGAGGACGAAATTTATTTAACGGGGGAAGAAATGTAATATCCCGAATTTTTGAGTCTAAAGACTTGAAAATTAGTCTATTTTTGAGAGACTACTAGGCCCTATTTTTGAAGAATGACAATTTGAGATCAGTATTTTATGGGATCCATGAATAGTATTTTACTATTCATGCATAGTATTTACTATTTGAATAATATATTATTATTATATTATAAGGGAGTAGGGACGGTGGAAAATATATTTAATTATTATATTAATATTATATTATATTATATAAATGTTGGCGAGAGGAAGAAGTCACGGGTAAAGAATGAAAGGAAGAAAAGGATGAAACATGTGGGACCCACGTGAGGAAAAAAACGAAACGAGTTAGGCACCGAAATTTTGAATCACAGAGCGGTGCCGCCTCCCCAAATTTTCAACAAAAGGGGGCCGTCTGTCCCCTAATTAATCGGGGAAGGGGGGGGTATCCTTCCTATAAATACCCCCCACCACCTACACACAAACACACCACACACATCTGCACTCACATACACACGAGATAGTGAGAGAGAGAGAGTAAGGTAGTAATTATTTGGGGATACCGGTAGCTGCTTTTTGGTGATTATTTGGGAGTTAGCAAGTAACAGGTAACTCTGGATATTTTTCCTTATACTTGTGAATTATGTATGATTATATTTTTATGCTTATACTATTTATTTTAGATCGATATATATATGATACAATATTTTATGGGTTGTAAGGTTTTAAGATTCTGCTATGGAAATTTTAGATTGTATTTGTACATGGCACTAAATGCACGTATTATACATACCAATTTACTATTTACTATTTACTATTTACTGTTTACTATTTACTATTTACTATTTACTGTTTACTATTTACTATTTACTATTTACTGTTTACTATTTACGCATGGTAAATTACTATTCACAAATACATACAGTGATACTATTTATTGATCATGAATTTCTATGGTTTCATTTGATATTAATGGAAGCGTAATGCATTATTTTTGAATGAGTGCATTTATCATGGCGGTTGTATTTGTGATGGGATGGAGTTTGGAGGAATCTGATATGTTATGATTTTATGCCACCACTCGGTGCACAGTGGATTGGTACTTTTCAGGGCCCCTTCTTTCATGTTTTCCTCTGGCCAGGATTACATTAGAGTTGTGGGACATGTGACACCTCCTTTATTCTGATAAGGAGGGGAGCCATAGTCCATACTTAAGCTCTATACTTTTGGCCGGGTATATCTTAAGTTTTGGTGAGCTTGGAACAATTCAGTCACATGAATATGTTTCGTTGGACTATGTGTTAGCCTATGGCTCCGATCGACGGTATAAGGACGGAAGAGGATATAAGGGTGGTTGCATCTGCATGTTATATTATTGAATGGTTTAAGTTGATTAAATGATAAACGTTTTTTTGTAAAATCTTTTTATGAGAACTTTTGGAATATATATAGTTATATACAAAAATAAATGTATTTCATTATCTCTTGTTTTTAGTCATATATGATTTGCTTGTGTACGGTAGAATATTCAGAAGTTACTGAGATGTGGAAATCTCATCCCATATTAACATTTTTCAGGTGAATATCCTAGTAAGGAGCAAGGGAAGGCACCTATGGAGTGAGCTTTGAAGGCTCTTTGTACTCCTGTAGTTTATGTTATGTTATTTCTGTTTGCCAAGACCCTAAGACTTCCGCTTTGTATTAAACTCTGAAATATTTTGGAGACATATTTTGGGTTTTGTATTATGATTTCTATTTTAAACGGTTATATTTTTGAATGATTTGGTTAATGATTATCCTAGTGGGAGATATTTCAAATATTTTGGCCAAGTTTTCGGGTGATGGATTTGAGGTGTTACATTGATCACTCTCTTCCTCTCCGTGTCTTTGGATGTACCGTATATGTCCATATTCACCATCCCCCTTCCAAATTTGACCCTAGGTCCATCCCTTGCATCTTTCTTGGCTATTCCAATTGCCAAAAAGGTTATCGTTGTTATGACCCTAAATCCCAACGAATCTTTGTCAGCCGAGATGTCACATTTGCTGAAGCCATACCTTTCTATCCACAACCTTCGAGTCAGGGGGAGAATTGGGTGACTCTCGCCCACTATACCGAACCTATACCACCTTCCTATCCTGTGGTCATACCCTCCACACCTGATTCACTCACAATGCCATCACAAACAGGGGGAGACAAAGGTATCAAACAATATGACAAGGTTTACTCTAGGAGGAACAAAAAGGTAGTAGAATCTGTTATGCCTGAGGCTCGGCCACTCTCCCAACCGAGAGAGACTCTGATGCTAACAAGGACCTAAACATGCCCATTGCATTGAGAAAGAAGACATGTTCTTGTACTCAACATCCTATTCAAGACTACATGTCATATGGTAATCTCTCACGAAATCTTGTCATTTTGTCACTAACCTTGATCGAGTTCGATTCCCACAAATGTACATGAGGCACTTGAAATTCTGAATGGAAAGATGTTGTATTGGATGAGATGAATGCTCTTGAGAAAAATCAAACTTGGAATGTCACTAACTTACCCCAAGGTAAAAAGGCAGTAGGGTGTAAGTGGGTATTTACCCCCAAGTACAATGCTGATGGTACCTTGAACAAGTACAAAGCCAGACTAGTTGCCAAGGGTTTTACACAAACTTATGGCTTGGACTACAATGAAACTTTTGCCCCTGTAGCAAAGCTAAACACAGTCAGAATCCTTATTTCCATTGCTGTTAATCTCGACTGGCCTTTACAACAGCTAGACATAAAAAACGCCTTCCTAAATGGGGACCTAAAAGAAGAAGTTTATATGTCACTTCCACCTGGTTTTGAGAATGGTCACGGAAAACAGGTATGCAAGCTGAACAAATCCATTTACGGATTGAAGCAATCTCCTAGAGCCTGGTTTGACAGATTCTCACAAGTTCTAAAGGCTGAAGGATACAACCAATGCCTCTCTGATCACACTATGTTCACTATGAACCATGAAGGTATGATTACTATCTTAATAGTATATGTGGATGACATAATACTTACAGGAAACAATCCTCAAGAAATGAGCAGAATCAAACTAGCGCTAAACAAGGAGTTTGAAGTCAAGGACCTTGGTAACTTGAAATACTTCCTAGGAATGGAAGTGGCTAGGTCAAAAGAAGGTATTCACATTTCACAAAGGAAGTATGTCCTTGATCTACTAAAGGAAAGCGGCATGCTTGGGTGTAAGCCAAGCAAGACTCCCATTAGTGTCAAAAAGAAGAAGAAAAAGGTAGAACAGCTGACAACCGAACAAGAGGTGGTGGAAAAAAAGAAACAAGAAGAGGAAGAAAAACCAGCAGACATAGGGCGCTACCAGAGATTGGTCGGAAAGCTTATCTATCTTTCTCACACACGTCCTGACATTGCCTTTGCAAAAGGAACTCTGGCCGAGGTCTCTTCTTGAAAAACTAATTTGAGGACTATTGAGATATACACCGATGCAGATTGGGCGGGGAGACCAAGAGAACAGCAGTCTACTTCGAGCTATTGCACGTTTGTATGGGAAATCTAGTAACGTGGCGAGTCACAAGCAACGAGTGGTATCCACAAGTAGTGCGAATCAGAATTAAGATCACTATCTGAAGGACTCAAGGAAGGAATTTGGATAAAAAGGGTCGCTGACGAGACCTACACCAAGATAGAATCTCCACTAAAACTTTACTGTGATAATAAGGCAGCCTTAAGCATGGCATTGAATCCAGTACAACACAGTAGAACTAAGCATGTTGATGTTGATCGCCACTTTATCAGAGAAAAGGTTGAAGATGGAATTATTTGTCTCTCCTACATACCCACAAAATTACGGCTTGCGAGACATACTCACAAAAGGTCTACTGAGGACATATTTGAAGGCTTTGTATGCAAGTTGGACATGATGAGTATCTATGATCCAACTTGAGGGGGAGTGTGGGAATTATATTATTTTGTAAATAAGTTTATTAGATTAAATCAAGATTAGATCCTAGAATCTAGGAGTTAGTTAGAACAGATTAGTTTGTTTCAATTTTTGAATTTCCTAGAAGTTCTCAATCTGTTACAACAGATTGCCCTCCGTGTATCTTATATATTTCACATGAATCAATGAGAAGTGCATCGGACTCAATTATCAATTATCCTGATCCTAAAACTCTACACATCACATTCAACAATGAAAGTTTGAGTGAAATCCGGTAGTTGTAACACTGGAACTTGAGTGAGTGCCACTTTAAGGTTCTCGAAAGCAGCCAAAGAAATGTTGTCCCATTGAAAAGCGCCCTTCTTAGTCATATCCACAAGTGGTTTTGAAATCTGCCCATAGTGGTAGACAAATCGCCTATAATAACCTGTAAGGCCAAGAAACCCACGAAGTGCTGTGAGATCTTTTGGTAATGGCCATTTAGTAATTGCAACCACTTTGTCAGAATCTACCGCCACCCCTTGGGCAGAAATGATGTGGCCTAAGAAGGCTATATCCAATTGAAGAAAGTCACATTTTTTGGGGTTGGCATAGAAGTCATTGCTCTGCAAAAGTCTGAATATGGTGTGTAAATGCTCCATATGATCTTCAAAGGTCTTACTATACACCAAAATATCATCAAAAAATACCAGAATGAACTTTCTTAAGTAAGGACGAAACAAATCATTCATTGCCGCTTGAAAAGTTGCAGGAGCATTTGTAAGACCAAAGGGCATAACCTTAAACTCATAGTGACCATAATGAGTGCGAAAAGCAGTCTTATGAATATCTGAAGGATACACTCGAATCTGATGGTAGCCAGAGCGTAGGTCAATTTTTGAGAAGAACTTGGCACCATATAATTCATCTATTAGCTCATCAATTGTAGGTATAGGATATTTGTCAGGAATGGTCAATCGATTAAGCGCCCGGTAATCCACACAAAGTCTCCAAGTGGAGTCCTTTTTAGGAACTAAAAGAACTGGACTTGCAAATGGACTTACACTAGGTTGTATAAACCCCTTTTTCAACAATGCAGCCACTTGAGTCTCAATTTCATCCTTTTGGGAAAATGGATACCGATAGGGCCTTATATTGGGTGGTACTGCAGTAGGATATAATGGAATAGCGTGACTGTGCTGTCTCATTGGTGGCATTGTATGAGGCTCGTGGAAAATAGAAGAATAATTTAGTTGTAATTCTGCAAAAGTGTCAAATTGTTGCACCATTTGATCACAAACGTAACTGCAGAGGGATGCCGATGACACTTGTTTGGGAATTCCTTGCAATTTGTACTTCTTACCATGTACCCAAAATATCATAAACAACTCATGCCAATTTGCCTCCACTGTATTCAAAGAAGCCAGCCATTTAATTCCAAGAACCATGTCCACGCTGCCCAGATTGAAGGGGAAGAAGTCTTCTGTAATAGTTAAATCGTGTATTGAAATTGCCAATTGACGACAAATGGATTTACAAGCTACCATTCGGTCATCCCCGACTTGAACACCGAAAGGAGGCAGAGGAGTAGTCTTCAGTTGCAGCGTTTGGACGATTTTGTGGGATACAAAATTATGAGTCGACCCACTATCTATCAAAATCAATATTGTTTTTGATTTCAAAATACCCTTCACCTTCATTGTTGCTGTCGAGTGACTGCCCAGAATCGCATGCAGCGAAATTTGTGCCAATGTCGCATCAGAACCTTGATCGATGTCATCATCATCCTCTGGCGTGTCCTCCATATCATCTGTAATTTCCATTAAACGTAGAGTTGAATTTTTACAGCGATGGCCCAGAGTGAAACGATCACCGCATTTGAAGCACAGTCCTTTTTCTCGGCGAAATTGGCGCTGTTGATCCGTGAATGAAGAAGTTTGAGGTGCTAATGTGGAGTTTGGCAGCTGTCGGTGTGTATCGGTGGCCGAAGACGTGTGCGCGGGAGAGTAATGGGACATGGCTGTAGTGGACGATTTAGTATAGGGATGGGATGAATTTTGATACGTGGGTGGGTCCCAGGGCTGTCGTGGAGAATATGATTTATTCTCACGCCAAAAATTGGAATTCTCCGTCCCTCGCGAAAACTGAGAACGCACAGAAGGCCGCGATCGCTGCTGGGAATTAACCTTCGCCTCAAATTCCAACGCTAAGCTCACTGCTTTATACACTGTGCGTGGTTTCTGAATCTTTACATCAGCTTGATAATCATCCTTTAGCCCATTAATGAACACCCCCAAAAGGCAATGCTCAGGCCACCCTTGGATTTGCGACTGCCTGCGAACAAACTCTTGTTTGTATTCTCCTACCGTCCCGGTTTGCTTCAAGCCACACAGATGAACGTCGGGGTTTTGGAATTCTGCAGGGCCGAACTGCTCCTGGAATACTTGAACTAATTCTTCCCAATGCCTAATCGTCCTACCTGAAGACACCCATGTGAAAGTATCCAAGGCATCCCCATCCAGATTAATTGCTGCCACATCTACCTTTAAATCTTCAGGTGTCTGGTAATACCTGAAATATTTCTCTGCCTTCAAAATCCACCCTCTTGGGTCTCCACCCTCATACTTTGGAAATTCAACCTTAGAGTAGGGTCGTTTGGGAAAATTTCTATTCCATGACAGATTATCCCCATCAAATTCGTCTTGTTCATTGAAAGGGTCTCTGTAGTTGCGACTAGTTTCACCTTGAATCACGGTTGGCTCTTTTGCTTTCTTCAGAGTATTAATCTCTGAATTCATCAAATGTAATTGGGCAAGAATTGCTGTTGTTGGTTGTGGTTGGTTGGGTTCTGAATGAGTTTGGGTTGGTTGCTGAACTAAGATTACAGCGGGATCATCTCTGGGATTGGGATTTGGTGGGTTGTCAGGGTTCATATTTGTGAGTAATGGTGGTTCATTCTCATAAGAAGAATTTCTTGTGTTTACCATGATAGCAAACAGGGGCCAAGATCTACCGCTCTGATACCAAATTGGTAGAACTTAAGAAAAGTTAAGAGTAGAGAAGAGAATTCTAGAGCCAGGATCTGTACTCTAGCCGATGGAGGTACTTCTGAAATATCATATATTGCATAATCTGATTAAAACTCCATATCAGTATATATAGAGTCTGTCCTAATCAACTACCCACAATAACTCCCATAAGACAGATAAGAATTACTAACATAACTTCCCTAGAGGATAATACTAACATAACTTCTAAAAGATAAGAAACAACAACTTCCCTAATAACTTCTCCTAACTTGCATCTTTTCTCTTTCTGGAATAAACCAGAAGAGGTTTAACCGTATCAGAGAAGCTAGCTTCGTCGAGGTCCATCGAAGCCATCAGCACTTTCTCAGCGTCCGGAGTGCCATCGAGATGAAAGAATCTTTCACACTTAAGTATCCAGTTCTCAACGTCATGTCCTTGAAACCCTGGAAATTCCATTTTTGTAAGATGGGTTGGCCAATGGTATGCTTGTCCATTTCCGTGGCCATTACCCAGACCATTCCCTCGACGACGTCTTTGTTGATCATCATTATATGCTGCTTGTATCAATGGTCGAAGTTCATGTCTTAAAGCTAATACCATATCTTGCAATTCATTGTTATGTCTTTCTAGTTTTCATCAAATTCATCAATCTTGTTGAGTTTCTGGAATTGTTCTTCAATTTCCATAATACGTTCTTCCATTGTTCTTGCCAGAGTCGACCGAGTATGTACCATTCACCACTAGTCTTGATGGTTTTCTTGCAGTTTCTTGATGAGTTCTTGTTGCCAAAAGATTTTGAACCCACAAAGAAATGAAGCAGGGCCGAAGGCAACAATTATAAGAAGCACTTGAATTCTACTTGAACCAACTTGAATGCCGAGACCAGGACCAATTTTCTTTTTCTTTCGTTTCTTAGCACAGAACAGAAGAAGATGAGAATAAAACCAATTTTCTTTTTCTTTCGTTTCTCAAAACGGAAGGTGATGAGAACAGAACCGACAACAAGAGACAGCCAAGGAATGACTGCTCTGATACCATTGTTATGTTTATTGATCTAGGGTTAAGAAATTAGATGTAGAAGAGACACAAGAAAGAGAGATAGAGAAGAGAGCTTCAATGCTTTCACAAATCTGTATTCTGCAAGGTCATGACTAACATGATTGTACAAATGAGAGGATTGGGCTATTTATAACATAATAGCCTCCCTCAAGAGTCAAGTCCTAATCTAATGGTTAGTAGGATAATTAACTAATTATCCTACTAATTATGTATTTTTCACTTAAGTCCCTATAGAAAGCTTTACAATTAAGTCCCTCATATTACAATTATAGATTCTATAACAGGCAGCAAATTTGAAATAAAACTATTGAATTTGATCCATTTGACTGACTCCATGAGAGATGAGAGAATCCTTCCAGAAAGAAAAGTGGGTTGTCAAAGAATGAACAGAGACATAGGGCCAATAACTTTACATCTTTGTAGATACAAGAAATAAGTAGAAGCTAGCATGGAAAAGAAAGATCGAGGAATATAGATGCAACTCCTTAGTTTTTCTCTGTTAGTACTTGCACAAAGTATCAAATAATGTTTATATTATTTGGAATATCTGCTGATTTGGAATACCTGTCCATACACAAGTTCATTCAGTTCACTTAGAGATGGTGTCCTCTCCAACAATGATGCCTGTAAATCAACATCCAACAAATGAACCAGTCAAGTAACAAATATTAGCACCAACAGGAGAAGAAGCACATTACTAATCAAAATATCTTTTGGCAACACAAATCAAGTAAGAACAGAGAACCCAATGGCCACTAACTACTTTAATGCAGCAACGAAGCATCATAACATGACTTATTCAAGTCAGTTAATGTTGGGTGGGTTATATGTTATCAGTGCTGTAATCTGGACAGAACTGATGTGGAGAATTTAGGAAGAAGAGAAATTGAGTAGAAGAGAGATTAGAGAGAGAGTTGAGAGAAGAGAGAAGAGAGACATTGAATATGCATTCATTCACAAAAGGCAACAACCTTAAAATGTGAGAGGGATACCTCTTATATAGTTTAAGGGTTCAGGGGCAATAATGCTCTAATCATACCTAATTAGCTAAGGGACACAATTAGTGCTGTGTTTGGCTAATGCTATTCTAATAATAGCGAATGTCACTCTCAACTAACATTGCTCTTCCCCTAACTAACTTGCCTACCATTCACAATATAGGATTGGTATTACAATTTCATATCATTATTCCACTTGTAAAATGGTAATCTAATGTTCCATAGTCAATATAATACGATGTCCCTCACTTCAAGATCAAGAAAAATATAAAACTTTCATGCATCTGAAGGAGGAGCAAGAATGTCTGACAATGAGCAGTAGGACCCATTAAGTACCTCCAAAATAGGAACATACAAGACTAAAAAACATTTTCAGCAAACAATTCATACAATATCATTTTACAATGAAAAGCATTTGAGATATCTAATTCAGATTACTAGAAATGGAACCAACTCACCTTAACTCCTCCAGGAAAGCAAAAGGAGGCTAGATCCTTCATGCGCATGGTCAGCTTCTTCCCAAGAGGATATTTGAAAAGAATCTGATGTAGAAATAAGGAAATATATTTGACTAAATTGTAGTCATAAAAATGGGTAAATTGGGTAAATTCAGGAGCATAAGATGGATACAATAAGTTTATTTCAAAAAATTCTGAATTCATCAGAAGGGAATCATAGATACTAGATATGCATAATGACTATAGAATTACATATATTTCAATAAAAACCTACAAGATTAACCGGAAAATATTCATCAATAGAGAATCACGGGAACTAGATATATCCAATAATGTACATAAGGATTCTTTTGTGTTTGCTATCTAACATACCTGAGGTTCCGGTACTAGAGACTCCTGTTGCTGCATCGTTTGGAACTCTACAGGTGCATATTTTCCCTCTTTTTCCCACTTCTTCCTATTTGCAAATGCAAACTCCAGAGCTTCCAGATTTGAATCAGGATGCAATCCCACAATCACAAAATGTTCGAACAGTGAGGCTGGCTCCTTATAATTTGCACAATCCTACAGCATTATCCGCATTGAAATTCTTGAACAGATTGATAAGTTTAAATTCCCAACAAATATATGTGAGAGATGCAATGGATGGAGGAACTTTCACGTCAGTAAGGCAGATAAGATTTTAAGTAGTAAGAATCGTATGGAACACTACTGGAATTCTGATAGTAGAATAAAGCAGAACAGAATTGAATACCAGGGTTTTGGAATTAAGCTGATACCACTGACGTTTTTGGTTCGATAAGACCTCAGGGTTAAAATTCAAAGGGGAACTTTCTTCATGGGAATTGATTCCTTCCCGCCAAGCCTTCTGCACATGATTCTTCAACTTCTGGTAGCTATCACTCCTATGAATTCCTGCAGTTACAACTTCACTTTGACACCGTCTATGTCCATGAGGCCCCTCGAGTGAAACGACAGTCTTCTCATTATGCAATGCTTCTCCACCAACTCCAATAGCCACCTCAGATAACTGATGCAGGGCCATATTTATATACTTATCTCATGTTTTAAAGGTGCAGTTCACGAACAAATTGCAGCTTGGGCTCCATTGCTCAACTTGATTCCAAACCAACACATAGATGGACTATGTACACTAAATAGACGACTCAATTCGAAGCATATTTGAATAGGCTGACACAGGAGAAAATTTAGCGTTCTGCCTCCCTTTAAATCATTAATGACGATCGTTTCTTACAGATAACCAAATCTCAAAACCATTTGATACGCTTTTAACGATCAATAGATTTGTAACCTTGAGCACGTCAACTCCACAAATATTTTCGAAGTTCTGAAGTCCTCCACGTAAAAAAAAATCTTACCGGATTCTAATATAGACGACAACAATGGAGCTGCTGCATTTTTTTATATTTTCCTGGCACAAAATAAAAGAGCCAAATCAAGTTATAAAACTCTCCCAACTTCAAATTGTAACGCAAATGAAGCCCGATAAATGCATGAAAATAAACGAAAAGAAAGGAGATGATCCCGAAAAGAACAGGATGGCATAAGAATCAACATTGTAGATAAATTTATCAGCAATTCGTACCTCTTTTCTGGTTTCGACTGCTGGATCTTTGGAGGCGAACAGCGGGAAAATAATGGGAAGAGGCGGTTGTTCAATGTTTTGGTGGTGGGTAAATCTTGGAGCCAAAAAAGGAAACAAAACACGTACGGAACAAAATATTTCAAAATAATAATAAAAGTTATATTATTTTACAAACAATTTATGTTATAATAAGAATAAATAATAGGGGACTGTGGGGGAGGTAATTGAAAAATGGGGAACTTTAGGGGGCAGTAGTGAAAATATGTAAGGCAAAAGGGGCAATAACTCACAAATTTTACTGATCTTGCAGTTGGGTTGCCGTGCGCCAAAAGAAAACCCGGGAGAGAGGGAGAGAGGCCGCGCGCCATTTAGTGGACCCCAGTACGGCAGTACCTAAATTGCTACGTACTCCAATAACGAATTAATTAATTAAATTAACGGTTTAAGACTAATTACCGGCTTACATTTGTATGAATATGAATGCGGTCTAGAAAGGAAGGTGTTCGTTGGTGACGTGGCGTTGGATGACGTGGAACGTGCCGCAACTAATATTAGCAAGCCGAACATCCCGGGAAATTTGCGACTTGGGCGCGTCCTTCACCTTTAAATGCCTTCACACTCCTTAGTTAATATAAATGAGACAGTTCGTGATCAGATTTTGGCAAATGGAAGATGGGAAGTTGGCAGGTGGCAAGGCATTTTACCGTCTTCAATCATAAACATTATCTCTAAAATGCATCCCCCTTCTAGCAATCTTCCTGACTGCTTCTTGTGGAGCGCTGCGAGCGACGGCAGGTTTTCTGTCAAATCTGCCTATAATTTCCTTTCTGTCCATGGAGGAACCAGGGACAATAGCTTCTGGACTTTGATGTGGAAGTGGCAGCTTCCTGAGAAAGTTAAATTCTTTATGTGGCAAGTCGGTCATGAGAGGCTGGTCACTAACTCTCTCAGAGCCAGAAGAGGCATCACTAGTGACAATCTCTGTCCCTTTCCTTGTAATAGTGAGGAAAATGTGCTTCACATCCTCAGGGACTGTGTAAGGGCAAAAAATATGTGGAAACAAATGTTGAAACCTAACTATTTTTCTCAGTTCTTTGCAGGGAATTTGCAGGTTTGGCTTAATTGGAATACTCAACATAACCCCGGGATAGGGAGATTTCAGGCTTTCTCTTGGCCAGTAATCTTTAGTTTAGGTTGCTGGATTCTCACGGACAACGAGATGCAAATTCTTATTCCAAGGCGTAGTCACGAAACCGGGAGATGTTACATTTTGTAATTACTGTTAATGGAAAGTGTTACCAATCAAAAGCTTATGCACCAAATTTTTCAATTTGACAGGTTCAACGAAGAGACATGGACCCCTCCTCCTGAGAATACGGTTCGCATTGATGTGGATGGCTCTGTGCGCTACCAACATCAAGCAGCTTGTGGAGGAGTAATACGAAACTCTCAAGGGCATTGGATGATGGGATTTCACAAGGCTCTTGGTCTTCATTCAGTTGTTGAAGCTGAGCTCTATGCTATCATGACGGGTCTGAAAGTGGGGCACCAGTTGGGTCTTCGTACAATTATTTTATACTCTGACTCCCTTGAGGCTATCAACATTCTCATGAGAGATTGCCCTGCTGATCATCCCCTTAGAGACATCATTGGTGAAGCCAGAGATCTTCTTTTCCAGGACTGGAATGTGCAAGTTTATCACACCTCCAGAGACAACATCGCTTGTGCAGATTATATGGCCAAACAGGGTCATGATACCCCTGATGAGGCGGACGTGGTTCTTATTCCCACAGTTCCGAGCGGTTGCTTAGATATGTTTTTGAAAGACCTTTCGGTCTGTCATTCCTAGTTCCTAGGTTTATCTTGTTTTTGGGGCTTGATTTCTTTTATCTTGTCCCTTTCTCTTTATCAAGCTTAGGCTTGCCTACTTTTCTCAAAAAAAAAAAAATAATCTTTCCCATTTATAAATTTGATTATATTACATCAGAATTAAAAAAAATCTAAAACTGAAAATTTAACACTCCATCCAGTCTAGTGTCGGTAATATGGGTTCAACATGTAGCTCGCAAGTTTTGGTAGAGTTAGGGTTGGGGATTTCTCAACCCGCAAAAGTGTGGGCCGCACAAGGCTGACCAGCGTGGCCCACAAGTTGATACGTGTTGGCGGATTAGCCCTCACATTTTGTGTTTTAAAAAAAAAATGAAAATTTTATAAAATCCATAATTTTCACACTCCAATTTGATACCTTTCAATCCCAAAGAGAAAAAAATCTAAGCCTCCTTCCTCTTTCTTTAAATTAAATTATTTTATTTTGATTCCTTGATGATGATTTGATGTTTTTTGTTAATAAATTTTTTGAATTATGGATTATGCTTTCAAATTTTTATAAGTGAAATGATTGATGATAGGAAGACAAATTTGATAACTTATATATGTGTCTCAGATTTTCAGCCGTCTTAAAAACACGGTAAAAATATTTTCTTAAAAAAATGCAGGCCCACGGCCTAGCCTGCCAAACTGCAACTACGAGTTAGGGTTGGCATTTTGTCAACCCATATATTAGTGTAGGTGAGCCCATAACCCTTATAATTCATAAAAACCTCGACCGAATTGGTCGGTCTTACTGGAAAACTAGTTAACTAGACCCAGTCCGGTTTGGTTCAATGCTTGAGTCGGGGGGAGAGTCAACCCAATAAAATCCGTGTTAACTTGCCCGACTCAGCAACGACTGGGTCAACTCGTCCGGTGAGATTGAACTCCCCATATAGGGTTGGGAAACTCCATTGATCTCTCTTTATTTTTTCATTTAATATACCCACCATTATATCTAGTGGTTGTGATTTGATACTATGTAAAAACATTATTATAATATTAAATATAATAAAAATCTACCATGGTGAATAGAATAAATGTTAACCATTAAAATTTGATCTAATGGTGGACACATTAAATAGAGAGGAAATGAAGAGAGTGATCAGTGAAGACATTTCTTTCTCGTATTTATTTAATACCCCGTCATTATTCCGTAACATAAAAGGTAGTTTTTTTTTAACCATAAAATAGTAAAAGGTTGTTGACTAATTTTGATAGCTAAGAAAAGCTAGTTTATTATTTATTTGCAACAAATATATATTTGTTTTTCTAAAATGTCATGTTTCATTATGAATGTCATTAAATAAAAGCTCCTTAATGTATGTAATCAACATGAATACTTTAAAAAAATATTAATTTATGAAACAAAGTGGATTGAGATATTATATTTATGACAAATTTAATTCCAAGTTAACTCTTATACAAAAGACAAGAGGTATCAATCATTACTACGCTGGGCACTAAATAAGAACTAAGTGAGATAATATATTTTGGATTACCAGAGGATTGTGGCAGTTGTGCCCGGGTCAGGAGATGTTCTCTCGGGTCGAATTTGGCATTGTTATTTGGGAAATTCACAATGAGGTCCCAAACTACCTAAAGAATAACAAATAAATCTCAATCCAAAATCATATATAAAAAAAGTCTCAAAGAAGTCCTCAGGGACTTTTTTGTTATTAATTCATTTTCTCAAATTACTAAGTTGCTCATTTTAAATTTTGTTGTCAAAATAACACTTCTTGTTGCAAAATATAGCGTTTATTGTTGTTAGTATAGTCAAGTTGTCAAAATAACACTTCTTGTTGTCAATATAATATTTACTGTTGTGAATGGCCTCTGTGCGTTTAGGGACTTAAGTTTCAAAATGGCTCCATGTTTAAAATTTTTGTTGTCAATATAGAATTTCCTATTATCAATATAGCGTTTGCTGTTGTTAATGGCCTCTGTACATTTAGGGACTTGAGTTTCAAAATGGCTCCAGATTTTAAAATTTGTTGTCAAAATAATACTTCCTATTGTCAATATAGCATTTACTATTGTTAATATAGTCAAGTTGTCAAAATAACACTTCATGTTGTCAATATAGTATTTATTGTTATGAATGACTTCTGTGCATTTAGGGACTTAATTTTCAAAATGGCATCATGTTTGAAAATTTTGTTGTCAATATAGCATTTCAGGTTGTCAATATATCTTTTACTGTTATTAATGGTCTCTTTACGTTTAAGGACTTGAGTTTCAAAATGGCTTCATGTTTTAAAATTTTGTTGTCAAAATAACACTTTTTGTTGTCAATATAACATTTACTGTTGTTAATATAGTCAAGTTGTCAAAATAGCACTTTCTGTTATCAATATAGTATTTACTGTTGTTAATGGCCTATGTACGTTTAAGGACCTGAGTTTCGAAATGACTCCAAATTTTTAAATTTTATTGTCAAAATAGCACTTGTTATTGTCAATATAGCTTTTACTGTTGTTAATGACCTTTGTGCGTTTAGGGACTTAAGTTTCAAAATGGCTCCATATTTGAAAATTTTGTTGTCAATATAGCATTTCTCATTGTCAATATAGCTTTTACTGTTGTTAAAGGCCTTTCTGCGTTTGGGACAATCATAACATAAAATTCAATCATTGCATCACCAAAAAAAATTACAATACATCCTTTATTTTATAATATCACCAAAAGCCTTATCTAACTAGATGGGGTCAGCTGCATGGAATTGTGCTCTATCAAAAACGGGATAAGGCTATTTAAAAATCTATAAAATAAATATCACCCCTAAATGCATAGAATAGGGGTGAACATTATAAAATAAATATATTTATTTATTTTGTGGAACATTATTCATAGGGGTGAACATTATTCACAAAATAAATAAATAAAATTTATCACCCATATGAATAATGTTCCAAAAAATAAATATATAAATTTTAACACTATAAACTCTTGCTCAGAAGAGGACTACTTTAAACTTACACATGGCCCTCCAGAGAAAGAAAAACAAAAATACTAATACATGAACTAATATCACAGCCTTAGGCAAAGACAATATATGCTTGCTTGACTCACTGAGTCACTATTACGAATTGAACTCAGAATCAAGCAAAGGCATGCCTAAACCAAAAGAAAACTAGCTTTAATTACTAACTAGAGTCTGTCAAATACTCAGTCACCTTCATCAAAAAATGACCTTTCCAAAGACCAAAGCCAGCAAAAGGCAAGAGACCACATAGTAGTGGCAGGAACACCAGCAAAGAAGCGTAGAATAGGAATCTTCAGAACCAATAAGGGAATTTGGTATCACCCTTTGTTGCTTGTTGTGCAGTGACAGGTCCATGAAGGATTTGGAACTGTTCTGTGGTAGAACACAAGTGTCTAGCCTTTGGGGCTAGGTATAATTGATCTTGGATCAAAGGTAGCGTCCGCTGATATCTATAGGGGAGATAGCAGCGGTCACCGGTGGATCACTGTGCTACACGGGGTTGGCTTTCGCCTGAGGGTGGTGTGTGTGCATAGTGGAATAGAACTGTAAGAGTGTAATGTTCAGCGTGAGGACGTACCTGGGAGGTAACCTCTCATATATAGAGATTACCTAGGGTTTCGTTTACCTTGAGTCCTTCCACTGTGATCGTGCCTCCTTCCCAGCCCTGATCGTGCGCCTTCCCTTTCCCCGCCCGATTGCTGGATTCTCGGCACGCCGTGAGGTAGCCGACGGAGCGCCGATTCGTGGGAGGCTTCCGCCAGAGTTCTTCTATTGGGCCTTCCTCGGTAGGCCCATTATTTGAATCCATAATGCTTGCCCCCAAGCTCGGGAGTTCGGGTTTCGATTTGCTGAGATTTTTCTATCTCGGGCTCTCCCCGTTGTGTTTATCTCGGTTTTGGCTAAGCTCCAAGAACTAATTCCCGACTTGCCTTGTCCACGGGTCCTCAGGAATTAATTCCGGGCTTTGTCTTTTACCGGGTTTCTTTACCGCAACACCTAGTTGTTTTTGTAATAACGCTGCCATGTTTGTTTTACTCGTTTGTCGTTTTGCCCGCCGGACTGTATTAACTTTTGTCTTTTTGAGGATTTCCTATCCAGCCGCTGTCCCCCAATTTTTTGGTGGAGTGGGGACACCTGGCATGTGGCGTATCGTTTCTCATCCGACACTATGCCATTATTCCTTTTCTTGGAACTCGCACGCCATTGTTTCAACCTATCCTCATTCAATGATGCGCAGCCACTGCCGTTTACTCACGCTTCTTAACGTTAGTCATGACTTCTTTCGCGAAATCGAAACGTCATGGGAACCGAAACGTCATCTCCCTTAAACGCCCCACCTGAACTGAAACGTCATCTCCCTTAAACGTCCCACCTATTGCTGCCTGACCCTCGCGATCCCCCTGGGCTATAAATAATTTCATCGCTCCTCATCTTCTTGTGCCACTGGTCTGCCCCGCCTTTTCTTTATTAACAGATACTGCTAAGAATGATGAGTTTGCCAGTGAGAACTTCGGCGCCCTTCATTCTCCCGGTCATGTGGGGAAAAAGACAGCGATCGAGAAAGAAGGGAAACCCTTCCAAGGACTGCGACCTTGGATTCAAACGCATTTGCTAGTCTTCAAGCATATTCCATGGTGGACGCCTGGGATCCCAAACGCATTTGCCAGTCTTCACGTCTGGTTCAATGTCGTACAGGATCCTAGGGAGACTGAAGCTGTATTTGAGCATCTTCTAGTCAGAATCTACCCTCCATCAAGGGAGGCCCGAGGCCTGATTAGCAGTTCCCCTGGACTTATCTAGGCATTCCTAGGGTGTGCTGCATATTTGGTGGGAACTTCAAGCCACGAGACGATCCGACCGAATAACAATGCAGTCTCCGGCGCAAGCTGACCCATTCAAGGCGTGATGGATAGCTAGCCACCATCAACTGTTGTAATTAGTGGGTTCATAAATGTCATTTACAAACTTCGGCCCCCTTGTTGTACTATACTTTTGTAATTGTCTTTGTAAATGAGTTAGCCAACTTGTTTCTTTGTAAGAAAACCATGTTACCTGTTTGAGTATCAATAAAAGGCTGTTCTGTTATCCACTCGCATCTGTTGTTGGCCTCATCGCGCGTGGCCGTCACTCATCTTGACGATTTGAATTCAAAAGTTTCTCAACTTTTGAAAATCAAAAACTATATATTTCTTCGTTTAGCCACCGCCTGCTGCCAAGAAAAAACCCCTGCTTCTCCTTTGCTGTCTGCAAGCGCTTCCGTAGCAACCTACTTTTATTTGTCTTACTTTCGCCGAATTCCTCAGTCAGGTAAGACCGCATTTCCCTTGACTTTTATATCTTTTTGGTTCCATGCTTGTCTGATATATGGGGAAATTTTCCGAGCCTTGCGTCGCTATCTTGGGTATATTTCGCTGAGTTTCTGGCATATCTGGTTCGTCCGAGTAGTCTTTGCTCCTTACTCCCTGCTAGATTTTCCATCCTCTTTGTTCAATTGATAGGGATAGGTTTTTAACTTGGTTGTTACGACCCTGATTTTTCCCTCTGCCAGCCCAGGAATTGTTCCGATCCTAGGTACTTGCTGATACCCCAACCTTCGTCCCATCGATAGTATTGCCCGAAAGACGCAATGTGCCTGGGCTATCCTTTAACTGTTTTTGTTTTTGATATGATTGGTCCCCACGAGTGTGCCTTTTGTGCTAATTTTGCCCTTCTCTTGCATTATCTAGGTTTAGATGGCATCGTCTTCTCAGATGCAATCATCACCTTCCGTGGATGATTGCAGTTCTTCCATGTCAGTCCGGAATCCAAACTCTCCAAAGAAAGTTGTCCATTGTAGGGTGACCGAGGTGAAGAATACCCTTATCGATACGGAATTTCCTTCACTCGGCGTGAGAGATGGCGAAGGGTACTCAATAAGGCTTCCTCTGGACGGCGAGTCGGTTGCCACCGTCCGACCCCGAAAAAGCCTACCTCACGTGCCCCATTTCTTTTTCTTCTACCGAGATGTTTTCGTCCAACTCGGTGTGAGATTCCCTTTATCTGAATTTCAAATTTGCCTACTAAATCATCTGCAGCTAGCCCCCACCCAGCTTTATCCCAATGGTTGGGCTTTTGCCTTAGCCTTTGAGAACCTCTGCCAGGAAATGGATATTTGCTGCACCGTGCCGGTGTTTATGACCTTCTATTCTCCGCTGGAACTCGGCGGGTTTCGATCACCTTCCACAACCTTTTTTGGTGGACTCGCCGCGCGGGAGAAGCGAACATATGCTCTTCAAACCCTTTTGCGAGTCCCTGAAAACTTCAAAATGCGTTTGTCAAAGTCGTAGCCCACCCTTTTAAATGCCCGTGGTTCCTTCGCCCTGATAAGTGTGGGGAATTAGAAGGTGTTTTCCTTTATATTGGACAAATACCCACCATAAGTTCAAAACCGCCGACTTCGCCCTCTCGTCTTATCAAACGGAGGAAGCGTCAGTGGTGAAACTTACAGAGCTTTCCAGTACACTTAAATCTTTGATGGACCCTGCCGATCACATTCCCACCGCCCTTGTTCGTCGACGTGGACCAAAGAGTATTGGATTATGCGCAAATATTTTTCAGACGTATATACTGTCCATTTATATTATTACCACGACTGATGTCGTTTGTTGTTTTCACGCAGCACGACCGATGGGAAGACCTGAATTTCTTGAAGCCTTTGACGAGGGCGCCGCTGCGGAAGCTGCTGTCAACCCTGCGAATGCACTCGCCCCCTCATTAGCGGATGAGCCCACCGTGAGTGGTGGAGTTCCAATCCCAGAGGGAGCAGGTATTGCGAAGGCTCCCCGAAAGCGTTCCGCGCCCAAAGGTGGACCAAAACACGGTGAAAAAAGGAGGCGGATGCCCAAAAGCAAAAGCGTTGTTGGAGAAGAAACCATTGTGATTCCTGCACCGCCCCCACCTGTTAGAGAGGTTCCTACCTCAACTCCCGTCGAGGCCTCGCCCATGAAAGAGACTCCTACCACAGGCCCTGTACCTACTTCATCCGCAAACTCGGTTCCATCCTCCTTCTCGATCCCTCATAGCCATGATGCTATGAACGGAGGAGCACTTTGGTCAGAGGGGGTAAACGGAGCTATTCGAGATCTTATGCGTCCGCCTGCTCACCCCCTCCATGCCCTCTAACGAAGAAAAAATTCAGTGGATTGAGATGGAGCGACAAGCCTATAAGGCAGCTTCCTTAATTCGGCCTTATGCTGCTCTCAGGATTCAGAACGCTCTTCGGCTAAGGTCTGTGAATGATTTGAAGCAGCAAATCTCCACGTTGAATGGTAGTCTCGACCTTGAGAGGAAAGAAAAGAGTGAACTCCTTTCTGAGAACCACTTTCTGAAAAGCAACGCAGATCTAGCCAAAGTTACTGCCGAGAGGGACCAGGCCCAAAAGGAACTGGCGATAACCCGGGCTGAGAAGGAGAAAGTGCATAAAGACTTGGCCGCCCTTAACAAAAGATTTGTCACCGCGGTGGAGCATATTGCTGAGGCTGAAACCAACTTGTCTTCCGCGCAAACCAATTTTGCTACCATTCAGGCTGAGCTGAAATTTGCCCAACTTGGATTAGATGCCAAGCAAACTGAGTTGGCCAACGCCAAGCCGAGGTACTCCGCCTATCAAATATTTGTCTGGGAGGACATGCTTCTTAAAGAAAAGATGATCTCGAACAATGAGCACCTTGCCGGCGTTCTTAAAGAAAAAGATGACGAGCAAGCACTGCACGAATGAAGATTGCAAAATATAGCCAAATCGGGCGTTTATCATTTGAAAATGCTGTGGCTCAAATCCGGGTGCTCAATCCCACTGTCGATCTGAATACTGCTGGGTTACATCTTCAGGCTTATGTTAGCGGCAAAGGCAGGTTGATTCCCCCTGGTGGCGAAGATAGTGACGACGAGTCATCTTCCCCGACACATTCGCGGGTCTAACTGCTTCTTACTTTGTTTAGTAAAATGCCAAGAGATTTTATGTGTATCGCTCGGACAGATATTTTTTGCAATATAAATCCTTACTTTTGATCCCGGCCTGCCTTACTGTAGTTTTATCGCTATGCATCCGTAATTGCTTGTGTTGCTGAATTAATGTGGTATGCTTAATGTCGGAACCGGATTTTTCAGTATCACGGCTTCTACATGTTTTAAACTTACACGATTTTGGAAACCGGATTTTTAAATATCCCGGCTTCTACATGTTTTCAACTTACACGATTTTGGAAACGAGATTCTTAAATATCCCGGCTTCTACGTGTTTTTAACCTACATGATTTTGGAAACCTGATTTTTAAATATCCTGGCTTCTACATGTTTTCAACTTACACGATTTTGGAAACGGGATTCTTAAATATCCCGGCTTCTACGTGTTTTTAACTTACATGATTTTGGAAACCCGATTTTTAAATATCCTGGCTTCTACATGTTTTCATCGTACATGATTTTGGAAACCGGATTTTTCAGTATCACGGCTTCTACATGTTTTAAACTTACACGATTTTGGAAACCGGATTTTTAATATCCTGGCTTCCACATGTTTTAAACTTACACGATTTTGGAAACGGGATTCTTAAATATCCCGGCTTCTACGTGTTTTTAACCTACATGATTTTGGAAACCTGATTTTTAAATATCCTGGCTTCTACATGTTTTCAACTTACACGATTTTGGAAACCGGATTCTTAAATATCCCGGCTTCTACGTGTTTTTAACTTACATGATTTTGGAAACCCGATTTTTAAATATCCTGGCTTCTACATGTTTTCATCGTACATGATTTTGGAAACCGGATTTTTCAGTATCACGGCTTCTACATGTTTTAAACTTACACGATTTTGGAAACCGGATTTTTAATATCCTGGCTTCCACATGTTTTAAACTTACACGATTTTGGAAACCAGATTTTTAAATATCCCGGCTTCTACGTGCTTTCAGCTTACATGATTTTCGAAACCGGATTTTTAAATATCCCGGCTTCTACATGTTTTCGACTTACACGATTTTGGAAACCGGATTTTTAAATATCCCGGCTTCTACGTGTTTTTAACGTACATGATTTTGGAAACCTGATTTTTAAATATCCTGGCTTCTACATGTTTTCAACTTACACGATTTTGGAAACCGGATTCTTAAATATCCGGCTTCTACGTGTTTTTAACTTACATGATTTTGGAAACCTGATTTTTAAATATCCTGGCTTCTACATGTTTTCAAAACAGCAGATGACAACTCTGTCGTAAAAACTGGGATCAGTCATTCTTTATTCAACCATCCGCGTTTACAAAACGCCACACGTTTAAAATGAAAAGAGCTACACACGCCGATTTCCGAAGCTTGCCGACATCCGATCTAGATGTTTCATCTTTAGTAAGCTTTCAACTTATCTGCGTTCCATGTTCGCTTTATCGCCTTGTTTTGCAGTGTTTCCAGCTTGTAGGCGCCTTTACCGAGGTTCTCGGTGACCCGGTATGGGCCTTCCCAGTTAGGAGCTAGCTTTCCTTCCGCAGCATTCTTATTGCCAATGTCTGCCCTTCGAAGTACGAGGCTCCCTTTGTCAAAAGCCCGAGGTCGAACCTTCTTGTTGTAACGTGTTGATATTAGTTGCTTGGCTGCCAAATCTCGGCAATGCGCCGCAATTCGAACTTCATCTATCAGATCTAGCTCAACGGCAATCGCATTATCGTTTTCTTCTTCATTTTGCAGTGTCGTGACTCGCCGCCAAGATGATTCTCCAATCTCAACCGAATCATGGCTTCGCACCCATACGTCGCCTTGAAAGGCGTTTCACCGGTTGATGACGGACACTCGCTCGATATCCCCATAAGGCATAAGGCAACCGGTCCACCCAGCTAGATGTGGCATCTTCCATCCGCTTCCTTAGCCCATCCACAATGATCTTATTAGCCTCTCGCCCGCCCATTGGATTGTGGATGTTCTACCGATGCGAAGTGTCGCTTAATATTGAAATCGGCTACCAACTTCCTAAGCTTTTATCAATAAATTGTGTTCCGTTGTCCGTAACGATCTCGGCTGGGATGCCAAAACGTGCTATGATGTTCTTCTGTAGGAACTTTTGCACCCTGCTCGACGTGATTGTGGCGACAGGTTCCACTTCAATCCACTTCGTGAAGTAATCAACCGCCACGATGAGCCATCGTAATTGTCCGGCAGCCCGCTTGAATGGTCCTAGAAGATCCATTCCCCATTTGAAAAACGGCCATGGCGCTGAGATTGTCTGAAGAGTGGCCGGAGGTGATCTGATAGCGCTGGCGTGCCTTTGGCAACTGTCGCATTTTTGGACATGAGTTTTAGCATCGGCTGCAAGGTGGGCTGGTAACCACCCGCATCGCTTCCCCGGCCAAAGCCTTAGCCCCATGTGGTGACCATTTATCCCTTCATGAATTTCCAAAGAAGACATACTGGGCCTCATTTGCCGCTAGGCATTTCATCATCGGAGAATGCATTCCTTTCCGATACAACTGGTCATTTACAAGTGTATACGAGGCCGCCGATCTCATGAGTTTTTTCGCCTCCAATGACTCGTCCGGCAGAATCCCTCTCTCAATGTAATCTATAATGGGTTTCCTCCAATCGTCACTATCTGAAATAAGCATCACGCAACTGGGTTCTCGAAGGTTTTGTTGAACAATGGTGCGATGATTTCCAGGCTCTTGGTGCTTGCCAATTTGGACAAAACATCGGCCCTAACATTATCTCCTCTCGGAATGTGTGCCACCGTGACCGGTATTTGATCATCAACGGTCCTTTTGCCTGGTAGGTTCCATTGATTTGCGAAGCTACCAGCTGAGAATCCGTGGAAACATGTACTCTGCGAGCTCCACTTTCCTTAACTTGGAGTAGACCCGCTATCAATGCTTCGTACTCTACTTGGTTATTTGACGTTGAGAAATTAAAGCGTAGAGATAATTCAAGAGCAATACCTTCTGGACTCTCCACGATAATCCCCGCTCCACTTCCTTTGGTGTTCGACGAGCCGTCCACAAACAACTTCCAAGTATCCTGATCTTCCCCGCCTTTGACCGGGGTCAACTCCATTATGAAATCTGCCAACGCCTGGGACTTGATCGCGTGTCGAGCCTCAAATGTAATATCGAATTCTGACAACTCAATGGCCCAACCTACCATCCGTCCGGCTAGGTCGGGCTTATGAAGGATCTGTCGTATGGGCTGGTTAGTGCGAACAATGACAGGATGGCTCTGGAAGTACGGACGAAGCCGCCTTGCTGCTATCAGTAACGCAAATGCCATTTTCTCTACCTTCTGATACCGCAGCTCTGAGCCTTGCAAGGCTCTACCTACAAAGTATATAGGACTCTGGCCTTCCGTTGTTTCCCTAACCAGCGCGGCGCTTACAGCCTCGTTCCCTACTGATAAGTACATGATTAAGCTCTCTCGTCTCGGGGTCTTGTCGCACGGAGGTGCAGACAAACACCGCTTAATTTTGCCAAAAGCGCTTCGCATTCAGCCGTCCATCCCTCGATGCTTCCTTTTTCAACAATTTAAAGAAAGGAAGAGAGCTCTCCGCGGATTTAGGCAGAAACGGTCGCGCAGCCAATCGTCCGGCCACTTGTTGAACTTCCTTTTTGTTCCGCGGGGCTGCATGTCTAAGATAGCTTGGCATTTGTCGTGGTTAACCTCTATGCCTCTGTTTGTCAAGAAGAATCCTAGGAACTTTCCCGACGGTACTCGAAAGCGCACTTCGCCGGCCGAGGCGAATCCTATACCTTCGAGCTTGTCGAATGTCCGCCGTAAATCATCAATGTGGTTTGCCTCACTCAAGGATTTGACAATCATGTCGTCAATATATACTTCCACGTTCCGACCAATCTGATCTTCAAAAACTCGGTTCATCATTCTCTGATACGTGGCTCCTGCATTTTTTAACCCGAAAGATATCACGTTGTAACAGTAATTCGCCTTCTCAGTGATGAACGCCGTCTTCGCCTGGTCCTCTGGGTGCATAGCGATCTGATTATACCCGGAGTATGCATCCATGAATGATAGTAACCGAAAACCGGAAGAACTGTCCACTAATTGGTCAATACTAGGCATCGGAAAGGAATCTTTTGGGCACACTTTATTTAAATCTTTATAATCTGTGCAAACCCTCCACTTCCCATTTGGTTTTTTCACAAGGACCACATTAGATAACCATGTGGTGTACTGTATATCTCGGATAAAGCCGGCTTCTAACAGCTCTGCAACATGTGCTTCCAAAGCGTTCTGCCTTTCTTCTCCGAGCTTCCGCTTCTTCTGGGACACCGGGGTAGATCCCGGACGGATTGCTAGCTCATGGCAACAAAAATCTGGATCGATCCCGGGTATCTCCGAAGGGTGCCATGCAAAAACGTCTCTATTGTCCCTGAGGAGTATTTCGAGCTCCTCTCTCATCCCGGGATCCAAAGCCTTGCCAATTTTAGTGATTTGACCAGGCTCTGTACCGAGAAGGAAATCCTCCAGCTCTCCAGTTGGTTTCGTCTTTTGCATTTTTCCTCTTTGCGTAGATCCAACTCGACCAAATTTACCGACTTCCCTCGCGTATCTGCGTTTGGGTGCGTTGGCCGGGTTGAATCTTTCTTGACTGTGTTTAAGTAACACTGACGAGATTCTTTCTGGTCTCCTTTTACAGTAACGATCTTATTCTTCCTGCTTATCATCTTAAGCTTTTGGTGCTTCACGATACCAACATATCCCAATTGTGAATCGTTGGTCTTCCCGTGATTACGTTGTAAGAAGAAGGAAAGTCTCGCAACTATAAATCGGACTCTCTGTCTTGAAAGCATTCCTATCCCCCAAGGTCAGTTTAAGATCTACGTACCCTTTTGGACGAGTGTCCTGACCATTGAACCCGGTTAACATGGTCCTGCATGGTTTTAGCACGTCGGAATCAAAATTCATTCTCTTGAACGCATCCCAGAGGATGATGTCCACGGCACTTCCATTGTCCACGAAGATCTTTTTCACGCGGCAATTGACCAGGGTTCCCGTTATCACCAACCCGTCATGATGCCCCGGGGCGACGTCTTTCAAATCTTCGTCCGTGAAACATAACACAGGAGATTCGGGCTTGTTTAGGTCCTTTTTGAAGTTTGGAGCATCTTTAATCGACAATACTTCCTTCAGATATTTTCGTCTCTGGCTAGACGAATCCCCCCCACCGCCAAAACCTCCGCTAATAACATTGCAATCGTACTTGGCGTCGGGGAATTCCTCGTCGCTATCATCAGACTTCTTTTCTCGCTCCTTTTTCCTCTTATCAGCCGTGGACTCCTACTCCGGTCTTCCACCCGCCTCTTGCCGCCTCGCTTTCCTTGGGTCCGAATCACGTATCTTTGGAGTTTCCTCACGGATGAACTTCTCCACCGTATTCTTCGAGTCCCAACACTGCTCGGTCGTGTGACTGTGCGATCGTGAAATTCACAAAACCTGGTTTTGTCACCGTTGCTCTCTTACCAAGAGCCCGGGTCTTTCCACCTTCTTCATTTCGGTCGCGCCGACTTCTTTCCATAGTTTAGCCTGGGAGATTTTTAACGGTGTGTTATCAAACCTGGGTTCCCGGGTTTTACCACCGGTCTCTAGGCTACGCGGCGTCCTCCTGAAAGCATCTTGGTGATTTCTTTCCCGGTTTTCCCTCTCTCGGCGCGGTGGGCTCTTTGCCTTTTCTTTTCCGGCGTTGCCCGCCCTTTCCATCTGCTCTAGATCTAGATATTGCTGAGACCTATCATGAAAGTCAGCCAGGGATGTAGGCCGCCGTTTCATGATAGATTTCTTTAGCCGGGATGCGACATCCAAGCCGGCTATTATACAATGCAAGTTTACCTCTTCCTTCAGTCCCGGATCTGCAATGCTACATTGTTGAAGCGATCTAGGTATTTGCTCAAGGCTTCTCCCGATCCTTGCCTAACAGAGCCAGTTGGAACTCGTTTTCGGTTGCCGCCACCGGTTGCGAAATGCGTCGAAACTTTTGTTCCAAAGTCTTCATGTTTGGGATGGACAAATATGGCAACGAATGAAACCATAAGCTCGCGCCGCTCCACGAACGTTCCCGCAAAAAGTCGGGGTACCACATCTCCATTTATCCCCTTGACCATAATCTCCATTTTGAAGTTGTTTAGGTGTATCAAGGGGTCCCGGGTTCCATCATACTTTGGTAATTCCTCGAATTCAATCCCTTAGGATATACCGCCGCCATAACTTTGTCCGTGAACCCGACCCAAAACTCTATCTTCATCCACTTCGCCTAACGTCTTTTGGGAGGCGGGGATGCGACATGCTTGTTCCTTGTCGACACGTTCCTTGGCGACCGGCTCCTAGCCACGGTGTCCGTGCTCTTAACCGTTTCATGCTGGATCTTGTGACTGGCTTCCTTATCCCGGTCTTTTTGTTCGCCAATAACGACATGCTCTCCTCTCTGATGTTCATCCTGGTTGATCTGCACAAAATCTGATCCAGCGATCCGGTTCGAGCTTTCACCATTCTGACCTCCAATCCGGAGCTGTTTTTCTCTCGTCTCATGAGGCCTCTTCTCTCGCTCCTCCTGCCTCCACACCATATTTTGACGCTCCAATTCTTCTCGAATAATCCGAGTGTTCTCGTCTTTTGCCGCTCATGCCGGTATTCCATGCCATCTATACGCCGGATCAACGATCCTATAGTGTTATGGAGCGGCGTAAGTCGGGATGCTCCATCTGGAATTCTCGAGAAGGATGAGGAAAACCCTCCACTTGAATTCCTTGACGAGCTGGTGCAATTCCCGATTAGGATGGGGAGAATTGGCGGTATCCTCTGTCTCGATATCAGTGGTCTCTTCCCACCATCTCGCTCCGGTCTACCGAATTTGAGTGTTGTGACAAGCGTCCGGGTTAGAAAGGCTGCTGTGGTTCATCTAGTGGCGGCGGTGGTCGTGTTGCATTAGTGCGACTTCTAGTGCTGGCGGCCATATTCAGTGGTTGCGAATAGCTTTATGATTTTAGGAATCGAGTTGTTTGACGATCCCCACGGTCGGCGCCAATGTTACGTGGTAGAACACAAGTGTCTAGCCTTTGGGGCTAGGTATAATTGATCTTGGATCAAAGGTAGCGTCCGCTGATATCTATAGGGGAGATAGCAGCGGTCACCGTGGATCACTGTGCTACACGGGGTTGGCTTTCGCCGAGGGTGGTGTGTGTGCACGGTGGAACGAACTGTAAGAGTGTAATGTTCGGCGTGAGGGCGTACACGGGAGGTAACCTCTCATATATAGAGATTACCTAGGGTTTCGTTTACCTTGAGTCCTTCCACCGTGATCGTGCCTCCTTCCCGGCCCCGATCGTGCGCCTTCCCTTTCTGCTGATTCTTTGGATTCTCGGCACGCTGTGAGGTAGCTGACGGAGCGCCTGATTCGTGGGAGGCTTCCCGCCAGGAGTTCTTCTATTGGGCTTTCCTCTGGTAGGCCCATTATTTGAATCCATAACAGGAACAAAGCTGATGTGCAAACCATGGAAAAGAAATGAAGAGGACACTGACTTAGGAGGGCACTTCCTAAAATAGAGAAAAAGAAAATATCATCAATATTTTCTGAAAGGAATACATACAGCTATTATGTGCAGCTAAAATCACTATAGTTTTGTGCTATTTACATCTTGCTTCACATTTGATAATATGTATCATTATGCTTGTAACAACTATAGATTACAACAAGAGGCAAGCTAATATCGTGAATCTTCCACTATTGTACATATTTACTAAAAAAATTGAAATACAAATCAAATCAATCTAAAAAAACCTTGTTAAAGCTCTGAAGAAAATCGAACAACAACACACTCATGAATGCTGATGAAATGATTGATGATTACTAGCTAGTATGTATTCTAGAAAGACTGACTCATTGAGCATTCAAGAAAGGTTATCAGCATGGTTTGAGAATTCCAAAGGAAAGAAATTGAATTTGTATCTCGCGTAAATGTCATACTAGAGCATCATGAATCTCAAAGATCAAAGAGCATCATGTTAAAGCGACCAAACCCGGAACAAAGGACATAGACATAATAGTCAATACTTGCCTCGGTTAAAGGAGTGCATGATGCAGTAGCTGATCCATAAATTAATCTAAGAGTATTCAGAGTGCTATCAAATGATTGTTCAAAGTTCCTTGTTAGACCATCCACCTTGTCTCCAAAAACCTGAAGATAGGCATCTAAATAAGTGGCGTGCGGACCTTACACAGTAAAATGGACTTTACAAAGAAGAAAAAAAGAAGGATAACATCACAAAAGTAAGAAGAGCAACATCAAAAATCATAGCAACATCAAAAAAATCAAAATCTTATCAATATCAAAAAATCACAGAACAACACTCAGAACAAAGAGATAAATCCATAATCAAGAGGCAAACTTCAAAAACAAAAGAATTGAAATCCAGAATCAACCAACCAGCTCGGGCCAACAATAAATGATATCAACAAATTCTTGAACCCATAAGCATAATTCGGAGAAAACCCAAAAAAAATAAAAGAAACCATAGTCAAATTTGTTGAGACAAAAAGTTTTAGATTGTCAGTTGAACGAGAATAAAGACCTAAACTCCCACCATAGTCGGTAGATAAAGCTACTCCCAAAATGTGAATCTGGTCCTCTCGATTGTTTCAACTCACACTGTCTCCGACCGATCTCCACGACGTCGCTACTCTCTGCCACAAGTTGAGTAGAGACAACGTTCCCTCTGGTTCCTGCTGACCGTCTACTACTTTCGTTCAAGATCGCATAAGAAGATGATAGAGATTGTGAACAGTGCGGTGGTTGACCTCTCATTTGCTCTTCACTGCTAGTTCTATGGAGAAGAAGATGAAAACTGAAGAGAACCGTGCACCTCAGCTCCTTCTACACTCGACTCGACCTCGTGCAACTTGTCGTTGGTGTCTCCATTCAATCCCATTGAAATCTCTACGAAGATGAGGGAGAAAAAGTGCGAAAGAGGGTTGATGATGAATATTGAGTGAGCAATTCGTTTATTTTCCGATGTATGTTAGTAATTTTACATTCACAACTAATAACAAAAAAGTCCCTGGGACTTCTTTGGAACTTTTTTAATATGTGATTTTGGGTTGAGACTTTTTTGTTAATCTTTATGTACCTTGGGACCTCACTGTGATTTTCCCTTGTTATTTGGTGTTGCAGTGGTGGACATATTGTTGCTCCCCGTATTTATACTCTTCACTCCGCAGACTTGTGTTTGTTTGGATCATGTTTAAGACCTTTAAAAATGTTTATTTACGTAAATTGTGACAAAACTCATTTCACATATTTATCTTATATACTATAAATCATAATTAAAAAAACTATTTTTGAAGGTTGCAATCGTTATTCTAAACAAGCACGATTCGAGTTTGAACAAAAAAAAAGATCTTGTGTGATTTAGGTTAAAGTTTTATTTTGTCTGAGCCTTAACCTGTTCTATATTTTTATGGACTTATTATAACCTTATTTTTTTAAAAGGGTATTTTTATGACGGAAAAAACTAAGTGAGGTACTTGATTCAGAATTCAGATTAACCATCATTGCGATGAGTATTATATTAAGTGGTAACTACATTAGGTAAAATATCTATATTAAACATTATCACAATAGTACGGTTAAGTACGCACACGTTTTTGTTTTGATAAAAAAAAGGGTTAAGTAGTAAATCCGTCTTGAAAATACATGGTTAAGAGCGATTTTGCTCTAAAAGTTTTTTCTGGTTCAATGTTGCCCCGGAAGTCTAAAAACGTAGCAATCTTGTCATTTTCCGTTAAAAAACTAACATTGACCGTTAAAAAAATTGACATTGACCATTAATTTTTTAACAGAAAAGGATAAGATGCTACGTTTTTAGACTTCCGGGGTAACATTGAGCCAAAAAAAACTTCCAGGCCAAAATTGTTCCTGACCGTATACTTTCGGGATAGATTTACTATTTAACCCTAAAAAAAATGCATCAGTTTTTGTCAGACACTCCTCTTCTTAGCATTGTGAAAAGGAAAAATTATTTTAGTTATATATACTTTTACTTATTTTTAATTCTGTACATTTTTCTCACTCTAGTAAATGTTTTTAACCTTAATCTACTAACACCGCTGGTTTTTGTAACTTTATTTTGTTAGGACCATTAACCAGGGGTTAATGGCTAATAGGGCAAAGTTAAATAATTTATTCAGTAAAGAAAAATGTGTAGGTATCAAATTAAAAATTGAGGATAAGTATATTTATTTGCAAAATGGTTTCTCGTATGAAAAAACTACCGCTACAGTACAACAATACCTATTATTCTCTCTTATTTGCTGCCTTATAAATAAGAAAAATAGTTTATTTCCTATATATTTAATACTTTCAACCCATTCTAACTTGTCAGGCAAAAAAAAAAAAATTAAATTAAATGTTTTTGAAACTGCATAATTGGGGATATTATTTCTACATCTGATGCAGATAAATATATCTACAGCGACCCAAAACGACATCATTTTACTCTCTCTCTCTTTATTAATTAATGTGAAACCGAGAGGTACAGACGACTTGACAAAAAAAAAAAGGATAGAGGACCTCACCATGAAATAATTGTGTCTTTGAGATATCACACACAGTTTCAGCGCTTCAGTCCGGCCACCGACGCTCTCATTTTCTCCAACACCTCATCTGGCAATGTCTCCGCCACCTTGTACAAAACACCTTCAACTCCTTCCACCCCATCCACACCCTTCTTCATCCTCCGAGCCAATCCCTCAACATGCCCATACATGGAATAAAACACAACGAAAATCTTCAATTGGGCTACTGGCTGCGATGCCATTCCTAGAATTTGCAACTTGTTTTACCCATTCCTTGTGGCCCAGAAAGGCAGATGATCTCTCCTCCATAGATTCACCGCCAGACTAGAAGAAACGAGATTATTTGTTGAAGTCTCTTGATAGTGTTGTAATCACTTTGAAAAGTCAAAGAATGGAGAACAAGGAAATAGAAGAAACAAGATAGTTATAGAAATGTCCTGATGGTTTTTAATGAATGAAAAACCAAATAGTCAGCAAAGGCGGCTACATGACGAAAGGAAAAGAATGAAGCTCAAGTATTCCGGCGAAGAATCTTACAGGCACGCCATTTCCCGCCACATCAACCACCAAACTAACAAATTTCCTTCCATCAAACCTTCACATTCTCAGCAACAAATCGCACAACCTCTAAAGCAAATAGGAACCCAAGTGCTTTTCAACTGATATGAGCCAAGCTAATCTCAAACTTAGTTTATGACAACAAATGATTCCACTGTGGGTTCTTCCTTGGTCTTCCTCGCTTCCGTCCACTAGATCCCGGCCCTCAAGTGAGCCCATTACAAACTTTGCAGCCGCCACGGGTGCTACTTTATTCCAGCCATTCTCCGGCTGCCGGCCAGATTTCGGCACCGTGGGCGTCCAATTTGGAAATCCTAAAGGATTCACAGCTCCTTTGCCGGCAGAATTGGTTGTGGTTAGAGTTAACAGAAATAATCCCCAGCGACAATTAGTAAGCCTCCTGGCCTGCCACAAGAGGCGGCAAAGTCGGGATCGAAACCCCATGGAATGATCTCTTCCAATTTTGGAACCTCAGACAACATCCCTCATAGATCTTATCATACTCGCATAGCTCTCCTCAATAGAGATCGGCGCGTTACTGGTGGAGAAGATGAGAGCGTCGATGGCCGGATTGAAGCGCTGAAACTATGTGTGATGTTTCAAAGACACAATTATTTCATGGTGGGTCCTCTATCCTTTTTTTTTTGTCAAGTCGTCTGTACCTCTTGGTTTTCACATTAATTAATAATAAAACAAAGAGTAAAATGATGTCATTTTGGGTCGTTGTAGATATATTTATCTACATCAGATATAAAAATGATATCCCCAATTTAATTATGGGTTTAATGTTTCTGTTTTTTGTGCAGAAACATTAAACCCTTTAATTATTGAGTTTTCTTAAAAAGGTCTCGAGGTAGTACCAAATAACCAATCACTTGTGACTCATTTTCATATGCTAAGAAATACATTAAAATAAAGTTTTTCAAAGTTTCCTTTATTATAGCTTGTTTCCCTCTTTATATTTACAAATGATTCTTCCATCTTTTTCTCTTTATTTCTTTCCAACGAAAATTAAATAGGGCAAAATTGGAAAATATTCATCAATAACGTACCCTATAACTCTATTAACATCAATAACCCTAAAATTATTGTTGTCAAACTTATGAGTTGATTATCCGAGTTTACCGTTTTTACATTTGTAATTTACAAAATCGTTCTGAGTCACCTTTAAACTTGTGTTAGTTGTAAACTCGGTCAAACTTGCGAGTTTACACATCGAGTTTACCGTTTTTACGTTTATAACTTACAAAATTATGTTAACTCACTCTTAAACTTTTACTAACTTTTTCGATTTGATCATGCTCAATGGCTATATATATAAATTTTAAAGAAATCTATTTGTTGAGTAAGATAAATTATGAATGCTAGTAGGTTTAATTTCAATTATTTAGATTTAAAATATATTTAAATCAATTTTTTGTCATTTTTTATATTTTAATTATTTAGTTATACATTATTAATATATATTTATTGACAAAATAAAACTCTTACAAGTTCACAATATGAGTTTGCTTAAACTCATGAGTCTAAAAAACTTGTCTATTAACTCTATTAATGATTTATATTTATGACCAAACTTTTATTCTACCAATAACTTACAAGGGATAAATACCAATTTTGCCACGGAAGTTTTGGTTTTGGAGTACCCAACACTTGGAAGTTTTTTTGGAATCATTTTTGCCCCAGAAATTTACAAACGTAGCAATATTGCTCATCGGTTGATTTTGACCGTTGGATTTATCATTTTTGCCCCGGAAGTTTACAAAAATTTTCTCCTAAAAAAACTTCTGGGGAAAATTTGCTCCTAAAAAAACTTATGGGGTATATTTGCTCATTTTTGTAAACTTCCAGGACAAAAATGATATAAAAAAAAACTTCTGAGTGCTGAATGCCTCCTAGCCAATACTTCCGTAGCAAAAATGGTATTTAACCCAACTTATAATAAGGATTGGGCTGTTAGTTATTTAGTTTTTTTTTTTTTTTAAGTTGAGCTCCTCATAATCATGGGGGAAAAATAAAAAATTGCCACTTATAAGTAATTTCATTCTAAAATGAGTTGTTAATTGCTAGTGTACTCAATACTACATTGATTTGAGATTTTAAAGTTAAAGTGATATTTTCTTATATCTATATACTTCATTTTACTGGAAAGCCGTAAAAAAACTTTTAAACATTATTATTGTTATGGACCTAGTCAAGGCCCACTATCCCACTATCACAACCCACTAGCTGTGGGACCCAGCCATGACCAGGGCGGTTTGGCACGATCCTTGGACACGCACGACATGGGAGCCATCTACATATAGAGCGTGAACCTAAGGGACCAAGGAGGATCATCTTCGACAGATTATCTACACATTATCTTCTACATCTATCTTCTACAACGGTCTACGCTCCGGCTATTCACGGGCATGATCGCACAGAGCATACAGACCCCTTTTAGGCTAAACGCCTCATCCATCAATCCTCGAACTACGTGGACTTTGATCCCTCTTCAGGGTACGTAGGCCCTAGGAATCACTCCTAGGTCAAGTCCCCATCAACATCAACATCCTAGCCCCTCAGGGCTAGACAATCTGAGTTCTACACCAGAACAGTGGCGCCGTCTGTGGGGACGATAAATTTCGATTCCCATGACCAAAGATGGTCAATGATTCCAATTCCCAACTAAAAAATAATCATGGAGTTTTGCAGTTAGGGTTTGTGATCATCCTGAACAAAAAACTTGAAACCCTAATTACACGATTCTTAATCCAACCGAGATGAGTTTATACGTCATACAACGAAGAACATCCATAGACGTTTTCTAACTCTGTGAGGGAGTCTTCATAGACGTTTGCAATCCGAGCCAGGGTCATCGTACGGTGTTGAACCTTTTGTTGCAGAGGAAGGGTTCATAAATTTGCTCGGAAATACACACAAGGAAAAAGCAACCGTAAATTCAAGTTTCAGATGGAGTTTTGATGCCCAGATCTTGATTTCCCACCGTACGATGCATTCCACCGTTGTTGCTGACCAAGGTAGTCGACCAAGATTTACTTTCCAGTCTGTTATTGCCGTTCTTGGTGTCGTCGGTGAGATCTGAGGATTGAACGTTGCCGCGCTCGGTGTTCACGCCGGAAATTGACACACCACCGCAATAGTCGAGCTTCATCATCTTTTCCTATCTGTTCTGGAGGTCCGTTGCTGAGCTTGTCGCCATTGCCAAGGCTCGCCGGAATCTTCCACACCGCATATCGGTGATTCAGGGACCATTGTTTCACCTTTACCGTGTTGTTCTAACTGATTGATGATGACGGGCTAAGATAATTAAAGCCGACACCCAGAGCGTTGGAGCCGAGACAACTGAATTCGGCACGCAGAGCATCGGTGCCCAGATGGTTGTTCCGAGATCCTGAGCTTCAACCGTTGGCTTGCTTGAGGCGAGGAGTTGGTGAGCAATCTAACCCATCTTATGCGCCAAGATGATGACGGGCTAAGATAATTAAAGCCGACACCCAGAGCGTGGGAGCCGAGACAACGGAACCCGGCCCGAAGAGCATCGGTGCCCAGATGGTTGTTTCGAGATCCTGAGATACCGAGAATTTGAACCAAGATCCTTCGAGTGGCAGGATATCTGAACCGAGATCCTGAGATTGCTGAGATGTTAGGAATGCCGGGATGCAAATTCTCGGGAACTAAGAGCCGGGGATTGCCGCGATGCTGAGTTGCTTCTTGAAGATTGAGCCAATTAACGTTAAGACGGGTGGATATTATGGCGCTATAGGACCTTTTGCTTATGATGCGTTTGGACCTATACAGTTGTCGGTGGAGTTTGCTCAACCAGTGGAGTTGTCGTTATTTTATGCTTTCGTGGGTATTAAGGGATGTGCTTCGCAGAGATTTATTGACCCTTTTAAATGGTTCTCTAAATCAGCAAGTTGCAAGTTAGAGTTCTTTGAGCACTATCAGTTCATGCAGAGGCAATATATGTAGGAAGAGTTCTCATAAATATATATTGAAAGTGTTTCATGTTGGATGCTGCAAAGGTACTCTCAGATTCCAAGACAAGATTTGATGCTGGACTCCCCATCATTAACAAACGAGACGCCAGGACGTATCCTCTATCCTGCGCCAGATGGCATATACTCGAATTCGTCACCTCTATAATCAACTCGAATTCGCCACCTCTATAATCAATTGAGCTGTCAATGAATCTTTTTTACTGGGAAATCCTGGGTTCATTCCAATATTCTGGATCTCGTGCAACGGCCCAAATATTTTAAGTTCCACCAGGTTCTATCTTTCTTCTTATGGTCTTGAAGCTCTACTTTTCTATCAATTATTTGCTCAGAGGTCGCACTGTTATTTTTGGTTCGTAACATCTCATCGAATTATCTATATGAGGAACCACAATGATCTCCTGTTGCGGCCATTATCTTTTATGGTTATAATATTACATGGTGAACCAACCAGTGATGGGCCCTCCAATTTTAGGCCTACTACATATACATTCAAAAGCAGAGTTCTTTGGTGATATTAGAAATTACCTTTATTTGGCTAAAATACCTCATTTTCTCCCTCTACGGCATACATTCTATAAACTCATAGGAAGGCGGACCCCGGTTACACCGAATCTGGTTAAAATCCCGGCTCCGGGTAAATTTTTGAAGGCGGACCTGGTTACACCGAATCTGGTTAAAATCCTGGCTCCGGGTAAAGAAACTCTCAGTCGAGAACATAGATTTAATCTCCTCAAATTGCTCTAACGACAAAGACATGAACGAAAGAGCGAATACAGGGTCACTGAACCCGGTCATAATTCAAATACGAACTGAAGAATAAAACCCGGCTTTTTAGTCGGAGGGAGTTGTCTCCGTAAGCTATCGCAGCCCGGACGCTTCCTAACTTACTCCGGGATATCAAGCGGAATTGTCATGCCGACCTTGATCAGGTCAAAAGGTTCGGACGCTTTGGTGAAGAACCAAACCCGGGCAGGTGACAACTTCCCTTTATCTTAGGATGACCCGGAAACACTACATTAAAGAAAAACATGGCGGACCTCGGTTACACTTAATACAGTTATAGTCCGAGCTCCGTGCAAGGGTCATCGAACCCGGCTTTTCAGCCAAGCGAAGCCGCCACCGTAAGCTTTCGCAACTCGGGCGCTTCCAAGACTTAGTCCGGTTTCTAAATTACGTGAGGCTTTGTTATCGGCCCTTGCAAACAAACCAGGAGACCCGATGATCAAAGAAGAAGAGATCTTGACGATCACAAAGGTAACTTGGACCACGTATGCAGGGGCAATGCAATCGAAGACAAGTGACTCAAGTTCTTTGAAACTCGGATAGACACTTTATCAAAATCAAATCAAACGAGTGGCAGCAACTCCGATACGATATCCGGATTCAACAAATCCACCCCGCAGCCCAGAGACCTGGACTACCCGGCTGGGGGGCAATTACTATACAGTTGTCAATAACCGGGATTAAAGCAAACTCGAACAAGCATTTGAAATGAGCAAACTCCACAGCGCACACTGGATATAGCTCGGCCAAGTCCGTATGGCGCAGTCAATCAAACAACTAACCTCGGCAGTTCAGAGACCTGAACTACCGAGCTTGGGGGCAACTATTATGGACCTAGTCAAGGCCCACTATCCCACTATCACAACCCACTAGCTGTGGGACCCAGCCATGACCAGGGCGGTTTGGCACGATCCTTGGACACGCACGACATGGGAGCCATCTACATATAGAGCGTGAACCTAAGGGACCAAGGAGGATCATCTTCAACAGATTATCTACACATTATCTTCTACATCTATCTTCTACAACGGTCTACGCTCCGGCTATTCACAGAGGGCAGTAGTCAGAGCATACAGGACCCCTTTTAGGCTAAACGCCTCATCCATCAATCCTCGAACTACGTGGACTTTGATCCCTCTTCAGGGTACGTAGGCCCTAGGAATCACTCCTAGGTCAAGTCCCCATCAACATCAACATCCTAGCCCCTCAGGGCTAGACAATCTGAGTTCTACACCAGAACAATTATCTTAGTGTGTTTGTTTGAAATAACGATTGGAGTATTTAAAAGTAATTTTTTAATCATAATTTATGATATAATTAAAAGGAGTTTTTTATCCCAATTTACATGAATAAACACTCTTAAGACTTATCAATATTACAATATGTTTCATGATTTTTAAAATATTAGAAATTGGAAATAATTTATAAATAAAATCTTCACGTTTCTTTTTTTTGCCCAAAAAATCTTCACGTTTCCAACCATACTAATTTGGCTAAATTTGACCCCTTACATCGCCACCTGGAAACTATAATAATTGTAAATAAGTCGAAACAAAATAATCATTTATTCATGGGTAAAAGTGTAATAATACATATTGTTACGGATTTATATAAGGCCCATATTCTGCTGTATGGCCCAACAAGGGGCAATCCACATGGCACAGATATGACGCCACATCACTTGGGCTTTGAGGCATAGAAGCCCACAGTTCAAACCCTAAACCTAAGGTAGCCTCTATATATAGCGGGTTAACCCTAAAGGTACATCATCTTCTACACGGTCTACGCTCCGGCTATTCACATACAGCCGTCACAGAGCATACGACCACCCCTTTGGCTAAACGCCTCATCTAATCCTCGAACTACGTGGACTTTGATCCCTCTTCAGGTACGTAGGCCCTAGGAATCGCTCCTAGGTCAAGTCCCAATCAACATCAACATCCTAGCCCCATCGGGGCTAGGGTTCGGTTCTACGCCGAACGGTGGCGCCGTCGTGGGGACCGTAAATTTCGATTCCTACGACCAACGATGGTCAATACCGTAGCGCGATCCGATGCCTTTGCACGGGCGGTTCTGAAAATCCACAAGACAAAATCAAGAATCGTAGCGGACCTCGAAGGGATTCAGAGAAACAATTGTTGTTTGAGCAACGACTTTGGTTTTGAGCTTCTTCACATGGGTTTTCTTTTAACTCTCCATGTCTCTACATGACGAGAAGATAGTTGGAAGGATCACCAGGATCTCTCTTTGGGAATTCTTTTAAGAGAGGGTGTGTATAAGATAAGTTGGCAAATTGAGCAATGTGGAATGAAGGAGTCTCATCCTCTCTCCTCAAGGATCGTCATCCTCTCTCCTCTCATTGGATAAGTTGGCAATTGAGCAATGTGGAATGAAGGAGTCTCATCCTCTCTCCTCGAGGATCGTCATCCTCTCTCCTCTCATTGGATAAGTTGGCAATTGAGCAATGTGGAATGAAGGAGTCTCATCCTCTCTCCTTAAGGATCGTCATCCTCTCTCCTCTCATTGGATAAGTTGGTAAATTGAGCAATGTGGAATGAAGGATTCTCATCTCTCTCCTCAAGGATCGTCATCCTCTCTCCTCTCATTGGATAGGGCGTGTATCAGATAAGCTGTGCAATTGAGCAATGTGGAATGAAGGAGTCTCATCCTCTCTCCTCAAGGATCGTCATCCTCTCTCCTCTCATTGGATAAGTTGGCAATTGAGCAATGTGGAATGAAGGAGTCTCATCCTCTCTCCTCAAGGATCGTCATCCTCTCTCCTCTCATTGGATAAGTTGGCAATTGAGCAATGTGGAATGAAGGATTCTCATCCTCTCTCCTCAAGGATCGTCATCCTCTCTCCTCTCATTGGATAAGTTGAAGTTGGGAAATTGAGCAATGTGTAATGAAGGATTCTCATCCTCTCTCCTCAAGGATTCTCATCCCCTGCATCTCCACCATGGGTTTTCTTTTTCTGTTTCTTCATGAATTCACATGATGAGAAGATAGTAGGTAGGACTCTCATCCTCCCTCCTCAAGGATCGTCATCCTCTCTCATGGGAACCCGAGACTTTTCAATTCGGTATAAATTTAGATGCCCTATCTTTTTTGTTTCTTCATGAATTCACATGATGAGAAGATAGTATGCGGGATTCTCATCCTCCTCCTTGGGAACCGGATTTTGAGTAGGATTCTCATCCTCTCTTCTTGGGAACCCAGATTTGAGCAGATTCTCATCCTCTCTCTCAGGGAACCCGGATGTGAGTCATCTTTTCTCCTTTGGAACCCAGATTTGAGCAGGATTCTCATCCTCTCTTCTTGGGAACCCAGATGTGAGTCATCTTTTCTCCTTTGGAACCCAAATTTGATAGGATTCTCATCCTCTCTTCTTGAGAACCCATTTGAGCAGATTCTCATCCTCTCTTCCTGGGGAACCCAGACGTGAGTAATCTTTTCTCCTTTGGAACCCAAATTTGATAGGATTCTCATCCTCTCTTCTTGGGAACCCAGATTTGAGCGGGATTCTCATCCTCTCTTTGGGTAACCCGGATGTGAGTCACCTTTTCTCTTTTGGAACCCAAATTTGATGGGATTCTCATCCTTTCTTCTTGGAAACCCGATTTGAGCGGGATTCTCATCCTCTCTACGGGAACCAGATGTGAGTCATCTTTTCTCCTTTGGAACCCAAATTTGAGTAGGATTCTCATCCTCCCTCCTTGGCGTACCAGGTTACACCAAATCGGTTAGGACCCCGCTCTGCCAAAGTTTTGAAAACGGACACGGTTACACCGAACGGTTAAAATCCCGACTACGAGTAAATTTGAAGGCATACCCAGGTTACATCGAATACGGTTAAAATCCCGGCTCCGAGTAAATTTGAAGGCATACCGGTTACACCAAATCTGGTTAGGACCCGGCTCACGCCAAAGTTTTGAAAACGGATCCAGGTTACACCGAATCGGTTAAAATCTGACTCCGAGTAAATTTGAAGGCATACCCGGTTACACCGAATCTGGTTAAAATCCAGGACTCCGAGTAAATTTGAAGGCATACCGGTTACACCAAATCGGTTAGGACCCGGCTCCGCAAAGTTTTAAAACGGATCCGGTTACACCGAATCTGGTTAAAATCCCGGCTCCGAGTAAATTTGAAGGCATACCCGGTTACCGAATCTGGTTAAAATCCCAGGCTCGCCAAAGTTTTGAAGACGAACCGGTTACACCGAATCTGGTTAAAACCCGGAATCTCGGTGTTCGAGTATCTCAACCTGGAATCTCGGTGTTAAAGTATGTAAACCCAGAATCTTGGTGTTAAGTTAAAACCCGGAATCTTGGGTCAGCACGCAAGCAATCCCGACAATCACTAACAATCTGATCTGGGTTGGTAAACCAACACATCCCGGCAGCTCAAAGCCTGAACTACCGTGCTGGGGGCAATGAACGGATAAACGAGTCCAGGTTACGACACCCATAATGGACAAACGAGTTAAGGGTTACGACACCCACAAATGGAGAAACAAATTCCGGGTCACGACACCTTAACGGACCTCGGTTACACTTAATACGTGCATCAAGCTGGGATTGTTTCGAGATGACAACCGTCATCGTCAATGCTAAAGTTTGCATAAATCGCGAGGTACAAGATCTTATTCGTGGAGGCAATGTACCTTTTTCTTTATATGTTATTGTTCATTACATATTTCTTCGAATCCACATATCACCTGTGTTTCCTTTGAGCTATTGGTACCCTCCCATCACTGGGCGCAAGGGTGCCGTATTAAACTGGATGGAATCCACCTCCAAAAATAGAAGAACGCCGACCCCGGTTACACTGATCCCAGTTAAAACTCGGGCTCAGCGTAAAGTCTTGACGGAAGCAAAAGATGAACCACGGCACACGGCCTAGACATGGCGGCCAAACACAACAGAAAGGTCAGGCCCAGGGTATTCGACTGGGGAGACCTAGTCCTACGAAGGGCCGACGTCAGTAACAAAAAAGCCAGAGATGGCAAATTGGCCGCAAATTGGGACGGCCCCTACCGCCCCCGGGCTAGGAAACAAATCAAGAGGACAAGGAACGGCGACAGGCTAAGGATCTATTATAGCTAGGCCTAGTCGTAGCCGAAATGCCGCAACGGACACCTCATGTCCGAATTGTCGACTTTACAAAGCTAATCATCTCTAGAATTAATAAAGGGTTTATTAACCGAATGTTCAATTCTAAGAGTGCTTAAATGATTTCTTGAATAAGCGGATCGACACCGAGGTCCATACGCCGGCAACCGACAGAGGCCCATGCACCCGTATATATTTTGATGCATCGAAATTGACACCTAAGTAAGAAGGCGAATAGTCATCTTGGACCCCGATCGTGTCCACTTGGTCAAAGTGTGTCCCGACGACCACGGATGAGCATGTGACAATTTGCCCTTACCCTGGTTAAAATCCCGGATAACGACTCCGAACCTCGTAGCGTGGTATATTTAGACACCCTACTCATGCACTGGTTTCGACACCGAAGAGTACTAAGCGGACTCTAATTATTTAAAGACCACAGCTAGGTCTAGAACTTGACTATGTGCGGTTTATGCATAAAGTTAAAAGTACACAATGGACCAATTACTTGAATTTTCATTCATAAGGTTAATTGTTCAAAAGTACACACAAAACTGGCACCCTACGCTTGGAACAAAAGGAAAAGGAAGAATAAAAGAAAAGAACTTCTAGCTTGAAGGGCCGCCTCGTCCACGGGCGCCCCGCCACCCTGAGCCAACCCGGAAGCAAAGCACCACGGCATTCCTAGGGCGGAGGTTACCACCTCGGACCCTTAGGTCGTCGGTTCATACCGCAGCACTCTTAGGACCGGAGGTTATTACCTCGGCACTTGGGCTTTGAGGCATAGAAGCCCGCGGTTCAAACCCTAAACCTAAGGTAGCCTCTATATATAGCGGGTTAACCCTAAAGGTACATCATCTTCTACACGGTCTACGCTCAGGCTATTCACATACGGCGACGTCGCGAGCATACGACCACCCCTTTGGCTAAACGCCTCATCTAATCCTCGAACTACGTGGACTTTGATCCCTCTTCAGGGTACGTAGGCCCTAGGAATCGCTCCTAGGTCAAGTCCCAATCAACATCAACATCCTAGCCCCATCAGGGCTAGGGTTCTGGTTCTACGCCAGAACACATATGAAGTTTATCCCCAGGAACGCCCAGCACCACGAAGTTTTTTCAGGAGCAAAAGTACACACGACGTTACGTTTTAGGAGCAAAAATACCACGGGCCTTTAGTTGACCGTTAACTTGGATGGAAGTGAACGCGGGTAAAATTACACTTTTGCCCTTAGTTTTAGTTGAAATTACCCTTTTGCCCTAAATTTTTTTTTAAAAAATAAAACAAAAATTAGCCCCCCGGTGGGCCCCACCACCTGCCCCCACCGCTGGCCGCCGCCGCCGGCCGACCACCGCCGCCACCTGCGGTGGCCTGGCCGGCGGTGGGGCCGCTTGGGGGAGGGGGTATTTTTAGTTATTTATTTATTTAAAACTAAGTGCAAAAGTGTAATTTTTACTTAAAACTAAGGGCAAAAGTGTAATTTTTACTTAAAACTAAGGGCAAAAGTGTAATTTTCTCTTTTTACTTACCATCAACGTCCACGTCATCGTCCACGTCAGCGTGTCAGTCCAAATAAGCGCCACGCCACGTCAGCGTTCCATCCAAGTTAACGATCAACTAACGGCCCGTGGTATTTTTGCTCCCAAAACGTAACGTCTTGTGTACTGTTGCTCCTGAAAAAACTTCGTAGTGCTGGGCGCTCTTGGGGATAAACTTCATATGTATTATTACACCTTTACCCTTTATTCATTTTTACCTCCTCGGTCGTCACTACTAGTCCTATTATTATTTTTGTTGTTTTTTCAACAAATCTATAAATTATTGAAATGAAATTTCCGGGAATTTAAACTCTAGATTTTTAATCATGGATTGTCCTGAACTGACGTGACCCCTCGCATGCGTGAGTACCAAAGGTTTATAGCACTCTGCTTCAAAATTTTCCGCAGACGTGCAAAAGCCGTTTTTCTCCCAGTTGCTCAGGAAACATCAAATTACCAATTCAGGCCTACTCTTTCCCTAAAATGCCATCACTATCCTTTGCTTTTTTCGCTTTCCGATTTTTCTTCTTCTTACTATTAATTCCTTCCTTCGGTTCCGGTTCCCACCCAGTCAGTCTACTCTTAAGTGGGTCGTTCTCTCCCTCCCGTTCCTCCCCTACCACCCGTCTCTCTCGCACGCGTTCCTCATCGGCCTCCTAACCTCGAAGGCCCTGCAAACCGCAATGCAAATCTCTTGCTTTAATTTACATTAGTTGCAGATTGAGCCCCTTAATAAACTGCCTCAAGATTTCACCCGGGACCTTTTGTTCCTTGAATTTCTAGTTCTTGAAATCTGTTCTTTGCAAAATTTTGGAAAACCCCCAGATAATCTGGAAAGTTTTTCAGTTACTATGCTGGGCATACCATCTTGATTTCATTTCAAAGCGCGGATTCGGATATGATCGTGAATTTGCTTTTTTATCTTCTCTCTGGAATTTTCTGTGAGACGGTGGACAAACCTAACACGACGCTGTATGAGAATTTTGGAATTTTTATGGTTTTTGGTCTATCGTAATTATTTTGTTTTATCTTCCATGAAATCCATGCCTGATGTATTGGATATAAGCTCCGATGAAGAACTTGGTTTGGAAGAGGGAGTCAAAGGTGTGGACTATGATTGGATTATGGATTTTCTGGGTGTATCTGACAAAGAATCGGACGATTCCGACGATGTTATCGTAGTCCATGAGCAAAAACCAGAACGGAGGTCAAAGTCTTCAAGGCCGGCAGCGATAGAGTCAGATGATGACTGCGTGGTTCTTGATGGCGATCCTGAGAACGCAATCACATCCGTGAACAAGTCGGCAACTGAATCGGATGAGTTGATCGTAGTGGGCGAGAAGGGTCAGGTATCCCTTAAAATTTATTGTACCGCTGGTCATGAGAATTTCATTTTGAGGCGTTATTTTTTAATAGTTTTGGCCATCTAGACCCTTTTGTTGTGCACGGTAGGAATTAGTAGAATTTATTGTCGATCTCTACACCTTACCTCTACCTGGTATAAAAGGAATGAGATTCATGAAACAAGTTACCTGCTTGTTGTGCATTGTGCAAATAAAGTGGCTTTAGTGCTTAATAGATGTTGGAGACAGAGAACGATGCCCTAACCTGTTCTTTTGCTAGGTTGTGGTAGTTATTTTTAACTCTGGTAAAGCTTGGTTGAAGACATTATGATATCTGGCAGCATCATCATTTTCAGGAATGCTGAAGAATTGACCTTTCTTTTCCATTGCAGCCTGTTGCATGTTTTCTTTGGGTTTAAATTTTATCATATGTCTCAGCATTTTTTCTTAATTTTAATGTTGTCCAGCTTTGGGCCACTAAAGTAATAGACACTAGATTGTGGCTTGCATTTTACAAGGAGTTTGAAGTGAGTGACACTGTTTACACCCTACAAATAGTACGGCTTTGTATTATATATAGAATAGATATATAGATGCCAACAAAGCAGTGGAAGTAGCTTTTCCTTTTGGTTGAATGGCTGCATTAGAAGAGCAGGTTTATGGTTCATGGTTCTGAGGGGAGAACTTTCTCTTTGCCTATCCATGAAATTATCCACTTTAAGTTCCGACCTCAATATTTGAATGAGAGAATGACTTCTAGGTCCCCAACTAAGGGGAATAATATCATAAAAGTCCCCATTGACAAGTGAACATGGGGGATTAACAAGTGAATCAGTTACCATTAACAATTTATGGGACTTGTCAATGTATTATTTCCTTTTGGTTGGGACCTAAAAGTCATTCTCCTTATTTGAATAGCCTAATGGTGTGGCACAGCGAGGTTTAGCCTTTTGGCTAATTCTTGCAGGACATGAAATTACCACGTGGAGAAATTGTGGAAGCTGAAGGAAATTTGTGATGGCAGAAGAGTTTGACCCTGGGATAGCCATCTTGGCTTCTGCATTTGGGGGAAAAATAAGAAAGAACTTTTTGACTGGACTCTTTCAAAGATTTAATAGGATCATTGATCCTAATCTAGAAGGTATGGGTATGCATAAATGTTGTTTACTCAGTCCAGAGTATAGGGAAGAAATCATAACCTGAGTGGATTGTATTGTTTAATATCCAAATGTAGCTTCATGGTTATTCATCACACTACCCACTCCCCCAAAGTCACATTTCTCATATGCTTGAGAATACAAACTCGAATTACCCTTTTGATGAATACAGGTCTTTGGGAGTTTGATTGAGTTCTGCGTAATCAGTTTTCATTTGCTTATTCCATACACTTCCAGATTTCTTTTGGTGCATTAATTTGTTCATTCCTGAGTCACATAATTTTTCTTTGCTGAGCATGGAAGTATTTCTGATTTGTAGGTTTATGCTTTCTTCACCCTCTTTTCTTCTTTTTCCTTGCAGATTGCTTGTAGGGACTATCCTCATCCCCGCCATGACTGTGCTACATTTCCCTTCTCTTCCACCCCCCATGAGAGACACTGTGAAAAGGTATAGAACTGTAGATAACATTTACTGGTTGTGTAAATTTAGCACATGCTTTAACTGGTCCAAGCAAAATATTTTTTTCTAGGATTTTTCACTGCTATGTTATTATCCTTCTGTCACTCTGATTTCTATCCTTGATTACATGCAGTGCCACTGTTTTGTCTGTGATTTGCCAGCCCCATGTCCCAAGTGGGGTACTGGCATTTCCAATACTGATCATTGTCATGCAACTCACAAGTTTGAGACGTGGAAAATTCAGAGGAAAAATTTCAAGCTGAAGAAGAGTGCTCCATTGCCAGCTTCAACTAGTTATAATAATTCACTCCCTGTGGAACATTCCCAGCAAAACCAAGTTGTGCCACTTGGCATTAGTCAACTATCCACAAATTCCATTTCACAGATTCAGGCATCCAGATTGACTACAACACATTCTTGCTCCTCAACCCATCCTATCCCACAAAATAATGACCGTTGGCATCCTATAATCCATGCTTGCTCCTCCTCACTGACTGCTACCATTCAGAATCAGGCCTCCAGGGCAAATACCATCCCTATGTGCTCCTCAACAACCAATTTAACGGTTCCTAATGGCACCAACCATGGTAGATGTCAAGGATCAGCACCTACTTTCATCAGGAACAGATGCCCACCTTCCGTTGCTTCTAGGCCGTTGCTGGCTGTACGTAATAAACCATTCCAAAAGGATCGAAGGCGAGTTTCAAGTAACTTATGCCCTCATTATTCTCATCGTATTGCAATCTCTAACGGGCTAGGTAATGCTGGGGGAACCCTGACTGCCACCCATTCTACTCATGATTCATCTGGCTATAGCAATCATGTCAATCCAGCAGTGCGGTGTAACAAATATGATGATAATCCAGGCTTATCTAATGACAGAACTCACAATAGGAGGAATAATGATTGGCTGCCTGCCAACTTGTCATCATACCCCCATACAAGCTCTTCATGGCCCAGCTTAAACTATAATGGTGAAAATACCGTAGCTTCTGAGATCCAAGCATACACTCAGCCATCCCGGTTGGAAAATAGCCAGAGTTTTTATCAACCTGGTGTTCAAGCTAATGATGCTCCTTCAAAGGATGTGGCTTGCCTGGGTGGCAATTTACATGGGAATGGGCATCAAATTGGAAGCCAGATGGAAAACACTGGCGGAGATATCACTCAATGGGGAAATTTAAATCAAGATACCTGTCAACAAGAACCTGTTGGGGATAATCGGGGTGAAACTGCCGCAAAGGCTGTTTCTCCATTTGTTGACTTGGTGTGGAATGAGAACTCCAGCCAAAGCATTGAACCTCAGAATGAGAATTCTCAGCCACCAGTCACAGGGTCTATTACCCAACCACCCAATATGAACGATTCTGGTCCCCTGTTTGCCGGAGGCGCTGACCTCAGTTACCTTGCTGATTTTGAGCACTGGCTCATGGAAAAAGATGCTGTTTTGCCTTCTGAGATGAATATTTTATCGCCTGATCCTAATCCAGTTGATATGGGAGCACTATTCTATGATTTTGATGCGTCCTCCTGGAATGGTCTGACGCACGCATAACTGAGAAACCCACTTCAAAACTCGTTTGTCTGAGATGATGTCCTAATTGTACAGCCCTTCCATTTCAACCTTGCTAGGCTTTGATCCCCTACTGTTAGGTTTGATGTAAACATGCTAGCATAATCTATTCTACTTTTACTTATGCTTGGTGGACGGATTAACTAGTGTGATGCTCAAGTTCACGAGAATGTAACCTTAGGAATTAGGAATCTTGTTTAAATTAATCTGCTATATTACATGAACCATCAATGTATTTATGTAGGTTTTCAAGCAATTAAATGGTGATGATTTGTTTATTTGGAATGATTTGTAGTTATTTATTTTTCCTGTTTCTCTTCAAAATCACGAAATGGTTTAATTCCGGTTAGGCAGATTTATTTCTTGGCGGCCCAATGAGGTCATCTTATGTTAATCACATGAAAAAGATCTTGGACCGATTTTTTTGTTTCCCCTTGTTATCCGCCCGTGCAAAAGGATCGATGGATTACGGGCCTTTTCACATTTTTGGGCCATGCAAATGAAACAGACCTGAACAAAAGATGGGTGCAACAACATTAAATAGTCAGACCCCTTGTCCTTGGGTTCAACTGGCAAGGGGGTTGGACTTCCTCACCTTAAGGGAGGGGGTTCGATCCCTGTGTTGGTCAAGGCGTTGGAGAAGGCATCCTAGGGGTTTAGGAAGCAGTGTAAATGTTGGTAGAGGTGGAGGCATGTGTACTCTCTCGTCCAAGATGCCCGTGACTGGACTCAAAGCCGCCCGCCTTGGATTGTGGGTGAGCCCAACCCCTTTCCTAAAAATTTTTTAGCAAAAAAAAAAAAAAACATTAAATAGTCAGACCCTTCGTCCTTGGGTTCAACTGGCAAAGGGGTTAGACACTCTCACCAAAGAGAGGGGGTTCGATCTTGGAGTTGGTCAAAGCGCTGAGGGAGGCGTCCTAGGTGATGTGAACTTGTGGAAACGCAGGCTGAGGTGGAGACATGTGTACTCTCAGTTCTGTATGCCCTGAGAAGCAAAGTCATAGCAACCTGCCCTTGGACTATGGCTGAACCCAACCCCTTTCCTAAAATTCTTATATAAAAAAAAAAACGTTAAATAGTCGGAACTCTCTGGCTGACTTGTTGGCTAAAGAGGGGCTTTTATCTACTGCTTTTTTGAATATTTGTCCTGACAAATTCAATTCTGTGCTTTTGAAAGATTGTATGAGAGCTAATCCCCTTCTAGTTGATTTTGATATATAAAGGCTGAGGCCTTCCTTTTTACCAAAAAAAAAACATTAAATAGTCAACATAAAGGAAATGGTCTTTTTTATTGGGTGGATATAAATGAATGCGTCTTATTCATGGTTGGTTTCAATTTTTTTAATTCAGATTAACTAGCTTTTTTTGGGCCAAAATATGAACTTGAAGTCCTGAATCAAATCAATAAATTTAGCTATCAACTAAGACAGGCAACTAGCCAACCTGTAAAACAGTGGGTGATAGGATAGATGGCTACGAATGCTCTCGTTCTTTCTGGTTCAGCAAACTTGCTGGTTCCGCCCTCTAGAGAAGAGGACGATTTGTTAGCATGAAGCTCCAAAAAGATTAAGAACGCGACACAGGAATCCCCTGAAAATCAATGGCCAAGACTGAGTACTCAAAACTCTACATACAGGCAAAAGGCTATCACGTTTGCGGATAAGATGAAAGGTGTTAATCAGGGAGAAGATACTGATTGTGAAGACGAGAAGGGAGCGGATGATGCCCTATCTAATGACACTATGTCCGATAACTCCCAAACTAACAATGTGAAAAAGAGGAATTCCTAAGAGGAATTTTCCCACCTTTGTTTTCTCATAGAAGATGAAAAAGACTAAAAGAGAATGTATAAAGCTCGGCACAACTATATCATCATCAAGCTGCGTGGATGTAGCATTGGCTACAAAGCACTGGAAATTCGTATTCAATCCCTATGGGCGGAGAGAGGAGTAATTAACAAGGTTTTAAAACCCGGACCGGTTATTGAACCAGTGGAGGTATTGGGTTAAGGGTTAGTGGGTTAGACCGGAGTCAAACCGGTATTAATTAAAAAATATAATTTAATTAAATAGGTAAAAACATTCATTTTTAATAATACAAAATATTTTGTGGTTAGTATTTGTTCTGGTGTAGAACACAGATGTCTAGCCCTGAGGGGCTAGTATGTTGATATTGATTGGGACTTGACCTAGGAGCGATTCCTAGGGCCTACGTACTCTGAAGAGGGATCAAAGTCCACGTAGTTCGAGGATTACCGGAGGCGTTTAGCCAAAGGGGGTGGGGTGTGTGCTCTGTGTAGGCTGTATGTAAATAGCCAGAGAGTATAAGCCGTGTACCTTTAGGGTTTAACTCTTATGTATAGAGAGTACCTGTTGGTCTTGGGCTTATGGGCCCTCTATTTGTGATAGAGATTTCCCTTGATTATCTCCTTGATTGTAGGTTGGTTATGATCTTATCTGATCTGTTGGTGATCATGATAGATCTACCTGTTATTGGGCCGCATCACTAATGGGCCTTATATAAATCCGTAACAGTTGCCCCCCAGCCCGGTAGTTCAAAGTTTTGGACTGCCGGGGTGTATGATGTCTTAGATAGGTCATCCGAGGTATTGCCCGTCCCTTGACGTCTGCGTCGGGCTAGAATTTGCTGAGCTAATTTCCCTGGGTACGTGGTAACGTCGCAAGGTCTGATGAGCCGGGGTGGCGTCCTGCATCTCGTGAAGTGTCATGATGACGACTTAAGGCTTGGGAACTATCGTGGTGAATTCCGACGGCCAAAAAGGGGGACCGAGGTAATAACCTCCGGTCCTAAGAGCGCCGCGGTAAGAACCAACGACCTAAGGGTCCGAGGTGGTAAACATGGGGCCAAGCGTGATTTCGGACGAATCATGGTGTCGGGTTAGTGTCCCACCCTACGAGAATCCGGGGTGGCGGTGGTGGCCCCCGCGTGACTCATGGGGAACACCCCTCTAGTTCTGCCATGATTGTCTGTGACACCTGGCTCCCGCGGATTGGGGATGGATTTCGTCCATCCAGCTTGATTTGCTTTTGTCCAAATCTTGACGAATTCGGATTGATTCGTATTCTGCTACCCATTTGCCTGTTTAGGCGATAGGTTTTTCCCAAGGCGGGATCTATTTGTCTTTCCCTCGATCTCGGTTGATGGCGAACATGCTTCCTCACTAGCGACGTTCAAGCAACCGGGGTGACATTTGAATCTGTTATTGAACCTGGATATCATATCTGAGGTGCTACAACTTCTTTGATTTTGATAAAGTGTCTATCCGAGTTTCACAGAACTCTGGAGTTACTTGTATTCTGATTGAATTTCCTCCAGACATGTAGTCCGGGTTAATTCTGGATTGAAACTTCGTCTGTTTCTTTTTATGATCGTCAAGATCTCTTCTTCAATCATCCGGGTCTCTGGGTTTGTTTGTAGCAACACCAAATTCCCCAAATCCGAATTGTCCTGAAGAGGAACAGACTGGGTTTTTGCTTATGTCGCTGACAGCTTTACAGTGCGACACTTGTTACCCCCAGCCTGGCAGTTAAGGGCTCTGGGCTGCCGGGGTGTATTGATTTTTTAAACTGGATCTCATGTCCGAGTTTAGTCTTCATTTCAACGATAAGTTGATTATACAAATCCAAACATGTGTTCGGAATTCTATTGATTGACTGGGCCAGGGTCTTAGTTATGTAGAGCCCGCTTGTACTCTTCTAGTGTTCAAGACCAGGTGTATGGGTAGAGTTTTCTACTTAACCACGCTACGGGGTTTGGAGTCGTTATCCGGTATTTTAACTAGGGTAAGGGCAAACTATCACATTGCTCAGCCGTGGTCGTAGGGACACACATTTAAACATTTTGACCTAATCAGGGTCCGACATGACTATCCGCCTTCTTATCTAGGTGTCAGTTTCGATGCATCAAAATATTTACAAGGGCTGATAACAACGGCCTCACGTAGTTTAAGTACCCGGGCTCGTTGGCCCCGGTGTTAATATAAGGGCTGATGACAGCGGCCTCGTGTAGTTTACATACCCGGGCTCGTTGGCCCCGGTGTTAATACAAGAGCTGATGACAGCGGCCTCGTGTAGTTTACATACCCGGGCTCGTTGGCCCCGGTGTTAGCTATGTACCCCTAGGTCAGAGTGTGACTTGGGTTGAGTAACCTGAGTCTTTTTCCATTCCCTTGTCGGTACGTAGCACGTCGTTAACTATCCAAAATATTTGCAAGGGCTGATAATAGCAGCCTTGCGTAATTTAGAAACCGGGCTAAGTCTTGGAAGCGACCGAGTTGCGAAAGCTTACGGTTACGACTTCGCTTGACTGAAAAGCTGCGTTAAGTTCTGGAACCGACCGAGTTGCGAAAGCTTACGGTGACGGCTTCGCTTGACTGAAAAGCAAGGTTCGATGGCCCTCGACGTCCTTTGTTCAATGTATCCGGGTTCCAACTAGGGAACACGGTCGGTTTATCTGAGTTCCGAACTGACCATGGAAAGGCGGATTTAACTGTTCTTTTAGTGTTACCGAGTTCCGAATTGGTTATGGAAACGTGGATTTAACCATATAACTTTATCCGACAAAACTCTACGCAGAGCCCATATTTTAACCAGATTCGGTTTAACCGGGATCCGTCTTCAGAACTTTTCACGGAGCCGGAATGTTAACCAGGTTTGGTGTAACCGGGGTCCGCCTTCAAAACTTTACATGGAGCCCAGATTTTTACTAGATTCAGTGTAACCAGGGTCCGTCTTTTTGTTTGCGGCAAGACTTGGCACAGAGCCCGGTTTTAACTGGATTCAGCGTAACCGGGTTTAATCCGTTCTGGGTATCGTAACCTGACTTGGCACAGAGCCCGGTTTTAACTGGATTCAGCGTAACCGGGTTTAATGCGTTCTGGGTGTCGTAACCCGAGATTCATTAGTCCAATATGGGTGTCGTAACCCGGAATTCCTTTATCCAGTATGGGTGTCGTATCCCTGAATTTGTTTGTTCAGTATGGGTGTCGTAACCTTGAATTCCTTTTACACAGAACTCGGATTTTAACTGTGATCAGTTTAAAACTGGGTTTGCCTTCAGATCTGGGGTCCACTTAAGGAGCGCGGATTTAAATGTATAATTTTTAGTTTATCCGGGATCCATTTAAGGAGCGCGGATTTAACTGTATGAAATAGATTTGGCGGCATTGTCGTCGCAAATAATCCAATAAAGGACTTTAAATAGACTTGGAGGCATTGCCGTCGCAATCAACTCCTTATAGGAATTTTAGATACACTTGGAAACACGGAGCCTAAATTTTAACTAGATTCAGTTAAAACAGGCCCGCTCTCTTTCCAAAAACGGTACACGGAGCCGTGATGTTAACCAGATTCGGTTTAACCGAGGTCCGCCTTCAGATTTACACGGAGCCAGGACTTTAACCAGATTCGGTTTAATCGGGGTCTGTCTTCAAAACTCTACACGGAGCTGGGATCTTAACCAGATTCGGTGTAACCGGGGTCCACCTTCAAATTTACACGGAGCCGGGGTCTTAACCAGATTCGGTTTAACCAGGATCCGCCTTCAAATTTACACGGAGCCAGGATCTTAACCAGATTCGATGTAACTGGGGTCCGCCTTCAAATTTACACGGAGCCGGGATCTTAACCAGATTCGGTGTAACCGGGGTCCGCCTTCAAATTTACACGGAGTCGGGATCTTAACTAGATTCGGTGTAACCGGGGTCCGCCTTCAAATTTACACGGAGCCGGGATCTTAACCAGATTCGGTGTAACCGGGGTCTGCCTTCAAATTTACACGGAGCCGGGATCTTAACCAGATTCGGTGTAACCGGGGTCCGCCTTTAAATTTACAGGGAGCCGAGATCTTAACTAGCAACGTTGCAGAATACTCAGACTCAGCCAGTACTGTCTTTGATACATCTTGACTTCTGAAATCAATTTGTGGTCTTTTTACCGAGATCAATCTCAGGTTGATTTGCCGAGATAAACCTGAGCCCGATATTCGTCAGCTTGCTGTCCTAAGCCGCGATTGTTCTCTGACGGTACTTCTTCTTCAGTCAAAGTTGTGCTGGCAAAAGACATTGCCTTGCATTTTCAGGCAGGAAAGTCCGACAAGACGATGGTGGCATCTAATCATCTCGGCATTCCAGGATGATACAGAATGCTCATCCCGGCATCTACCCTTCTCGGCCTACCTTGGTGTCTCGACATCTTATCTTGACGTATCATCAACCTTGACTATCGCGATGGAGTCGAGACGCCATGGGCGTTGAATCAGCTTCGGCTTACCAACAACCTCGGCTATCTCGATTTGCTCGTTTGCCCTGCCTCAAAACAATTCTCCCTACATCATCGAGTTGTGAAAATAACTCCTTTGATCAAAATGGCATGGATAATTCAAATGTTGTGATTGCTTATGATCCAAATAGGGCATCTAAATTTATGCCAGAATTGAAAAGCCTGGGTTCCCAAGGAGAAAGGATGAGAATCCTGCTCAAATCTGGGTTCCCAAGGAGAGAGGATGAGGATCCTTCATACTATCTTCTTGTCATGTGGACAAAACCCAATTGCCCAGCTTATCCAATGAGAGGATGTAAACATTTTGAAAGTGCAGTTGCAAGTCTAACAAAGGATGAGGATCCTGCTCAAATTTGGGTTCCCAAAGAGAGAGGATGAGGATCCTTCATCTCTCGTCATGTGGAGTCATTGCTCAAATCTAGGTTCCCAAGGAGGGAGGATGAGGATCCTGGGTTCCCAAGGAAAGAGGATGACCATCCTTCCCACTATCTTCTCGTCATGTGGACACATGGAGAATTAAAAGATGAATACATCTGGGTTCCCAAGGAGAAATGAGGGAGGATCATGCTCTCAAATCTAGGTTCCCAAGGAGGGAGGATGAGGATTTGGGTTCCCAAGGAAAGAGGATGATAATCCTGGGTTCCCAAGGAAAGAGAATGACAAATGACAATCCTTCCCACTATCTTCTCGTCATGTGGACACATGGAGAATTAACAGATGAACACATCTGGGTTCCCAAGGAGAAAGGAGGGAGGATCCTGCTCTCAAATCTGGGTTCCCAAGGAGGGAGGATGAGGATCCTGGGTTCCCAAGGAAAGAGGATGACAATCATTCCCGCTATCTTCTCGTCATGTGGACACATGGAGAATTAAAAGATGAACACATCTGGGTTCCCAAGGAGAAAGGAGGGAGGATCCTGCTCTCAAATCTGGGTTCCCAAGGAGGGAGGATGAGGATCCTGGGTTCCCAAGGAAAAAGGATGATAATCCTGGGTTCCCAAGGATAGAGGATGACAATCCTTCCTGCTATCTTCTCGTCATGTGGACACATGGAGAATTAAAAGATGAACACATCTGGGTTCCCAAGGAGAAAGGAGGGAGGATCTTGCTTTCAAATCTGGGTTCCCAAGGAGGGAGGATGAGGATCCTTGGTTCCCAAGGAAAGAGGATGATAATCCTGGGTTCCCAAGGAAAGAGGATGACAATCCTTCCTGCTATCTTCTCGTCATGTGGACACATGGAGAATTAAAAGAAAAACCATGTGAAGCAGCTCAGAACCAAAGTCGTTGCTCAAACAACAATTGTTTCTTTGAATCCCTTCACCGGCTGCTACAGTTCTTGATTTTGCTGCTGCGGATTTTCAGGAACTGCCCGTGTAAAGGCATCTGACTGCTGCTTCTGGTATTGACCATCTTTGGTCGTAGGAATCGAAATTTACGGGTCCCCACAGACGGCGCCACTGTTCTGGTGTAGAACACAGATGTCTAGCCCTGAGGGGCTAGTATGTTGATATTGATTGGGACTTGACCTAGGAGCGATTCCTAGGGCCTACGTACCTTGAAGAGGGATCAAAGTCCACATAGTTCGAGGATTACCGGAGGCGTGTAGCCAAAGGGGGTGGGGTGTGTGCTCTGTGTAGGCTGTATGTAAATAGCCAGAGAGTATAAGCCGTGTAACTTTAGGGTTTAACTCTTATGTATAGAGAGTATCTATTGGTCTTGGGCTCATGGGCCCTCTATTTGTGATAGAGATTTCCCTTGATTATCTCCTTGATTGTAGGTTGGTTATAATCTTATCTGATCTGTTGGTGATCATGATAGATCTACCTGTTATTGGGCCGCATCACTAATGGGCCTTATATAAATCCGTAACAGTATTAATACCAAACCCAAATCCATTACTCGGCCCAATATCCATTCCACTCCCTACCCTCAATTTCCCCACCAGTTATTAATAACTTATGTAGAGGGATAAAATTTAAAAAAGAAAACATGAATATCTCCCTGCAGTTTTTTTTTTGGTACGAATATCTCCCTCTAATTATTATTACTAACCTACCTTCTTTACTTTTGTCACATCACATCACATCGCCCCTCATCTCCCTCACCCACTTCGTCCTTTTCTCTCTTTCAAGCCTCTTCTCCTTCCTCAGCATCTCACGAGTCTCACTTGTATCATGGTCACAACTCACAAGGTCCCTATCTCTTCTCCTTCTTCAGCCTCACCTGCATCAGATCTCTCTCACTCTTATCCTTCTCGTTCCGTGTCTCGGCATCCCATAGAGAAGGTCGAACCAAAGAGAAGCTTAAAGAAGCTTGGAATCCAGACTGCACCAGAGAGCTTTAACCAGATCGTTGCTCCTCCTTCGGCTTCCATAGCACCATCGTCAGCGTCGATGTGCATGGAGAAGCACTTTAGATCTCTCTCTTTCTCCTCCTCATTCTGCACTTTTTTGTCTCTCTCTCTCATTGTGACTCGGTCGGTTCAGGCCGAGTTGACCGAGTTGACACCGGGTCGACTTGTAACCCCGGTTCAACCTCTAACTCGGACCGGCTTTCCATCCGGTTCGTCGGTTTCCGGTCCGAACCGGCCGGTCCGGTCCAGGTTTCAAAACCTTGGTAATTGAGCTAAACAATATTGGGCACGGGTACTATGTGGTAAAGATTTCTAATAAAGAAGATTATCAGTTTACTCTTACTAGAGTTCCATGGATGATTTATGATCACTATTTAAATGTAAGGCCATGGGAACCAATGTTTAACTCTACTACTGCTTCCATTGATAGAGTGACTGTTTGGTTTTGTTTACTGAGCATTTTTCTTGAATATTATGACAAAGAAGCTCTGGCTTTTATTGGCGATAGAATCAGAGAGACTATGAAGGTTGACATTAATACGTTTGGCCAACTCAGAGGACATTATGCTCAATTAAGTATTGGTTGATTTGACTAAACAACTAATGTTCAGGTTCTCAGTAGATGGAAAGGATTACTTTATTGAATATGAAGGCTTGCATATGCTTTGTTCTAATTATGGTTTTATGGTCATAGGCATGAATTGTATCCTTAGGGGAAAAAGAATCCGGAAGAAACAGAGTATCCGAATCAAGCTGATGGACATCATGCTAGTAATAGAATAGAAGCTCGAGATAACAGTGAGTTTTTAGGCAGTTACCGGAAGGTAGTACAAAAGAGTCACCGGCCAAGAAGGATTAAGGAGAAACAATGAGAGCTCTGGAAACATCCGTCCGGTTCTCGCTTTTCTCTCCTTGCTGATACAGAAAAGGAAGACCACCAATAGCACATAGTCATAACACAGGAGGCTTATGCGCAAAAGTTAGTGGATGTACCGAAAACAAAACCCGTGCGTTACAGGCTGTGGAAGGTACGAGGATTATAACAGGGACTACAAATCAGAATGTTCGTGTGCGTCGGAGGGAGAAAGGTAGTGGAGATTTCTGTGTCACAACCAATAGGGATATGACACATGGATAAGAGGATGAGGGATGGAGTAAGGGGAAATCGAAGGAATCTTGTGGGCCGTTAATGAGAACAATAGGGGATGAGGTTATGGGGTTACTAGATGGAGATGGCTTACAATTGTAAGTCCTTCTTCACTACAGCCTATTCCCCATGATCCAGGAGCAGTTTTGGATTTACATATGGACTTAGGGAAAATCTCAAATGGGCTTGACTTGGACAACCCAATGTTGTGTGACAGTTCTGGAAGTGCCCAAAGCGAAGGGCTTGTGGTGCCTAGACACAAGGACCCTAGTGTACATTGTGTATACACGTCAATTCCAGCCTTTTTTATGGATAGCATTTTTTATTGGAACATTAGAGGAGCCTGTGGTAAGGGCCTCTTTAGATATTTGAAGTTGCTATGCAGTAGGCCTAAGCCCAGCATCCTTTTTTTGTCTGAAACAAAAATGGCGGATGACAATCGACTAAGGGCGCTCTTTCATTTGGGTTTTGATTCAATTCGGACTATTCCCATTCTGGGTCGATCAGGCAGGTTAGCCGTTGCCTGTAAATCGTCCATTTTGTCAGTCACAGTTCTTGAAGAAAATTGTTAGTTCTTCCATATCCACAGTCAATTTCCCAATCTTCAGCCTTTTCTCATCATGACAATTTACGCGGTTCCACATTCCAACTTATGGTCAATTTTATGGGAGAATTTGTTGCATCTATCGAAAGGGATCTCACCTTCCTGGTGTGTTCTTGGCGATTTTAACGGCATATGATCTGTTAATGAACGGATTGGTGGTAGAAGTGCCAACTTAGCTTGTATATGATGGTTTCAAGACCGGATTAGTGAAGTGGGTCTTTTTGATCTGGGTTCGATTGCTCCAACAATGACCTGGAAAGGTCCTCATATAGAGAATGGCACTTGCTTGTATCAATGTCTAGATAGAGCTTTGGCCAACTCCCATTTCCTGAATTTCATTTTGGAGTCATATGTTAAGGTACCTCCATGAACTAAATTATTTGATCATAATGCTTTATTGTTATCTGTAGGGGCTTTGATTGAATGTTAGGAAACCACACAAGCCTTTCCATTTTGAGGCAATGTGGTTAGGCCATGACGAATTTAATGATTTTATAAAGGATAGCTGGTCCAGGTAGGAAAATCTTGAGGCAAATCTTGATAATTTGAAATGGAATATTGTTGACTAGAATAAATCTATTTTTGGTTTTGTGGAACAAAAGAAAGCAGAGCTACTGTCTCGCCTTAAAGGGGTACAAAACTCTAGAGCCTATCAGTTCTCCCTTTTTCTCTACCATTTAGAAACACAGTTATAGAACAAATTGGAGAATGTACTCAGAGCAGAGGAAATTAAATGGTTACAGAAGTCAAGATCAATTTAGGTCTCCAAGGTCGATCGTAATACGCACTACTACCACGTGAAGACAAAAATGAGAAGGTGTAGAAACAAAGTTCTCTCTCTTAAATCTAAGAATGGTCAATGGACAGACATCTTAATCCTATCCTTCCTTTTGAAACAAGTTTCCCATGTCTCAACGAAAAACAAGAGGAGGATACTGGTATCGTGGCTTGGAGCTTTGAAACAAGTTTCCCCTATCTCAATGTGTCATCCCTCAGTCAACTAGGAGTGCTTACTATAGATGAGGAAATTCGAGTTACTATGTTCTCAAAGGGGCCGTATAAATCGCCAGGAGCAGACGTGTATTCTCTTATCTTTTACCAGACGAATTGGAGTATTGTAGTTAAGACTGTATGCCAATTTGTGTGAAAAGTCTTCTCTGGAGAAGTGTCATTAAAAGAGGTGAATAAAACATCGATTTCCCTTATACCAAAGAGAGATAACCCGGAGCTAGTTAACCATTTCCGCCCCATCTCCCTTTGTACAATACACTATTAGTGTGTAACTAAAGTAATTACCCATAGATTAAAGAGTATCATGAATGATTTGGTCTCTCCTTATCAGGCAAGCTTCATTAAAGGGAGACAAATACATGGTAATTTAATCATCGGCCATGATATTCTCCACACAATGAAGAAGGCTAAAGGAAGGAGAGGATTCATGGCTTTGAAAATCGATTTAGAGAAAGCATATGATCGCCTCAACTGGAAATTTCTAAAGGAAGTATTAGTGAACGTGGGACTGGATTGGTTAATTTGATTATGAAATGCGTAACCACAATAGAGTACAATGTGCTTTGGAATGGTAAATAAACCAATTTTTTTGCTCCACGGAGGGGAATTCGACAAGGTGATCCCTTATCCCCTTACCTTTTTGTATTGTGCATAGACCGGTTGTCTCGTCTAATTTGCGATGTAGTAAGGGCGGGGTAAATGGTTACCCATTAGAATTTCCAAAATAGGGCTTGCCATCTCACATTTAATGTTTACGGATGATCTTTTGTTTTTTGGGGTTGCCTCCACTGCTCAAGCAGGATGTATTATGGAGTGTCTGAACAAGTTTTGCGAAGCGTCAGGTGAAAAGGTTAGTTTGGAAAAATCTTTTGTTTTCTTTTCTCCAAAGGTTTTAAAGACGATTAGAAGGAGAATAACTAGTATTACCAGTATGAAGAGTACATCCGAAATTGACAAATATCTAGGCTTCCCCTTATCTAGGAGAAGGAAGCTGACGGAAACTTACTGTTACATTGTTGATAGAGTAAACTCAAAACTAGCAGCATGGAAAGCTAGCTCCCTTTCTATGACTGGGAGGATTACGTTGGCCAAATCAGTTCTTAGCTTGGTTTCCTTATACCCGATGCAAGTTGCTCAGCTGCCTCTTTCCATTTGCAAAGAGATTGAAAGATTACAATGTAAATTTGTGTGGGGAAGATCGAGTCCTCATGGATACCATAATGTTGGGTGGCAAACGTTAATTTTACCTAAGAGTCACGGAGGATTGGGGTTTAAGAAGCTGTCTTCCATGAACCAAACTTTCGGTTGTAAATTAGCTTGGAAGCTAACAAAAGGGAATGGAGGTTTGTGGGCGGACGCTCTATTCCACAAATATATAATCAGAGATGAACGTGACTTATTTGCGTATCGGCCTTGAGACTCTTCCTTGTGGCTTTTTATAAGCAATCAGAAACGGTTTATTGAGGATGGAACTTGTTGGAGAGTTCGGAATGGGAAGTCTGTGGAATTCTTCAATGATATGTGGTTGTTGCCGGGGGGAGAATTCGTGACCTTTGTCTGCAAGTTCTAACAGAGGAAGAAAGGTGCAGCAAAGTCTCAGATTGGACTATTAACGGTTCATGGAACTTCTTTTAGTTTGGTTCTATCGTTTTGAGAGAAGTGTTCCAAAGGCTGATAGCCATTCCTCCGCCCATGAATCATGTTGGTGATGATGTCATGCTATGAAGTGGTTCTAACAATGGCATTTTTACAGTAAAGTCGGCTTATTGCTTTATTGAGGAGCCAATGGATAACCTTTTCCATCCTTGTTTTAAGCTTATCTGGACATGGCAGGGGATCAAAAGGATACGAGTGTTTCTATGGTTGGCTTTTTTAAATAGGCTACCCATGTATGAATGGAGGAACAAATGGTCTAGCTCATCATCTCTTTGTTCTAATTGTAATACGCATATAGGGTGTGTTTTGCATATTTTAAGAGATTGTTAATATGCCAAAAATATATGGTTGAATTTGGTTTACCCAAGATATCATTCCTTTTTCTTTTCTGCTCCCTTACGTGATTGGTTTAACTTGAATCTAAGAAAGGAAGTAGGGAGGTTTCAACTCTCTAGTTGGAGCCTACTTTTTGGTGTAAGTGTGTGAAAGCCTTGGACGTGGCGAAACCATTTGGTTTTTCAGGAGGATTTTGTGAACCAGCTACTCCAACTTCTGTTATTATGAGCTCATGGCATCTCTATGTCCATAGTAGTCATTCTCTTGTGTGTCCTTACGGAATAGTGTCTGGCAAGCTCCACCTAAAGAATGGGTCAAAGTTAACGTTGATGGGGTCGTGAATTACATGGACAGTTGTGCAGGGTGTAGTGGAGTAGTAAGGGACGCGCGGGGTTCATGGATTGCAGGCTTCTCCTCACAAATTGGAATATGTGGCCCCCAGGAAGTTGAAGAGTGGGCTTTTCTTAAAGGTCTACAATTGGCATGGAACAAGGGCCTCAGGAAAATCCTCATGGAATCTCACTCTAAAAATTTGATGGAGTCCTTACTTGAGAAGGAACAAGGTAACACTCAGAGTCTAGTAATATATCAGATTCAAAATTTAATGGAGAGGAGTTGGGAGGTGCAATTCGTCCATGTTCCTCACAACCAAAATCGGGTTGTTGATAAGCTTGCAAAGGAGGCTTTATCTAGTTCTTGTTTTTTTGATGAGTGTCCTTCTTTTCATAGGACCCTAGTACTACAAGATTGTATGGGATTTAACCCCCCCAACTTCTTTATTTTAATGCAAGGCTTTTGATGTGCATTATTTATGCATGTTTTCCCTGTATCCTATGACTGAATTGGGTGGCAAACATAAGCTTAATTGCATTCAATCTGAGCAAAAAGGCATTAATTTATTATATGGGGACCTTAAGGTGTATAAACATGAATAAATCACATAAACATCCTAAACATGTGTTGAGAAAGAGATCGTGTCTTGAGATTTTGTGAGAAAGGCGCATAGCAGGGCCGATACAATGCTATAGCATCGGGATAGCCTCCTCGAAGCGCAATACAATGCATTCCCTGAAGCTATAGCAGAGTAAGTGAAGCAGTGCTATGTGACAATTGTTCTGATCTTTTCTCAAGGTTATTTCAGGAAACAAAGAGCAGATTGGTAAACGGTTAGATTGTTGTCATATTGGGATAGAAGACGCGGAATATCGAAACTAAAGATTTGAAGAATCTCGCATTATCAGCAGAATCAATCTATCGAGATTCGGAAGGGAAGATACGATTGAACCTCGACAGATTAGGAAAGGCCCATTTCGTTGGACGTACACAGCAAGTAATCCCGACTATATAAGGAAACGAAAGCCAACGCTAAAGGTGTCGAAGCGCTTTTGAACAGAAAGAGACCACCTTTCGCAGCGAGATTCAAGAGGACAGTGAGAGAAGTTACAAAGCACGAGTCATTCAGGAGAACCCAGCATCCTTCCTTACGAGTGAGACGAAGATAAGAAGACGTGGAGCTGTGACGTGACAAAACTTCTTCCACGCCGTCGAACCTCCATCAAGCTTTATGTTTTGCTTTCATTTATTTTAGTCAATCTTTTGATCATGGTCTATTCTGCTATACTCTGTTTATTGTTTTCCTCATCAGTCATGAAGTAAATTTTCTTTGGCTGAGCGAGGATGATGTCCTAAGTGTGAAATGAACCCAGTTCCTAGTTTTAATTCAATACATTCAGTTTGCTTATCAGTGATTTAATTTATTGTCGATTAGCGAGAGCTAAGGACTAGATCAGTGGCTTCGGTTTACTGAGAGGGAGTCGAGGTTAGACTTCTGAGAAATAGTGATTGCTATGCAGGCTGATGCAAGGTTTGACCTATTATTGTAGGTTGCAGAGATGGGTCTACCGCTCATAACCATAACACCTTGAATTGTAATGAACAACTTAACTAGAAAATCGCCATAGATGTATGGGAGAAGTAAGTTAGGTTTGTACATATCGGATGTGAGAGCTTCAATAGATTAGAGTGGTGAGTTAATTGGATAGATGTGTCAATGGTGTCTGTGTTGTAGCAATTGTGAGAGTTGTGCATCATAGATGCTATAGCATTGTGCAAGGGGCAACTGGGGGAGTGACGTGCTTAGGGAGTATTCTGAGCTCAGCCTGACTTTTACTGATATCCTTTCAACTACGACCAACTATTTCTTTTCTTGTTTTTAGCATAGCTATAAATCTCAACCCAAATCAGATATATTTTCTTTTCAATTACAACTGAATTCGTGATTAGGCGTCAACATTTGGTATCCCAGTCTCTGTGGGACGATACTCTACTTACTCTTTATTAATTGTTCGACTGGTTCACTTGCCATCAAGGAAATTGACCAACAGCTTTAGCCTCTGTTTTATACAACAACAACAATAACAAAAATCAATAAATTTAACCCCTTTTTTAATTTGGTCTAGCGGTGTAAGGCCCGCTAGATCCTTTTGAAGTCTTGAGTTTGAGGCCCAAAGGAGTTACTTGTGTTGAAAAGAGAAGCCACAAATTTTGAACTAGATAACGAATGATAATATATAAAAAATTTTACCCCTCTTTTTTGAACTATCTTAGAAGCAATCTGGTTTGGTTATTTTTAATATAAAATTATAGATAAAAAATATAATTGAGTAGAAATTGATATTATTTATAAACATAAGTACTTATGTGGTTGTTGAAAACAAATACAATAATTGTCTTCTCAATAAATAATTTAATGATTAACAAAGAAAATATTTGGACAAACTTAGGTTCATTTGCTTATATTCATTAAATTCAATTCTCAAATCAAATCTTTTCATGTGAAGGATCCAATGGAATTTTGAAATTTAATCAATGTGAATTTTTATTATTAAAAATAATGGTCCATATGACAATATTTAGGTAGAGAATTGAATCTAATAAATATAAACAAATAAACCTAAATTTTGTCCCGATTATTTTACATATACGCATAGAAATAGGTTAGTTCAGACTAGACTTTGGCTAAATAGATCTGAGCTTGTAATGGGGGCAGAAGACCTAAGACTGTATCTGAACCTAAATGCAGGCTTTTTTTAAGCTTAAGTATGAGCTTTGATAAAGCTTGTTCGAGCCTGAAGCCTTTTTAAATGGCATACTTACAACGTAGGCCTTTAAAAAGGCCTCTAAAGCTTTGTGCACTTTAAGCCTATCAAAATCTAATTGTTGTTAATAGAATAAAATATTATTATTATTATTCTTAAAAAATGATTTCACCAACATTCAAAGCTAATAATATAATCATCCAAAATAAAACATAATTTTTATTAAAGAGAATGGTAAGGATGTAACCATGAATAGTTAAGGGGGCGTTCCAAAATTTATTTTCAAAGAATAGTAGGGAGAATACTATAATTAACTAAATATAACTTGAAATTATAATATAAGAATAAAAAACAATAAATATTATGTTATTTATATGATATAAATATAATTATATTTACTTAATGTGTAAATAGGCCAAACCTTAACAAAATAGATCTGTCCTATTTACATATTTAGGTCTTTAAAGCCTGATCTTTTTAATAAATAGGTTAGGCCAGACCAAGTCTTAAATAGGCCAAACTGTAAGCTGTCTGGTAGAGTTCTGACTTATTTCCACCCCTATTTACATATTCGCCGCAGGGATTATTATTATATGTACAAGGTAGGGCAATAATTAACACATTTATCCAACCCATATTAGCATGGATGTTCCTATGTGAATGGAATATCGTAACTTTAATCACATTTATAACCTGCGACTTGATGTTACTAAAGACTAATAAAGGTGATATTCCTCATAATGGGTTTTGATATAGTATATTACTATTTACTACAGTCAACAAATGGAGACCAGCGTGGGTGGTGATGCTACAAGCAATTGCATGATGTGATAGGCAGATTCTTATATAAATAAATAAATAAAAATGCATATTTTATGTAACATATATATAAACATATTTCAATCCCTCTTCCTTCCTTGTCGTCTTCCCTGCTACTAACTCTGCAAAAAGATTCCTTCTTTTTTCATCTCCAAAAATCTCACAGTGACCTGCAAAATAAAAATCACTGCTTTTCATCAGCTTCTTCTCTCTCACACTGCTCCTTCACTATATTAAATCCATGGCTTCAGATTCCAATTCAAACCTTAAAATCATCGTCGAAAGAAATCCTCCTCAGTCTCGCCTTGCCACTCTCAATGTCACCTGCTGGCCCAAGTACGTCCCATCTCATCTCTCTCTCTCTGTAAATCCATGTATGTATTTGGGTTAGGTTCTGATATCTGTGTTTTGCTTTCCATTTTGTTGGTTTTTTTTTTGGGGGTTTGCAAAAAGAAGATGGGGGTGTTCACCAGGGAAGTATCAGTTAAAGTTTGATGCAGAAGAGACATGTTATCTGCTGAAAGGGAAGGTAAAGGCATACCCAAAGGGCTCATCGGAGTTTGTGGAGTTTGGTGCCGGCGACCTCGTGATTATCCCTAAAGGTCTTAGTTGTACTTGGGACGTCTCTCTCGCCGTCGATAAATATTACAAATTTGAGTCTTCTTCTTCTTCTTCTTCTTCTTCCTCTTAGTGTATACTATTAGCTTTTGGATATCTCTGAACTGTTAGTGATTATTTCAGCCTTTTTTTTCTCTTCAATGAATATCAAATATCAATCTTCTTCAAGTGAAATAGTGAATTATTCGGTTCGCAATTTTGTCTATTTGTGGAGTGGCCTGGGTGGGTTTGTTTTTCTGGTTGTCTGTTTCTGTTGTGTATTCAGAGTTCAGATTCAGAGAGAGAGAGCGAAGTTTTAGTCAAAGAAGGAATAAAATATCCGACAATGCATGTCCCGTTCAAACCCCCTCTTCTTTACGTGTTCAACATTAATATCCAGCTTTTAATGTCCCTTTGACCGGTCAACGCCTCAGATATTTTTTCTTCTTCAAAAATAATTGGGAAGTTTGATTGAATCCAACAATCCTCTTTCCCTCTGTTTCCCCGGCTATCAAGGCGCTTGTCATGTTTGCCATTTGATTAAAGCAACACTTTTTTATGTTTCACGTTTTGTTTTCTTCGGTTGGTTTTGATAACTTTTTACAAGGAAACAGATTCATTGTTATAATACTAGTAAAAGTAAATTCGAAACAGCGGAGAGGCATTATACTGCTCCTTAATGGCAAAAAAGAACTTAAGTTACAAATTATCACCTCTTAAAAACGAAGTATATATATATATATATGGGTTTATCATTTGTCATGTCACTTGACATAAGGTTATGTCAAGTCACTTTAAAACTACATCGTTTTGGAGTTAGGGGGAATTAATGAAGGGTGTTTTGATATTTTTGTTTTTATATTTATTATATGAATTTTACCAAAAGATCATTCATTAATTCCCCTAACTCCAAAACTACGTCGTTTTGAGAGTTAAGAAAATTAATAAAAGGTGTTTTGTTATTTTTATTTTTATATTTATTATATGAATTTGACCAAAACACCCTTTATTAATTCCCCTAACTCCCAAAACGACGTAGTTTTGGGGTGGCTTGACATAACCTTATGTCAAGTGACATAACAAACTATAAGCCCATATATGTCTGTGTGTGTGTGTATACATATACATATACATACATATATACACACACACATATATATAGGGAAAAACCTATATAAAGACGGTTGAATTACCCAAATTTTAATTTGGGTCATTGAACTTAATAAATTATATATATATATATGAGTTTATCGTTTGTCATGTCACTTGACATAAGGTTATGTCAAGTCACTCTAAAACTACATCGTTTTGAGAGTTAAGAAAATTAATGAAAGATGTTTTGTTATTTTTATTTTTATATTTATTATATGAATTTGACCAAAACACCCTTCATTAATTCCCCTAACTCCTAAAACGACGTAGTTTTGGGGTGGCTTGACATAACCTTATGTCAAGTGACATAACAAACTATAAGCCCATATATGTGTGTGTGTGTATACCTATACATATATACACACACATACATATATAGGGAAAAACCTATATAAAGACGGTTGAATTACCCAAATTTTAATTTAGGTCATTGAACTTAATAGATTATATATTAGGTTATGTATTATAACTAGAGCCGGGAAATCGGGCCAAGCCTATCGGGCCGGCCCGTTTAAGCCCTGGCCCTGTAGGGCTCGGGCTTGAAAAATAGGTCAAAATTTTGAAATTGTAGGGCCTCGGGCTTAATCGGGCCGGCCCGTTAGGCCCGTTTTACTGTAGCATTTTCTTTAAAAAAAATTTAATTACCTAGACTTCAACTTAATGAATGTATTTATTTGTAATTACTTAGATTTTTTAGTTTAAACTATAACCCTTTTTATGTTTATTATTATTCGTATTAAAACACATAATTAGTTATTATAAATTTTAAAGAATTGATGTTTTCATATTAAATAAACACATACTTTGGTATTACAATATTATATAAGTAATAAATTATAAATATATTTTGTGTAAAATAAGTATAATTATTTTTACCTGTTAGTAAAATCATGCCTGAATCGAAGGAATCTGCAGACACACACAAAATTACGAGAGGGAAATGCATTTTTCGTGGGCATACACAAAGGAATTCATTTGTTTAATATTTTTTGAAAAAAAAGGAAAAAAACATATTCTTTGTGTTTATTTGTTTTTATTACGAATTAATAAATGTGTTTATTTGTTGAATGATTTATATTGTTTAGATATTAATGTTGATAACATTTATTTGATAGATTAGAACTTTAATGGTTGCAATTTACTAATTATATTTCTTTGAAAAAAATCGAAGGAAAAAGAAAGAAAAATAGTTAAAATCTGGAATAGTAATTTTCAGGCCCTGTAGGGCCCTGGTACTATCGGGCCGGGCTTTAAAAAACATATGTTTTCCTTACTCCAGGCCCTGTAGGGCCACGCCCTGTCGGGCCGGGCCGGCCCTAATTCCCAGCTCTAATTATAACTATATGAATTTGACCAAAACACCCTTCATTAATTCCCCTAACTCCCAAAACGACGTAGTTTTGGGGTGACTTGACATAACCTTATGTCAAGTGACATAACAAACGATAAGGCCATACACACACACGCACACATACATATATACATATATATATACACACACGGAAAAACCTATATAAAGACGGTTGAATTACCCAAATTTTAATTTGGGTCATTGAACTTAATAAATTATATATTAGGTTATGTATTATAATTAAATGTTTAAAATTTGGGTCAAATTACTTCCATATTGCTTAGTTATAAAAACAATAAAATTGAAAAGATAACTCTATTATTTGTACAATTAATTAATTCCTTAGGAAGTATACCACATAGCACCGTTTGTTCATATAATTTTCAGTTTTATAAGAAAGTCGAAATATATATAATTGAAAGAGGCGCATTCTTATCATCTTCGTACTACAACGTTTCACGAATAATTTCATCCAATAGTTCAGTCAAGATCAACTAATAACTTATAAGTTTACTACTACTAAGGATTTTTTTTTTTAAATTTAAGTTTCTAGCTATGTTTAACACTGTAGCTATAGGTAATTTACAATTTATTTATCATTTTTTTCAATTAGTTGATAGAACAAAAGAAGACAGAGTATAGATTATATATAGGCGGAATTAATTGATGGAGCAAATAATAGGATTATATTTTCTATTTTTCTATTCTATTTTTCTATTTTAATAACTAAGGGATATGAAGGTAATTTGACCCAAATTTTAAACCCTAATTATGACATATTATCAAATATATAATTTGTTAAGTTCTGCGACCCAAATTAAAATTTGGGTAATTCAACCGTCTATATTGTTTTTTTATTAAATTTTGGGTCTCTGTTTTTTTTTACCAAGTCATAGCTAAGCTAAGATTTATAAACTTGATGATCATTAATACCAATATATGTAGAGAGCTGACAAAATTTAGACTTTCAAATAATAAATGATGATTGCAAATCGATTCACGTAAGCTTACTTAAAAAAATGACAAAAAACACGCAAAACGCACATTTTCAAAGCTCATGACGGTTTAGATTTTTTGCAACCAAACAACATTCCAGGAAAATCCTTCAAGTACAAGATGTGACTGTCGGTTTTCTATATTTAGAAATCAGGAAAAGGACCCCCATACATATAACCTTTTCATCATTTTCCCCTCAACATACAATCTTTTTATTTGGGGAGAATGACCATATGAAATTTTAAAACCAAGAATTGTCTACTGAAAAGAAAAAAAGGATAGAGAAGTACGAAAGTAGGAATCTAAGTTTTGAATATTTGAGCAACAAACCAAACTACCATTTCCTTCACTCTTGATTCCATCATCTCTTTTTCACCACATCTTTCGTTCAGCTCCAAAGGATCGAAGAAGAAGAAGAGTGAGCTTTCATCTTTCGTTCAGCTCGTGTTTTCTCTCCACTCCGACAGAGAGAGAAATAGAGGATAGAAACGGCACACCAAGGTTGCCTTTCGTCCTCACTCCAGTTGCCATCAAAGGTTGAAGAAACCAGTTTCCAACGAGCTTTTTCAGGTCCGACGAGTTCATGAATTTTCCAACGAGTTTTTTCAATTTTCGGCGAATAGTAATGAGATTTACAAAATGAGTAATGAGATTGACAAAATCCGCAAGTATTAACAATATGTGTAAAATGATTGACAAAGAGTTTTAGACTGTGATCAATTGAGTAATGAGTTTAACAAAATGAGTAATGAGATTGACAAAATCCGTAAGTATTGACAATATATGTAAAAAGATTTTGTGACCAATTGAGTAATGGGATTGGCAAAATCTGTAAGTAAGGACAATATGTGTAAAAGGATTGACAACGAGTTTTGAGTTGTGACGAACTGAGTAATGAGATTGACAAAATGAGTAATGGTTTTGACAAAATCCTAAACCCAAAAGGGTGACTCAATTTTGTCAAAATCAATACGGATTTTGTCAATCTCATTATTCAATTGGTCACAAGTCACAACCTAAAACTGTTTGTCAATTCTTTTACACATATTGTCAGTACTTATGGATTTTGTCAATCTCATTACTCCTTTTGTCAATCCCATTACCCAATCGTTCACAATCCAAAACTTTGTCAATTCTATTATCAATACTTACGAATTTTGTCAACCTCATTACTCATTTTGTCATTTTCATTACTCATTTTATCAATCTCAATACTCAATTGGTCACAACCCAAAACTCTTTGTCAATCTTTTTACACATATTGTCAGTACTTACGGATTTTATCAATCTCATTACTCATTTTGTCAATCCCATTGCTCTTTGCCGGAAACTGAAAAAGCTCGTTGGAAAATTCATAAGATTGCTGGAAAACTCATGAACTCCCCAGAAACTGCAAAGCTTCACCTCAAATTGAAAAAGCTCGTTGCAAACTTGTTTCTTCAACCTTCGATGGCAACCAGAGTGAGGACGAAAGGAACTCTGGTGTGTCATCTTTTCTTGTATTTCTCTTTCTCTATTAGAGTACAGAGGGAATGCGAGCTAAACGAAAGATGAAAGTTCACTCTTCTTTTTCTTCGATCACGTGGAGCTAAACGAAAGATGATGGTGAAGAAGAGATAATGGAGAGGAGAGAAAAGAGTGAAGGAAATGGTAGTTTAGTCTTTTACCCAAATATTAAAAACCTAGAACCTAGATTCCTACCTGCGTACTTCTATGTCCTTTTCCCATTTTAGTAGACATTTTTAGATTTTAAAATTTCATATAGTATTTAAATGTCATTCTCCCTTTTATTTATGGTTATGCTAATTTCTCATAAGCTCCTCACAATTCTGTCTCTGCTCTGATAAAAGCCCTATCATCAATCATTTCCAATTTTTTGCTTCATATATTCTCTCTTGATTACCAGGTGAACATCATATCTATCTACAGGAAACTTTCATTTTTGTTTATATTATGACTTTGCCCTGATTTATTTTTACAAGATGGACCCTTTTTTTTTATTAATCCATTAGCATTTGACGCCTGCTAGTCTGATTTTTGTGGGAATGTAGGCATATAATGAGCGGAACCTCCTCACTACCTCCACGTAATTATCGCAATTGTATACCAAATCTCAAACATAAGATCACTAGTTAAGCTGGATCAACCCATAACCAGTTGATCCAAGTGCTTGATGGTTAAGTTGGACTTCTTTGCTCATGGGTTTGGGATTTTGGTGCCCAGACAAAAATTAACTAGAGGAATTCTGCGTTCTAGTTTGAAGCATGCTAAGTTCCTGAGAGCCCATAAAGCAACAGAAAGTTCATTGACCGTAAATTTTCTTTTTTTTCCCCCATATTTTTTGGTAACTCATTGTACATAGGATGTGTAGAATGAAAAAGAAAAACCCACTTCCTTTTTTTTTTTTTTCCGGGGGGGGATGGGAATTGGAGGAAGAGGGAATGCAAGAGTTTGAAGAGAGCATGTTAGTACATGAACATATGAGTAAAACAAACTGTACAGCTTCTGGGGAAGTGAGTGTGAGGTTCCAGCATTTTGATGGGCTTTGCATGTTCTCACTCAGCAATCCAGTGTCCCATGAGGCATCTGCAGAGATAGCCGCATGCAAATTAGGTGCATTAAAAATCACTTCAGCTTTTTTTATCAGAAGTGAAAAAGAACAAAAAACTGGGCATTACTCATGTAATAAACCAAACAAAGTAGGTTGGAATCTTCAGTCTACCATCTCTGAAGTACAGGTGATGTGAGGTGGTTCATAGCATTCTACCTCCAGTTATGCTTCTAAACCTATAATCATACAGCAATCGCAAGGTTAAATAATTTTTACATATTTGTTCTGATCCAAATACATCAGTAAAGTATTTGCCCATGATAAAACTGAATGAAAAAAAGAAAAAGAAAAAAAAAACAATCTTCTGAGAAAAGAATTGGCTCATGACGAGAGACTCAAAAGATAGAGTCCTATGGTTTTCCCAAAACATAAAACAAAGAAAGTCATATGACATCCTCAAACAAACAGTAGTGCAGATTCTAATTGCAGCTTTACCAAGGTTACGTCACCAAAACCTAATATCACTGGTTGCATGATTGTGATGAAGATGGAGGGCAGATTCTGACTTACAATATCATGCCAAATGGCTGCTATGAAGGATAGCAGTTTCACTTCGTGGTTGACACCAGTCTCAAGTTAATGGAACAGAAATGAAACCCCTGGTTCCAACATTAGCTTTGCACAATGGGACAAAGGTGGGTCTTGTGGGGTGGGGAAAATAATGGAACAGGGCAAATAGACCTACACTCTAGCAGATTCATTGCTCTGGGTGTTATATTGAGAGGAGTTCCAGAACTCCTCTTTTTTGCACCTAAAACCTAGAAGAGCCTATCGCAAATCTATGAATTCATTCAGACTCTCCAAGCAAACGTGCTAGGTAGAGAGCAGAACAACACAATGATACAATCTGATGGGCTTTTCATAGATTGACGATCTAAATCTGTACAAGAGAAAAATAGACACTTTAACGTCTTGGTCCAGGAAATACGAAATACTCAAGCTTGTCTGGATATAACCAACAAGCTTTTCCATAAAACTTCATATCAGCAATAACAGCCAATTATCAAAAGAAAATCATCAACCTATACTGAATTCTTTGATTTTCTATACCCCCGAAATGGAATTGCAACATATAGATCAAATACCATGTATAGAACCATCTATAAAATTAGAAACCTTAAAAACAAGAAATATAGATAAAACCTTGCTGGTTAGTTGACTCCAATAATGTTGTCCTCAGGTAAGTAACTTGCTTTAGTGCCATTTACCGCATGAGCTCCATCATAGTGGAGGACCCTAAGCTTTCCTTCCTTCAACCAGAAGGAGTGTGTTATCGACAACCAGAAGGAGTGTGTTATCGATTAACTAATGTCAGTGAATTTAACAGGTAACATATAAAAGCATACCTTAGTTCCATAAACAAGCCCTCTCCCAGGAAAAGGATGAAAGCATGCTACATTGACTTCATCCTCTGCACTAGGAAGCACCATGACGAGTTTCATATCTGACACTCTGTATACCTGAGACAGGCAAATTCAGGAACCTAATATTCAGCCTAAAAGGCTAAAACATATCAAACTATCGTCATGGCTGACATTTCCTAGTGGTGGTCCATATCGAACATAAAAGGTTCATGACCAACCAGAAACATATATAAATTGATTTTACAGAACAAATGGAGTAACTATGTTACTTCAGAAAGAGGAATAACATGAATGAGAAAGCCATATTGAGAGCATTTACCTCTAACACAGTATATATGGGTAGGGTTGTTTCTCCATCAATAACAATGCTTTTAAGAAGAGATCCATGACGTCTACCATAGGCAAGCAGTATGTGCTCAGATGTGGGTGAAAACTGCACATTAAATAGTGTTCCACACATTAAATCCACAAAGACAAACTTTTTGAACCATAGCTAATAATGCGAAGAAAATGTCAATGATGGATCAGAAATAGATTATTTTTTAGACGTCAAAACAGAAATAGGCAATTAAGCTATCATAATAAGTCTGATAACAATTTGAAGTACCAATAAGTTTACTATTTCATTTAGTGAATTCCAAAACACAGCGAGACAGAAAAATGTGCATGCACACAGCACACGCATGTGTGTGTGTGAGGTGGGGAATAATGGATGAAATGCAAATCGTATTTAATAGAGAAGAAAAGGCAGAACTGTGATTAAAAGGATGGGAAATATTTAAAATTGCACAGAAATCAGGAGAAAGAACAGGTAATTGTTATTTCCAACCCCAACATTTTTCCTCCACCCTTTCATTTGTCTGCAATTCTTAATATATAATTAAATGACAGTCAACACTTATTTATTTGCACAAATTAATAAAATTATACAGGCCATATGTATATGGCAGACATCTTTATGCATAGATCAATTAATAAATCAACTGACCTGGATTGAAGTCAGACAGTGAGCTGCTCTAATTGCCCGTGATGCAAGCACCATTCCAAATCTATTCAGGAAATTGAAATAGTAAATTATTTAACATACAAACACAGAGGTGTCAAACTAAAACGTGAGCAAGAAAAAGAGAGAAATGCCAGGCAACATTTAATGAAGTATTTATCCAGAAGAAAAGTTAAAGTGTGCCCTACGTTGCCTCCTCAAGGGAATATATGCGAAGCTCGTACATAACTTGGTGTGCAGAAATTGGATGTCGTGTTGGGGATGTTGCAACTCCTGGCTCATGTTGTACTTGAGTTTGTAATCCTGAATCAGCTTCTGCATTAGGAAGCATACATGCAACACATGCAGCCAGAAACCTACCACATGGTGAAAAATGGGCACCCATTTCACTGCAAACACAGTTTTGCATTAGAAACATGTGTAAATGTAAACAGTATAACCGCTGAAAACGTTACTGCAAAAAATTTTGAACATAAATAAATTCAGAACTTTAGCCAATCTCATGAACTGAAGCAATTAATTCTCAAAATGCATGGCTTAGCAAAGCAAAACAACTCTATTTTACCAAACAATAAAATTCAATCTTATGATGGAAAATATGTTAACCATAGATGTTACCTGCACAAGACGGCATGTGGTATTGTAAGGCAACATCTTTCAGCACTTAGTGGGGCACAGGGGTTTTTTATGTCATGCGACCATACTCTTAGCTTCACTGTGCAAGGCAGCTCTGCAGCAGCTGCAGCAGCCACTGATGTGGCAAGTTCTGACTGAATTCGACTTATAATGGTTTGAATGTCAGTGACACCATGCGGAATATTGACAGAAGAGGCCGTATTGCCAGATTCAGATGCAGGAACTTGAGATTGTGGGAAATGACTGCGCAAACCAGATCTCCCCAGAGCTCCTGGTATATTCGTGCTTCCTGGAATAGCTGAAGATGAAGTTGTTGCTTCATCATCATGCGGGGGCAAATTAGATGCCATGGTGGAAGAACCAATCTGAGCCAGGCTGTCCTGACTACCACTCAGATGAGGAAGCACCAAGGGGACACCAACTTGGCTTTGACCCATTAACCAGCCATGCAGAAAGGGTAGCTCCCATCCACTTGGGTCTCTTGAGGTGAAAAAACGTTGAAATTGACCCAAGTCAGAAAGACCCTCATGATTTGTTGCTTGTCTGTATAAACCATGCAGCACATTACTCAGAGAACTGACATTTGTAGAGTTTCCATGTTGGCTTACTTCAGCCGGTACTGTTTCATCAGTCTCCATACCATCCACAGCAAGGCTACTGATACCCGTTCCCATTCCATTAGAGAAGGTACTATGGGCAGCGTATTCTTTACCAGTTTGAGAGCTAATAGGAATCTCAGAGACTGTATCCATAGGAGACAATGTATTATTATATTGCTCAGTAGAATTTGTGACTGCTTGAAAATGTGCAGAGGCGGAAGATTCAACTTGCATGTTCTCTGAACCAGCAACAAGACTAGCATTATGCGTTTCCATTCTTGAATCATCAGCATTAAATGAAGGCAAGAAGAAAAAAGGTAATGACAAATAAGGTAGTTCATTGCTGGGAAAAGCAATATGCTCCTTAAGATGAATATTTGCAACAATTACAGCAGGTGGAGGATATTGTAAATAACCAGGAGATGTAGCCCGTGTCATAGAGGAATCTGAAGAGTCAAGATCATTGACCTGCACATCAGCCAAACAAATCAGCCTAAAACAAGAAATCAAACATGATACTTCGATTAAAACAGGTAAATAATCAAGGAAAATGATCAACGGTGTTTCAATTTGTTACCTCAGCAGTTAAAAGATATGGTGCTGCATGAGGGTGAAAATGAACAGCCCGAAGTGAGCGCCTTGTCTTCAACACAAATGTAGGCGAGGATCCTTCACCTCTCTTGTAGTGCCATACATACAGCTGGCACAGTATTAAAAAACATTGTTATCAGATCCACCAAAAAAAGCAAGGGAAACATGAGATAGGAGATTAAATATGTAAGCAGCAAGTAAAAAATCATACCTTGTGGCCTGATGCAATCGCAAGTATTTCCCCTTCGGCATGAAAAGCAATGGATGCAATGGGGCGATCTGTGAATGAAAATATCACCATAAGAGTAACAATAAAAGCAACAGAACAACAGAAAAATCCTACAAGAGTGGAAACATAATTCAGGACTTGGGGGGATTGAGAGAAAAATTACAGAAATGGTGAAATAATATGCATTTTGATGTGTTAGCATCCCATAAACGAACTTCTTGGTCCAAGCTCCCACTAGCAAGTATATGTGGTTGCAACGGATGGAACCTAACCTGTAATTCATCAGCACCATATAAATATAGAGAAGATACAAAAGACGTTCCTATGAGTTAAACTTGAAGAAAGGAATGCATTCCTTAGTTGAGCCAAACAATAAAAGAAATTGTTAAAGCACCTAGTAGCAAGCTAACAAAGCCTTGAGTCAGATAAACAATCAATATGTGCACCTATCATTCATTTTTATATCAAAGGCAATCCTTAACTTATAAGGGCCATTCCCTAAATCATACATAGCTACGCATAAGTTATCCAAATTATTGTAAAATTCTTATAAACTTTTCAGGCCCGACTACAAAAAACAATGACGGAACGCATACCACGCTAAAATTTAATTCAGTACCATGTTTATGAAATAAAATTTGATTACAAGAAATTGAGGCAAATAATAAAATGGCAAGCTTACCACCCAAGGGGTCCTTCTATGGCCAATTAACACATTTAAGCAACTTCCAGTTTCCCAATCAATTATCTTTACGGTATGGTCACCACTGCACATGCCAAACAAAAACCAAGCTCAACCACAAAGGAGTTCAAGCTAGCAAAAGGAGGAGGAGGAAAGTACAACTTACTGTGTCGACGCAAGTACTGTTCCATCTGGACTAAATGCTGCTGCAATAGTAGATCGTGGGGGAGGCAACAAAGGACAATATTTAGCTGATAAATGCCGCAATGACTCTGCCTCAACCCTGAAAAAGTGAAAATCATTGTCAGAGATACTGTTCCTCAAATTTTACTGTACTTGAAGACAGAAAACAAAAAAACACATCTTGAACAAGCTTGTTTTTCTTTCAATGAGATTTATACTCTGCAGTTGCATCATTACCATGAGAGGAGACTGCGTTTCGAATCTCTCACTGCATCATTTTTAGGATGAGAGAAAGAACCAGCTTTTGGTTCAGAAGCTTGTCCCCAGTGCTGTTTTGGTACATGTTTTGATTTTGCAGAAATCTCTCTATGCGCTAGCAAATTAAATACATTTGTTCCACTGAACAAAGTGAACAAATCAAGTGAGATAATAATCACGGAGAAAAATATTGAACTTCAAATGCTTACTGAAAAGCAAAGGAAAGAGATTTTCTGCCACAGCTGTCAACAATAAACTTGATATCATTTAGCAAAATAAATAAATTTTGTATCCATTCACAAGTACTTGGAATCTTATGAATTATTTAGCTTATTTTTCCATGACCACGCACTGATAAGCATTTTCAGCACTTAAGAATGAACAAAGTTTACATGCATAAAAGCATGCATGAGAACTTTCTCAGGAGTCCAGTGCTGCGAATTTATGGTCATATAATATAATCCATGTGTATTTCTTCCCAAGAAAGAAAATTCCTTAAATATGCTCCCGATTGATAGGCAATGTGCACATTTTTGCTTCAAATTATATTGATCTCAACAGTGGGCTAAGATTAGATCAATGGATCACACCTTGGGGAAAAACTACTGCTGAAATTTGAGTTGGTGGAAGTAAATCAAAGATGGGCAATATTGAAAATCAACTATCAACCAGCACCAAATAAGAGGATCTTGAAAACTAAGAAGCTTAGAAATCGAAAATCAGAAACAATCCACATATATTAGGAGTAAGTACAGAGCAATTTAAGATTTCTACTGGCCTAACAAGTATCAGGAGGATATTATCATCCATCAACAAAAATAGAAGCATAAGCTAAAATAGAGCACCATTTCGTAACCTACTAAACTTGGCAAATTGCCATCAAATTTCCCCTCTTTATGCCGTCAAACTACATGACCCAGAATTCAAATTTCTTGCTTTCTTCCGACATCACGACGGCAGTAAACTCAAGTCCAGAGTGACACAGAAAGAAAGAAAGAAAGAAAGAAACGAAAGAAAGAATCGGTAAAAACAAAATGGATGATCTGAAAGAAGAACTCAGACCTGCTGTTGGAACTACGGGAAGACGATGACGATGGAGGGGTCTGATCATTAGGCCGAGGAAATCCCGTCATATCTGAGAATTTCATTCAGAGGAATTTAAATTAAACAGCAAGGATCAAATCGGAGAGAGTCACCGGAAGGGGAGAAATCTTAGTTCTCAACACCTGAAAGCGAAATTCATACTTTAAATCCCCGGAAGCGGAAAGTTCGATATTCCACAAGTCTCTCTCTATATATGAGGATGCGTATGTTGCCTTTATTCAGCCTCTGGTGATTTCAAGGCGAAGCAGACCTGAGAGGAGCCGGGTAGATGGGTTGATCCATGCCGTACGGGTGGGAATGAAAATATGACGGAGTCTTGGGGTATGGATGCAATTATAGATTTTATAAGGCTGCTCGGGCAAACAGCTATCCTGAATTCTTTATATATATATATATATATATATATAAATTTTAAGAGAAAGGTTGAGCTCATCCAGTCCAAAGACAAGGCGTTTAGAGTCCACTTCGCAAGGTATTCAGCATTAAGAGTATATATGCCTCCACCTTAACCTGAGTTACTGTTGTTTCGTAGACCCCTAGAATACCTCCTCAGTGTCTTGATCAATTCCAAAATCGAACCCCTCTCTTTTGGTGAGAGTGTCTGACCTCTTTACCAATTGAACCCAAAGAAAGAACAAGGGGTAGCTATCACGAATTCCTAATAATGGAAGTGGCCAGTTATTTTACCGTGATTCGTTGGATCAACATGCATATCCGCCAACCTGCATAAATGATCAACATGCATAGAGATTTTTTAGATAATAACATGCATAGAGATTTTTTATTTTTCTGGGTTGCCCACCCGGTTCACCGGGACTTCACCCCGACTAATCTGAATCCGACCCGCGTCGCGCACCTGGCTTTGGTGGGAAAGTCTTCCAGCGGGGAACATGCATAGAGATTTGTGAAACCTAAATGAGGTAAATTTTAGGCCCAACCACTAGATGATGCATGGACTATATCCTATAGGGTTTGGATATTACATGGACAAGCCGGATTATAAGGAAATTATGAATGTATCAAAAAAAAAAAGGAAATTATGATAACTAGTAAGGCTAGGGTTTAATCGTTTAGAAAAAGGTGTTAGTTTTTTATAAGGTGACAAATAAATGTTTAAATTTTTATTAGGAAAGATGTTTACATTTAGTGTCTGACCATACCTCGAACATGATTGTCTCTAATAGAAGGATATTTGTGCCTAAGGTCTTCACATTGGTAGCGAGATTTGAAATCATAATTTTGTAAATTATAAACGAATTTTTTACCAACTAGACTAACATTTGTTAGCAAGGATGACTTCTTTTATTAATGGGTTTAACATAAATTTACAAAAATAATATGAACCAAATGATGAAAAAGAAATAGTTGAACTGTGGATAGCTTGAAAATTGATTGTAGTTTCCTAATTTAAACAGTCCTATGTTAATTAACTGCTAGCATGATGCAGGTTGAGATTTCTTTTCAAAATTAAATCTATATTACTATATGCTATTTCCATCTTGAATGTATAACATAATTTGTAATACAATACACACTCCCAAACTATCTTATTTAAAAAATAAGACTCTTTTTACCCCAAAAGCAAGACTTGGTTTCATCACATTTTGGACACAATTAAGATTCCGTCAAACATAAAAATAGAGATCACTAGGGAATTGAATTCAAGATCCTAAGCTCCAATAACATTTGTTATTCCACGTTCTCGGCTCTAGGGCAAAACTATCGCAATCAAACAAGGAGAGTTGGGAAATTTATGACCTGTTTGGTTCAAAGAATAGATGATAATGCATTGCAAATGGTAAAGAATACAATATAGTCTAATTATTGGATGGGACCTCTTCTTAATCAACAATTTATTAAAAAAAATAATTTTTAATAAAATCGTACGATTCATATGACCAATAAATGAGTAGTTATTGTTGCACATGTTGGAGATGAAAGAATAATTCAAGATCGATAGAAAATGGGGTGAGTTCAGTATTGTGATCCCCATTACCATCCATTTTTACAACCAACCAAACAGGCCCTTAATTCATATTGGTTAAAAAGGATAACCTGGGAACAAAGACAATGTATGGACAAAAGGAATAGGGAAAATTCCCTTAACCAAGGGACAAAAAAAATGTCAAAAAAAACCTCAAAAAATTTTAATGTCAAAAAGATCTCAAAGAGTTATTAAAACCTACAAATATAGAGTCGTTAATTACTTACTAAAGAAATTGTTAATGAGACTTTTCCTAAGGGAATATGCTAAAACCGTCTCGTTGCAAAGAGAATAGAAGAAAAGAATAAACCCCGAATCCCATCAGCTACCTTCACAAACATTAAGGAGCTGACAAAATGCTGGGTGTAACAACAAAAAGAAACAGTAAAAAAATACAGATACAGATGGGAAGTGCGAAAATTAATAGGAAAATCAAGGGTTTTACATACAAAATCATGCTGAAAAACTAGGCTAGAGGACAAAAAGAATGTAACCTATCTATATACACTAGGCCAAGCTTTCAAAATTCCATCAAACCTTTGCTCAACTAATCTACTCAAGTTTCATTCTTTTTTAACGAGCTGGGTCCCCATATACGAATTGTATAATCATCACTTGCAGATGATAGCATTTGTGGTCTTCTAGGGTTCCAGCTCACACAATTCACAGTCAGTGTGTGCCCAGATAAAACCTCTATTGGCTTTGAGTTCCTCCGGTTCCAAATGTAGACCTGAATCCGATGAATCCAATGTTTTGTTAGATTCTATACCTAGCTGCTAGTAATTAGAGAATTCTGAAGAAAAGAACTACCTGTGAATTCTCACTACCACTGGCAATGAATGTGCTATTCAATCCACCAAAGCATGATCTTATCACATATTTGCGTTGCTTATGACCCTGGTACCTCAATGGCTTGTCCCATTTCCCATCAACATCCCACATATGTATCTCCTGGCTGTTTAGATTGACAATGAAGAACTTGCCATCTCCTGAAACCGAAAGGGATGTGATCGGGTGCTCCTCTGAGATGACTCGTTCTGTATTCGTTCCCAGATGCAAAATCCGAATCTCTTTTTCCATGAATATGGTGATAAGGTACTCCCCATCTGATGTAACAGCAAGGTCTAGAACTTTGGGCATCCTAACTCCTCTCCAAGCTTTTAGCTCGTTTCCATCACAATCCCACATGCAGATGCCCTTTTCAACGTCGGAGCTGCCACACACAATATTCTTTGAGTTGGGAAACCAGGCACATGAGCTCACAACAAAGTCATGACTCCCAAATGTGTGCTTGCATGTACCTGTTTCAACATCCCACAGCTTCAAGACTTCTGCATTCCCACATGTGAGCAACTTAGTGTCATCAGGACTCCATGCCACAAAAGATACTGGATTTTGGTGACCTTGTAGTGTGTGTTTCAGTGTCAGTTTCCCGTCTTCCAGCACCTAGAACAAGTGTTCCAGAACATTAGAAAAACAAGTGGCTTCAACTAGTTCTCACAAGTCATTTATGCTATTTTATTATTTATACATTGTAAATGCACAGTTATTCTACCCCTGCAAGGTGTTGAACTCTCAATAAAGGGCTCCATCTTATGCCCGCAGTGCACAAAAAAACATTTCCCTTCAGGTTATATAAGCCAAATAATATCCCAATATAGGAAAGGTTCAATTAACAACAGCTTCAATCTAAAGCCTTGTATAGCAAAAGAAAATGTTGTGAGCAAAAAAATATATCCTTACATTGGGTATATATTATCAACTGTAAAACTAAAAGCTATACTTTTACAACATCGATAATGTTATACCTTCCATATGATTGCTGTACAATCATTAGATGAAGAGGCAAGGTACTCCCCATTATTAGAAAATTGCACAAACCAAACTTCATTTTTATGCCCAGTCAAGATCTGCAGCAATGAAAAACAAATGTTATCCAAACATATATGACATGTAATGTTAGAAAACTAGAAGACAAATTTCAAATCTATCTCCATGGTTTTAAATATCATACTCCTTTGCCACGACTAAAGCAACCACCTCAATCAATTTCTTAGCCTATGAAACAGAGCAATCAATTTCTTAGCCTATGAAACAGAGCAATCAATATAAAAGGTTATATTTTTCCCACTAAAAACCTATGAGAATCAAGCAACACAGATATATGATTTGAATCACAATGAAATGGTAACAATGGAAGATTCTTGATCTAAATTTAGGATAAGTGTGATTCTTCTGTCTGTATTTATCTTCCATCTAAAAAAAGAAGAAAAGTCTTGAATAAACAAAGATGATGTGTCAAATCAGTTATAGATATTGGTTACTTGATGCAGTTTAAATTGGAACAAATTGTATCCAATTTATACACGAGGAAGCAAATAAAATAAATTATTCTACAAGATCAAATAGATTTCTGCATTTGTCACATAAATCCTCTTGAAAACATAACCAAGCTATCTAACAAACCGCAATAATCTTCAGACCCAACTCACCTGAGTGGTTTCGGTAGGAATGAGATCCCGGCTACAACAATGGTCCTCATAAAGTGAAATTGGATTTGATGAACAATGATACATACAAGAATCAATCCAGGAAGTAAGAGTACTTTCTACTAAATGCTCCAGCCTTCTTTCAGGTACTGTAATTGGAGGAGGGAGCAATTTCTCCAAGTCAGTTAACAACTTTCTTCGCAAATCATGGACAATGGTATCATCTATTAAACCTAACTCTGTATCCTTCAAGGAAAGCAAGCTATTGGCCAGGCTGTGAACTTTGCATTTGTCCACATGTAATGTCGCGACCTGTTTTCTTAATACATTCAAAGCTAAAGAATCTTGGCCACAATTCAAATACTCAAGAAGACACTGTCTGAAGACAAGAAACAGAGCAGATTCTCTAGTTTCATCAACCATATCCTTTAGTAAATTAAGAGTGCTGACACAACCATCCCAATCCCCATTAAGTATTTGTGATTCAAGCAACTGAAATTCTGCAGACTTGAATGAAATACCAGATTCCAATTCCAACAATGATGCAGACTTACTATACCCTAATGCATATAAGCACTGAATGATTATCCTCACAAATTCAACTTTTTTAATCAAGCCTTTTGAGCCAAGCACATTAGATGAATTCTCCATTAATAGGATGCGGTGAAACTTCAGCACGTCCAACTAATTTTTAACTTCTACACACAAAAGACGCCAATTCCCTTCAGCTGGCATGAATATAAATCGAATAGTGATTAAACGGCGCAGTTCCCACCCTTTAAGAACACAAGCTTCGGAGAACCTTAACAGGAAAACCAGAGACTTTGGACTTCCCAAACCTTGAAAAGAGCCAGCCAATCATAAGAAATAGCGAGGTGCTCCGAACAGGTGATAAACGACAGACAATAAACCTAACTCTGAATATAGAAACGACCCTGAGATTGGAAATTCGGAAGGGAAAACAAAATCCTTTGAACGCAAAATATCGAAATTATTCTTCAATGAATCAAGAAAATCCCCAAAATAAACCCTAGATGCTAAGAAGAAACGATCAAAAGCTAGCAGCAGCAGAAAATGTGAAAATAGCCCTATGCTCGTAGTGTTACCAAACAAGTCAAATTTAACAGCATAGAATTAGAAAACATAAAAGGCAGAAGTGCCGAAAATAGAGAAGAATATGAAGGGCGGAACCCAGAACAGGAATTGAAAGAAGAATCCATGACAATAAAATCCAGATAAACTAACCCATGTGTGGGTGAGAGCCGAAACGGGAGATACCCATGAACAAGGGAAGATTTCCAGTGAGGCAAGACGGACGAGCATTCAAAACAGAAGAAAGAGGCAGAGTTCATGGAAGAAACAGAGCAAGTGTTTGGAAGAGCCAAACAGAGAAACCCGGCCTTTGGTTTTGTTCTTCAATGGAGGAAACAAATGAGCTGTTAGAAAAGATATAGTGCCCTGTGATGCAGTGTGTGTGAGAAAAGTCGGACATGGAGGAGTGAAGAAGAATTGGAGGAGGCGGATCTTAAGCACGCCGTTGCTGCTTACTTGCAACTTTCACGGTATAAAAACAGCCAATGTTTCTTCTTTAAATTGTAGCCTCACTTCTCTATGGACGACAGTTTTTTTTTTTTTTAAAAAAAAAACCGGGTCGGATCGGATTTATAGTACCCACAAGTGACGGAACCAACATCGTTTAGATCCACCGCCACCGCTACCGCTGAGGACGAGCTAGGTCCTTGGTTAGCCACTCGCATAATTGTTTTTTTTGCTCAGAAAGGATATACTCTTGCTATTAAATAATAACTGGCTTACAAACTATAAGGACCTGTTTGTTATAAAGAATTGGTGGGGAGGGAAATGAACTTTAGAGGAGAGAAAGGAAGGGAAAGGAAGATTTAAAAAATGAGGAAAGATGGCTTGAGTTGTTTGGTAGGAAGAAAATGAAGAGGTGGTAGTTGGTAAAGAATTAGGAAATGTCCATTTTACCATCAAAAGAATTTAATTCAAAATAAAAAAGAAAAATAAATTTTTTGCTAAAATATATTTTAAAAAATATATTATTGTTAAGTTCGAACTCTTGAAAAAAAAAAAATTGTCAAATTTGAACTTTCCCGCCAAGTTTGAATTTTAGGGGTAAATCTGTCAAAAAAACCACTTTCCTGGGAAGATGACAGCTTTCCTTCCCTTTTCAGATGGAAAGCATCTTCCCTCAAATAAGGGAAGATGAGTACTCACTGGAAGATGATGACTGGACTTTCTTTCTACCAAACACCCAAAATTCATGGGAAGATTGAGATCTTCCCTTTCCCTCCCCACCAATTCTTTGTAACAAACGGGTCCAAAATGAAAAGAAAACACCTGGGCAATACAAGGCCAGAAAGCAATAACCGAATAAAGGCAAGCAAACTACTAATACTAAATCAGACAACCATCAAATAAGATCAGAAGGATGGCAATCATCATGAGAAATAATAGCCTCCATACTCTCCAAGGTTAGTAAAGAACGCAAAGCAGGTGAAGGTTGAGAAACCCACCCTATCGGGTACACCTCTTTATAGGCTTCAGCTGCAAGACAATCAGCCACATGATTACCCCACTCACATAATTATTGGACTATAGCTATTATGTTTTTAATTAAAGTAAAATAATACGATACTTGTTATTATTTTTATTTTTTTTGGTATAATTTGGGGCCTTAGCCCATTCTTATTTCTTCATCATAACAAGTCTTGGGTAAACAACACCCATACAATTTGTGGACAGAAACCTACTTACAAATAAAGGAGGACTATCAAAAATAATTCTACTCTCCTCCTGTAACAAACTATGTTTGGCAAATTTAAAGCATCAGCACAACCATTGCCTTCCCTAAACACATGTATAAAGACAACATTCATAAACCTCAATACAGTTCTCCTAATCAGACCCATTAATTTCGATTCTGAATCAGCATGTACTTGGGTATCATTCAGCATGCTTATCATAGAACTAGAATCAGATTCTACAACAATATTACTAAACTGATATTGTAAAGCTAACTCAAGGCTCGTCTGAATAGCCCAGGTTTCTGCTCTTAATGCAGAGCACGCTCCTAGCCTCCTACTGAAACCCGACAGCCACTGACCTTGTGAGTTGCGAAAAATCCCACCACAACCTGCAGCTTTTCCTCCTCCTGATGTAGCACCATCTACATTTATTTTTATCTAGCCCTCTGCAGGAGCTTTCCATCTGATCAGAACCTCTCTTTTTAAGCCTCCACACCCTCCAAACTCCTTCTGCGCATGCCTAACCTCTTTGACATACCAGAGCACTACACGAACCCGGTCTGCTGGTGCCACATAGCCATCCTGAAAACAGCTTTTGTTCCGCCATGACCATAACAGCCAAAACGTGAGCCCAAAAGTGAGTCTCCAATCCTCATCCGGATGAGCTAAATTCCCTTTCAGCCAGTCGATGTCCTGCAAACTCAGAAAACTAGGCACAAAATAATGTGGAATTAGTTCCTGCCATAGAGACCAGGCTCTATTGCAGTCCCTAAGAACATGCATCATGTCTTCCTCACTGCTACAATAGTAACAGTCAGCATTACCTCCCAACATCCTACTCTTGCGCACCCGTTAGTAGCCTTGTAACATCCCAACTTTTCGAAAGCAGTATAAAATTTTTTCATCAGAGTAGAGCACCGGAACAAGAGTGTAACTGATATATTGATATAAAATGCCCACTGGCTAGTTACATAAACGGTATAGTAACCGAGAGTTTTCAAAAGTAAAGGATAATAACGGAAAGTCTTCATAGGATCCTCGAACCCGCTACTTTCCTCTCTCCTCGGTCCTCGGTCCTCCCGAACTCGACGCTATGTTAAGGGCTGAGATCCAGCGCACCAGATCTCAGGTAACGGTTAACCTCATGTTTATGTATACACATACAAACGACAGACATCCACAACATCATCAGCACATACCATCACTCTATCACAACCCATGCATATGTATTGCCCCCAGCATGCAGACAAATTGCACCCAGCATGCAGACAGATTGCACCCAGCATAAAGACAGATTGCACCCAGCATACAGACATATTGCACCCAGCATACAGACATAACCTCTAACCACTATATGCATTCAAACAGTATAACATCTATACAACACACCTACCACATATATGCATACCATAAACATCAGAGTTAGTGTTACGATGCGAACGTACCTTCGTTGACGGTATTCGCACGTTTACGGAAACGGTCGTTTTGTGAAAACAATAAACGTCTGTCGGACAACGTAACGAGAGCAAATCGAGTTTCGACGTCCTATAAGAGTAATATCACTTTTATTAGTGATTTGGTACTATATCGGCATTTTGGGTAAAAATTACCATTTTGCCCTATACCCCTAATTGGCGGAATTTCGAAGATTTCGTTACTCGACAAATTTTCTTCCGAAATTTTGCCGAACTTCGACGCCATTTTGATTTTCGAAAATAAAGACTAAAATAGCCCTCCCATATGATACCCAATCATACTTGAAAATTTAAAGGCTATTCTAGCATTATAACACCTACTTGTGAAAGAACTACGAAGACTTGACTTTCGGGGACTCGATCCCTACCATGTTTCTACCTCGTCGGGCATATATTTCAATGCAATGAGGCCTAAAAACAATAGTAGGAATCTCACTCCCTACTTGCTAAATCTATCTAACAATTCTACTAACTACCGAACTAAAGACTAAAGACCGAAAGACTTACTCGTTGAAGACTTCAGCAGAACTTTCCCCAGAGCTTCTCTCTCTAAAATCCTCTCTCTAGATTCTAAGAGTGGTTTTTGGTGTGAGAAATGCAAGAGAACCTTAGGCTATTTATAGAAAAATTGTAAGGGCATTTTAGTAGTCTTCCAAACTTCTTCTTTCTTTGTAAACCATGGAAACCTAAGGTTCTTGGTGGATGATTTGTGGCCATGCAAAGCTTCAAAAACGATCGGTGTCCGTTTGCGAAATCTCAAAATTATGAATTCATAACTTTGAAGATCTTCTCTTTCTCATCGGTAATATCTAATTTAACTTTGATTTCGGTCTCTTACGGGGTTCCAATGATCCAGTTGAAGTTTTCTCGAAAACGTGTCCGAACGCGTCCGGTTTGAACGCATTTCTGAAATCATCAACTTCTTCAGAAAAATTCACTGATTCCAAATATGTCCAGATAAATTCAAACTCATTCCTAGATGTTGAGTTAGAATTTATTTTCTTCATGTCCAAAAATATGCCTATCTACATTTTTCCCTAGTTTGTTTTATTAGGAAAATGCACAAACGGCTTCAGAATTAACTTCCGGAAAAACCTAACGGAAGATAAAATTCCACTGATCAATATTTTATCCTGACTTTGGAAATATCATTCCTAGATCTCTAGATAGGGTCCGTTTCCTATTTACTTAATTACTATTCATGCACTTTAATTATATTATAAAATAATAAAACACATGTGCCTAATTGAAACAAATATCATGATACTTAAAACTTGATCCTATCTTCATTCTTTCTCAAATTTTCGGCAGCCATGTATATATATTTAATTTATTAATTAATTAATATAAAATAATTATTTAAATAATTATTTCATACAATTTTTATAAAAACTTCTTATTGGTCCATTCTTGCATTTAGGCTCAAAAATACCTAAACTCAACTATTTTTCTCAAAAATTTCCATTTAATTAGTAATTATATTTTTACTAATTTTAAACCTTTCTCCACTAATTTTTGAGCTTTACATAATTATTTCATAATTTCCTTTGCTTATGCCTAAGTAATTAGCCAATAGTTACCTAATTACTTTCTTATCAACAGTTGATAATTTTCTTAATTATCATGCCTAATTACCTCATAACTTTTGTATTGACATCTTTATTTCCATGTCTCCTGCATTATCTTAGCATCTACGGGGGCATTATGGTCTTTTCCTTACTTTTTGGGTATTCTTCTACAATTTCTCCAAGTTTGTAACTTAATAAATTACCTAAATTAGGGACAATATCCTTTCCTATTTCAAATAGATTTTTACTTGCTTCTTTTATAGCTTTCACAGGGTATTTATAACCCATAATGTGTTTAGGGACCTATTTGCAAATCTTCAAACGTTTTAGGGACCTAATTGCAAACTATCTAATTTCAAGGGAAATTACCCTAACAACAAGGTAAACTCAATACAAGGTGTTTGAGACCTCATATTCACCTATTTTCAATAGGTATATTTCCCAATTTTTGATATTTACCCTAAGTGTGATTTTTAGGGTATTACAAGCCTATTGTGTAAAGCCATCCATAAAAATATTTGCACTCTCCTTGGCCCCTTCCATCGCCATATCACACTCCAACCTTGCTCCTCATTTTCTCCTTCATTTTTCAGGAAATGGTACATTTCTGCTACTACATATTTATTTTTGAAGTTTCTTCCCCATCTGATGGAATCTGCACCATTGGCCGGATCAGGAGGTAAAGTATCCCTGATTAACTCACTTCCCTTTGTATTCACCCTACTCTCAATCCAAGACATGTCCCAACACCCCCTTTCATTTAACATCTCCCCCACTGTCATCTGTCTCTCCTCTACCGACAGCATCCCAATACATTTTGTAGATAGATTACCTTCATCCTCCACCCACTTATCTTCCCAGAACTTTGTTGACTTCCCATCACCAATGTCCCAGTAGATATTTGCCACTATAGATGGCCATATTTGCACCAATTTCTTCCATAATTCAGAATCTGTTTTCAGTCCTTTGCAACATTCAATCAGATTGCAATTTCTACTATATTTCCCACATAGCACCATCGAACACAGGTTGTTTGGCTTAGAAACTACATTCCAAGCCACCCTTCCCAGCAATGCTTTGTAACATCCTAATTTTATTTTTAGGATTTGATTGTAATTAAGGAATAATTATATATGATTAAGGTAATTAAATTGTAATTTTGAATTTTAAAAAAAAAATTGAAGTTAAGGGTTTTAGTGATAATTTTCCCTATTTCAAAAAAAAAAAAAACAGAGAGAAAATGATGCGTTGCTGGTAGAAAGAAAAGTTTTTTAAAAAAAAATATTGATTAGATCACCGCCTCATTAATTGAGGCGGTGAGTCATTGCTTTTAGGCTATATATATATGTGTGTGGCACCATGGGAATGAGAGAATCAGATGGAGAGAATTGAGAGCGAGAGACGGCGAGAGCGAGGAAGAGAAAAGAAGCAATTTTGGGTTTTATATGGTATGTTGTCTATATTATAAGATTATTTTAGTAGTTAAATCAACTTCTTTTAAATAAACTTCTTTTATGAAAGTTGTTCTATATATTTTTATCTTTCCAATGAATATAATATCATGTTGGTTAGTGAAAATTTTGAGATTATGATTTTGGAAAAGTTGAGTTTTGACGATATATGACTGTCTATATGTTTAGAACGATTAATAACTAGTTTTAATCGGTTCAGAATTTTTGATTGATTGTTGTAAGAATTTAAATTAATTTTTCTACTCAAGAAATTCAGAATTTATATCGTACCGGATATTTCTACCGATGAAAAGTTATATAAATTTTATTTTGGGTTAATAGAGGAATTACAGATATTTTAATCGGTTAGTTTTGGAGTTTGAAGGATTAAACTGTTAATTTTAGTTTTTATTATGATAATATATATTTATTTCAATTTTGTAATTTAAGGTATATGAAATTATAATTGTGATGATGTAGAGTTTATTTGTGACGAGTGATTGTTCGCGTTTTACTCCTCGAGATAAGGTTTAGCTTGGAGTTGAGGTAACCGGGGTTAATTTATTTTATATGCTTGTTTTGGACTGTAAGGTGTTTTCTAAACCTTATTTTCATTTGTACTACTGACATGTGATTTGAAAATAATGTGTATATCTGAATATGTAGTTATTTCAGTGAAACAGTATATTTTCTATTCTGTATGTGTGTATGATTGAATATTGTTATGATGTTTGTTGTCGGTTGTTGTATATGAAACAATAAATTTTGTTAGATATTGTTGTTATGATGTTTGTTATGAGATGTTGTATATGGAACAATATATTGTACGATGTTTTTGGGTAATTGCAATACCATATTATTTATCTGTTGTGGAATATGTTGGGTTGTGTGGAAGAGATTTAGGGTGAAATTGTGCCCATCGGCTCTCTCATTCCTGGCCCGGAATTTGAGTTTAGTGTTTTGGGCGGACACCTCCTTGTCATGGTATATCGGTGGTGACATGGGAGGGGACAATATTCTTGAAGTGACTAGCTAACCTTGGCCAGGTATACTAGCACTGATAGACTGTACCACGTCCAGACGATATAAGGAGGAGTAGGATGGATGAGTGGGGATGGTTCTACTTATTGTTGATTATTATGGATTAAATAATTATTTGTTGTTGATTTTATAAATATGTTAGTGAACCTGCTTCTCTGAATTGTATTCCTTTCTTGCATATTTGATAAATTAATTTTGGTTACTGGGACTTTAAGTCTCACCCCGTCATATACAATATTTTCAGGCGAGACCTCTAATTCTCCTAGTAGCAAAGGGAAGCAACCAGAGGCGTAATAGTTGTGAACTTTGTAAGCCTCTTTTGGTTTTAGTGTTGTAATGATTTTTATATTGCCATTCTAGGGCCTACATGTTTTGAGAATACTATTTTAACTGTTTTGGGATAACTGTTGTTCACTGTTGAACTAAAGGTTTTATTTTATACGCTATAATATTTTAGTGGATCCACAATCAAAACTAGTGAGGAAATGTTTTGGTGTAGACCATTGTTGTGAAATTGGTGTTGAAAGACTCGTGGGCTGTATATTCCTTTGATTAATAACTGTGCCCAGAGTTTTAATCTTCTGTAGTGAGTTTGTGGGCAGAGTTTGTGCCCTGGACTCAGTTGTATTTATTTTTGAAAGGAAAACGGATTTTCCTTAATCACTTGTTAATCCGGTTTTGTGAAGTCATTATGGTTAATTAATGATTTGTGAGGAAGAGTCTTTTCAATTTTCATTCATGGATTTTAAACTATGCAGCCCTAGCCCTCCATGTTTCTTTTCTTTACACAGCAGTTCCCAGCTCACCGAATGAATCTTTCTTTTCCCCTCTTCCCGCCCCCAAATAAAGTCTCGTTGGATCTTTTCCAATTGGTTCCTCACACCTACTGGGATCATAGAGTGTTGCATGGAAAATACCGCCATTTGATTAGTAACTGACTGTACAAGCGTTAGTTTTCCAGCTAGGGATAAGGATTGCCTCTTCCAACCACTTAGCTTGCTTTGCATTTTGTCAATTATATGCTGAAAATTCTTGTTCCTCACTCTATCCTTAGAAAGGAAAGCCCCTAAATATCTTCCCAAATCATCTTTTTTAGCAAAACCTGATACATCACAGATCTGTTTTTGAACTCTTCTATCCACATTCTTTGAAAAATAGACACTAGTCTTCTCATTGTTCACCTTTTGACCCGACATGTTCCCAAAATGCTCTAAAATCTCCATAACCATACACATTTGATCTAAATCAGCTTCACATATTAGGAGTAAATCATCAACAAATAACAGATGGGAAATCTCAACCCCTCCACGCCCCAATTTTATAGGCTTCCACTACCTTTTAGTCACACAATCAGCAATCAAGTGAGTGAGTTTTTCCATTCCTAGGACAAACAAGTAAGGGGATAACGGGTCCCCTTGCCTTAAACCCCTAGATGGGATTAACTCTTCGCTCTGCCTACCATTCCACATTAATGACAACTTTACCGAGGTTACACAGCCCTTGATTACTTCCCTTAAATGTTCATCAACCTCAATTTCCTCCAAAACTTTCTCAATATATGACCAATTCATACGGTCGTACGCTTTTTCAAGATCGATCTTTATAACCATGTACCCCTTATTACCTTGTAATTTACTCATAGTGTGAACGACTTTGTAATACCCTAAAATCTGACTTAGGGTAACTTCTCTTGAAAATAGGTGAATATGAGGTCTCGAACACCTTGTAATGAGTTTACCATGTTGTTAGGGTAATCTCCCTAGAAGTTTGGGAATTTGCAAATAGGTCCCTAAGCACATTATGGGTTATAAATACCCCGTGAAAGCTATAAAAGAAGCAAGTAAAAATATACTTGAAATAGGGAAGGATATTGTCCCTAATTTAGGTAATTTATTAAGTTACAAACTTGGAGAAATTGTAGAAGAATACCCAAAAAGTATTGAAATGACCGTAATACCCCAGAGATGCTAAGATAATACAGAACACATGGAAACAAATGTGTCAGTGTAAAAGTCATGAGGTAATGAGGTGTGATAATTAAGAAAATTATCAACTATTGATAAGAAAGTAATTAAGTAATATTGGGCTAATTACTTAAGCATAAGCAAAGAAAATTCAGAGATAATTATGTAAAGCTCAAAAATTAGTGATTTTTGTTTTAAAATTAGTAAAAACATGTTTACTAATTAATTGGAAATTTTGGAGAAAAATAGTTAAGTTTAGGTATTTTTGAGCCTAAAATCAAGTATGGACCAATAGGGAAATTTTGTAAAAATAATAATTATTAAATAATTATTTTATATAATATTAATTAATTATTAATTAAATAAAAACGAAAATTAAATAAAAAGGGACCAGATTTTGACCGAAATGTTTGACAAATTTGGGAGGAAAATCTTGTAAAATATCATGATATAAGTTGCAACTTGCATTATAATACAATATAATTAATTAAAGTGAAAAAGGGTGAATAGTAATTTAATAATTAGGAAACGGATCCTATCTAGAGATCTAGGAATGGGATTTCCAAAGTCAGGGAAAAATAATGATCAGTGGAATTTTGTCTTCCGTTATACTCTTACGGAGAAAATTGAAGTCGTTTGTGCATTTCCTAATAAAACAAAATAGGAAAAAATGCATATAGGTATATTTTTGGATATAAGGAAAATAATTTTTGAGGAAACTTCAACTGGACAGTTGGAGCCCTATATGGAACCAAAATTTAGGTTAACTTGGACATTTCTACTGAGTGAGGAAATGGTTTCAAAGTTGTAAATCCAGAATTTTGAGATTTTTCCGAAATCACGCGAATCGGATACCGATCGGAGAAATCGGTCTGAAAGCTTCTGGAAGGTGACACATGGCCACCTCCCATTGGCCAAACCCTTTATTTTGGAGCATGGATTTCGTTCAAGTGTGAATGCAAAGAAGGGAAAAAGGGTTTTTGAAAAGTTGCTTTGGACGGCCCGGATCGCTTCTCACAAAGTTGATCCGACTACGAAACCCTACCTCCTTTTCTATAAATACCCCACCCCTCCCTTTGGTTTTTCACACCATTTCCTCTTGAGATTTTCGAATCTAGAGAGAGGATTCTAGAGAGAGAAGCTCTGGGGAAAGTTCTGCAGAAGTCTTCAACGGGTAAGTCTTTCGGTCTTTAGTCTTTAGTTCGGTAGTTAGTAGAATTGTTAGATAGATTTAGCAAGTAGGGAGTGAGATTCCTACTATTGTTTTTAGGCCTCATTGCATTGAAATATATGCCTAATTTTCAAGTATGATTGGGTATCATATGGGAGGGCTATTTTAGTCTTTATTTTCGAAAATCAAAATGGCGTCGAAGTTCTGGCAAAATTTCGGGAAGAAAATTTGCGAGAGTAACGAAGTGCTGGCGAAATTCCGCCAATTAGGGGTATAGGGGCAAAATGGTAATTTTTACCTAAAATGCCAGTCGCAATGTCAAATCACTAATAAGATTGATATTACTCTTATAGGACGTCAGAAACTCTGATCTGCTGTCGTTACGCGGTCCGACAGACGTTTATTGTTTTCTGTCAAAGCACCGTTTTCAGTAAACGTGCCAGAATACCGTCAACGAAGGTACGTTCCCATACTGGTAACCTTAACTCTTGTGTTTATGGTATGCGTATATGTGTTATGTTTATTGTATGTGTATATGTGGTGTAAGTACGTCCGCGTACTGTAACACTAACTCTGATATTTATGGTATGCATGTATGTGCTATGTGTAGTATATGTGGTAGTTGATTGCTCTGTGATATGTTATGTACTGTTGATATGTTCACGTTTGCTAAGGGCCACACATTATATGTGCTATTGGGATTCGACTGCTAAGGGCCATACGTTGCTAAGGGCCATACGTTGCTAAGGGCCACACATTTTATGTCTTTGTTAGAATACGTTGCTAAGGGCCACACATCTGCCTGGGGGCTTATGTGCTATTGGGATCCGCTTGCTGTATGTGATACTTATGTTGTTAGTGATGTGAATGTATGTAATGCATATGTTGTGTATGTAAATATGAGATTAACCGTTACCTGAGGTCCGGATGCATCGGATCTCAGCTCTTAACCTAGCGTCAGGTTCCGGAGGATCGAGGACCGATGAGAGAGGCAAGCAGCCCGAGTAAAAGACCCGGCTGAAGACTTCCGTTTTGTTGTTCCAGCAGAAGCCTTTCTTTTGTTATATACTTTTGAACCACGCGGTTTTTGTACCGCTGTTGTAATTAGCCAGACTTACGGCGTTTTATATATACATATCAGTTACTCAATCGCTCCGGTGCTCTACTCTGATCATTTTGAAATGATGTTTGATAAAAAAAAATTTATACTGCTTTTAAAAGTTGGGATGTTACAGACTTCCTTAGCAATAATGATATTGTCATGTATACTTCTCCTAGGAATAAAACTCGTTTGATATGGAGAAATTAATTGATCCAGGAAAGGCTTTAATCTATTCACAACCAGCTTTGTTAATCCTTTATAGATGACATTACACAACGCAATGGGTCTAAATTGGCGTACCTCTACCGGTTTATCCACCTTTGGAATCAGCACTACCATGGTCTCATTGATTTCAGCAATCCGATCCGGCTGCCTCCATAGGGCTTGAATAAAATTTGTGACCGAAGGGCCTACAATCTCCCAATTTTGATGATAAAACACCGCTGGGTACCCATCACAGCCAGGCGCTTTGTACCCTCCCATCTGAAAAAAGGCATTTCGCACCTCCACATGTGTAACCGCCCTTCCAATCCTATTCCACCGATCACCATTTACTTTCCCCCAGGACTGTTTTGTCTCAGACCAGCCCCTATTAAAGATACTCTCACTGAAAAGTGTTTTATAGAATTCATAAAACATACTAGAAATCATCTCTTCATCCTTATTTCTCCCACATTGTTCTTTAGCATGGATACCTTATTTATCCTTCTTCTCGATAACGTCTTGGAGTGATAGTATTTTGTGTTCCTATCTCCATCCTCTAGCCACCGCCCCCTTGACTTTTGAAACCAAAAAATTTCCTCTTGTCTTAAGGTTTGAAATAGCTCCTCCTCCAACTCCACTTCCAAATTGACAAGATAAGGATTCCTATTATTTGCAAGACTTTTTTGTATCCCATTTAGCCTGTTGTACAGACGTCTCTTCTTGCCTTCTAGATTACCAAAAACCTCCTTATTCCATTCGATAAGATCTGATTGCAAAATTACCAGCTTATCGTGGGTTTCCCCATTATGCCTCCAGCTAGTCTCCAACATACTATCAAAGCTCTCATGCATTTTCCACATGGCTTCATACTTAAACTGTCTTGGCCTCCTAGCCTTATTTTCCTTTGATAACTTTACCAGTAACGGATGGTGGTCAGAGCATACCCTCGGCAATACACACACTACTGCGTCCTCAAACTTCTCATGCCAGCTAACTGAACACAAACAGTGATCTAACCTCTTGTACACCCTTTCCAAACCTTCCCATTTTGGCCCCTTCCATGTAAAGAAAGGCCCTTGAGTCTCAATATCAATAAAATTGCAATCTTCAATCCACTCATTGAATTTATGACATCTCGTTCCACTCACACGACCTCCCCCTTGTTGCTCCCTAGGAGACTTAATTTCATTGAAATCACCTACTAGGATCCACGGCTCTGAGACCTCACGTGACAAGTTGTATAGTAAATCCCACAAACGAAGCCTTTTTGATTCCATGGGACTCGCATAGACTGTTGTAAGCAACATCTCCTCACCGCCAAAACATAGCTTACAATGGATAAATTGTTCATTCATAATCTGCACATTCACAACTAAGTCATCCAGCTCCCACAAAATCCAGATCCCTCCCAAAAACCCTTCTGCTTCCATTCTTACTGAGTGCCTGAAACCCCAGTTTTTAATGACCCTATCAGCCTGCCTACCATTGACTCTAGGTTCTAACAGCACTAGCAAATCCAACTTATAGCGGAATTTAAAGTCCCTGATTACAGATGTCACTCCCTTACTTGTGAACTACAGTTCCATACTAGAAACTTAATCATGATAACAATATTTGGGAATAAGAAACACCAAGACAGAACATACCAACTCAAACAGCTAGATTAGTTGCGTGGCACTCCTCCTTGATACTCACGCTAACTCCCTCTTGGAACATCACAGCCTCTCGTTCAAGATGAGTCGTCCCAGGGTCACCAACATCAATAGAATGAGCAACCTCCATGTCATCCCCTGGATGAAGATTCTCCTTATATGTCACGTGGAGACCATGCTTCACGATTGGCTTTAATTTGCTCCTTGGCACCACCTTATTAGTGCCATGAAAAGAAGGAATCTCGGCTAATACTCTTCTATCACATCTATTCTTAGCTACTATTAAGCCCCCCTTCGTCTATGCCTCTCTTTCCCTTGTATTCTCTTGTACCGCCCTTCCCTTACTCTTTGAGCTGCCCACTTCATTTTCTTTGTTTATCCCTTTCCCACTTTCACTGTCCCCCTTTTTAGCCTGTGACTGTAGCATTCCCTTTCTCATACCATTCTCATTAGCCACACTTCTCAATAGGTGCCCCTGTCCTGCGGCCTCACTATGCGCCACCTCTTCCTCCCCTGAAACCTCTTGTAGCACTGAAAACCTTGAGCCTGATTGCTTATTCTGAAAATCTAAATCTTGTCTCCTTGGTCTTCGGGTCCTCTGTGCTGTCTTCCATAAGCCATTTTCATTCTCCTTCACCCCTGCATTATTCTCTTTAACTTCTGCTTCATCCACTACCATACTTGCATCGTTCATCCTCCTATGAAAAACCTCACATCCCTCCTTCATGTGTCCAACCCTTCCACAATTATTACAGATCTGCCCTAAGCTTTCATATACCACGCCTAGCTTTTGCCCCTCAACACAGAATTCAGGAACTAAAGGTTTGTTCAAATTCAATTCAACACACATGCGTGCAAACCTCCCTCGGGTTCTCTGTGCAGTATGCACATCCAGTCTGATGACCTTGCCAATAGAGTTTCCCAAGTTTAGTAGGAACTTCTTATCAAATAGGGGTGCAGGCAAATCTGGTAACCTGACCCAAGCCACTATAGAATCAATTTTTTCATGCTTTGGACTGAATTCAGGTCTCCACCATGCCATACTCAGGTATGCATCCGAAATAACCCAAGGTCCCCCAGTCAGAGCCTCCATATAATCATCCATTTTCTGGAAATTAACGAGATAAAATTCATTTTCAAGATCAAAAATATCAATCTGACCTTTCCACTCCCAGATTTTCTTCAATTTCTTCACCATATATCCGTATGAAATCTGTTGCCCCAGTAGCTTGACCACAAGAGTTCGGTGAAACGGCTTCATGAGCCTTTCCTTTTCTTTTTCCTCGAACCTAAAGCTCGGACATAGTGGATTAGAGAAGTCTACACAGATGTCGTCGCTAGGATTCAACACCTTCGCAAAATCTGTGTCATCGTCGTAACCTTCAACATCCTCATCTTCGTCGTTCTTCGTCCATTCCCACCAGCATTCTCTTGAGTTTACATTTTGCAACAGAGACTCACGGTATGATTTTGTCCCTTGCTCCTTACCTCCAGCGTTCATCCAATCTTCCTCGCGAGCCTTCAGCGACTCATCTCCAGAAAAACCTTCGGACGTGAATCGTACTTTCCTCCTTCGTTTATGCATATCCTCGCCATCGTCTTGCAGTGCCTTCTCACTTTCTCCTCCCCGCAAAGTGCGGCCGGAAGAGACGCTCATCTTCTCCGTCATAGTGGGTGACGGAGCCCTCAACTTATTTCCCCCAAATCAGAAGCCCTAGCAAAGCGGCCTGAAATCGCCCTTCGATAATGCACTATCTTTATTTTCATTTACGATACTTGTTATTTAATTACAAAGTCAGGTGGGTAATTTTATAATCATATAATGAGAGTCCAAACAATTCTACCCATATTTAATTTATAGATTATATATTAACTGGGGTCAAAAAGCATGTTAACTAATAGTATATGTTATAAATAACTTGATTATTACATTATTAAAAAAATGAAAACAAACAAAAATTATTATAATACAGGTCACCACTTTAGTCCTTAATAATACCTCTGGTTCCAATCTAAATATATGACATAGTTTGTAGTTGTAGTTGCATTACAAACTTTGTCATATAGGACTAGAGGAGTATAAATTAATACCCTAAAAAAAAGTTAATACTATTAAATTCTTTGTTTTCACAAATATCCTTTATTAATTTATTGTGAGGGAGAGATTATGTAAAAAAGGAAACTAAAAATAATTAAGATACGTTGAATTTAGGGTTAATATAATCTTTGGTCCTTTAAATTTGTCTTTATTTTAGCTTTAATCTCTCAAGTTTTTAATTATTAGTTTTGGTCCTTAAATTTCATTTCACTTAAAATATTAGTTCTTGTAACTCAATAAAAGCTAGATCATTCTGTCTTTGGATTGACCAAAACCAACAATTTGAAACTTGAGGAACTAAAACTAAAATAAAAATAAATCTAAGGGAACAAGGATTACATGTATTTTACGTGCCTGTTTGGAAGGATCCAAAACCTAAACAAAACCTAAGTTTTAGTAAAAGTTTGTCAAACATTCCAAAAAATTTTAGAAGCTATTCTGTATAAAAACCTAGGTTTTGCAAAAGTTTGTCAAACACTCCAAAATTTTCCAGAAGCTATTCTGTATCAAACCCTAGATTTTAGAAAAGACTATTTTTTTCATATTTTTCTCTCTCCTCTGTCATCAACGGTATTTTTTCAGTTCCAGTCAGTATCCTTAAGTTTTTTTGTAATACCCTTCAATATCCTGAAATATTTTTTCAAAATTAGTCATTACCGTGAAATATTTTTTCAATATCCTAAAATAAATTTGAGAGATCATGAAGTATTTTTTCAGTATCCTTAAATATCTTTTTAATACTCGTCAGTACTCTAAAATATTTTTTCAAGATCAGTCATTACCCTAAAATATTTTTTAATATCCTAAAATAAATTTTTAAGATCATGAAGTTTTTTTTTTTTTTCCGTATAAGTCAGTACCCTGAAATATTTCATGATCTTAAAATTTATTCTAAGATTAAAAAAATATTTCAGGGTAATGACTGATCTTGAAAAATATTTCAGGTACTGACAAGTATTGAAAAAACACTTAATACTGATTGATACTGAAAAAATACAACTCATAGTCTTAAAAATTTATTTTAGGATCTTGAAAAAATATTTCAGGGTAATGACTTATCTTGAAAATATATTTTAGGTACTGAAGAGTACTGAAAAAATACTTAATATTGACTGATACTAAAAAAATATTTCTCATACTCTTAAAAATTTATTTTAGGATCTTGAAAAAATATTTCAAGGTACTGATTAATCTTTAAAAAAAAAAATCAGGCTACTAATGGGTACTAAAAAGATACTTAATACTGACTGGTACTTAAAAAATACTTCTCATACTCTTAAAAATTTATCTTAAGATCTTGAAAAAATATTTTAAGGTACTGATTAATCTTGAAAGAAAATTATAGGATACTAACAGGTTTAAAAAAAATATTTAGTACTGACTGGTACTGAAAAAAAATACTTCTCATACTCTTAAAAATTTATTTTAGGATCTTGAAAAAATATTTCAGGGTACTGATTAATCTTGAAAAAAAAAATAGGCTACTAACGGGTACTAAAAAGATACTGAAAAAATACTTCCTGATCTTAAAAAAATATTTTAGGATATTGAAAAATTATTTCAAGGTACAAAAATGTACTAAAAAATATCTTAAGGATACTGACTGATACTGAAAAAAATATGGCGGAGGAGTGAGAAAAAGCTGGAAAAAAAATAGTTTTTCACAAAATCTAGGTTTTAATGCATAATAGCTTTTGGAAAAATAGGAATGTTTGGTAAGCTTATGACAAAACCTAGGTTTTGATGTCTGGAAAAAGTACTAGGGGTGTTTGGCAAACTTTTGCCAAAACCTATATTTTGATGCATAATAGTTTTTGGACAATTTTGAGGTGTTTTGGCAAACTTTTGTCAAAACCTAGGTTTTGAAGTAATTTAAACACTATCATTTTTATCTAAAAGCTATTCACCAAAAATCATTTTTACTTCATAAATCTCAAACGTTATTCTCCAAAAGTCGTTTTTACCTTATAAATGGTGAAAATTATTCTCCAAAAGCTACATTCAAACAGGCTCAGTACTAGTTTCATGTCACAAGATTATTTATAATATATATATATATATATAGGGGTTATCGTTTGTCATGTCACTTGACATAAGGTTATGTCAAGTCACTCCAAAACTACGTCGTTTTGGAGTTAGAAGAATTAATAAACTCTCAAAACGACGTAGTTTTGGGTCAGGAGAATTAATAATGAAGGATCTTTTGGTAAAATTCATATAATAAATACTAAAACAAAAATACAAAAACACCTTTCATTAATTTCCTTAATTCCCAAAACGACGTAGTTTTGGGCTCACTTGACATAAGCTTATGTCAAGTGACATGACAAACGATAAACTCATATATATATATAGTAAATTATATATATATATAGTAAATTAATGGTCTGAATGGAATTATTCTGCAATTATGAAAAGAAGACATTTGTTGAAACTCCGAAGGGAAAAACAACGGACTTGGCTTACATCCTTTGCACACTTATGTCTGCTACATCAGATGGTGCCGTTTTGGCGCAAAACACACATCTGGTCCTATATATATATATATATATATATATATATATATATATATACATATATATATATACACATATACATATATATATATATATATATATATATATATATATATACACATATACATATATATATATATTTCAAGGCAATTCTGAATACTAAAAAGATAATTCAGGATACTTAATTATACTGAAAAAATTATTCATGATCTTAAAAAATTATCTTAGGATTTTGAAAAAATATTTCAAGGTATTAACTGATATTAAAAGGATACTGACTGGTACTGAAAAATAATTCATGATCTTAAGAAAAATATTTTAGGTAGTGATTGTTACTAAAAATATATTTTATAATATTTTTTTCAAAATCCTAATAACTTTTTGAAGATCATGAATTATTTTTTCAGTACTAGCCAATATCATTTTAGTATCAATCAGTACCTGAAATATTTTTCAATATTCTAAAATATTTTTTTAAGATCATGAATTATTACTATTCAGTATCCTTTTACTATCCTTCAGTACCTGAAATAATTTAAGCACGCTTTTGAGGAGGGAACATCACCACCAAATAATTGAGATGCAATTAGAGAAATGTAGGGAGTTTGATCAAGGATAATTTTGTAATTACAGATTTATATTTTAATTTTTGATCTTTTAAAATAATTATAATTTTTAAGGTCTTGTTAGTAAATATTTATTTTTCTTAATCATTTCCCCTCATTTTTCTAGAAGAAAATCCCATGCGTGTTGCTTGAAACTAGTCCAAACTCAAAGAAGAAGGGATAAAACATGCTTACTCCCAAAAAACCGTTGAGCTCGGGTCGCCCGTGTAACAAGCGGGAATACTGCAGCTACTTTCATGTTAGAACCAGTTTCCCTACCTATTTTTTGCTTAAAGCATCCGATATCCCAGGGCAGGCCATCTTTCAGGCACATCAACGGCCCCAGACTAATCCGGACCGAGACCGGGTGGCCCCTTTCGGGGGGAAGCCTCTACCACCCACGCATGCTGCATTCCCACGTCTCGAACTCAAGACCCGTGGTTAAGCTAGGACAACCCCTTACCAGTTGACCTAAGCGTATGGTGGTGTTTCCCTACCTATTTCAAGATAGGTAGAGAGAGTTCTTTCAGATTTGAACTATCCTGATTTTTTTTAACTGTCAATTTTTAAATAAAAATCATTTTTTAAAAATATGTTAGTTAAAAAATTATCTTTATTTTAAATTCTCTACTATTAAAATAGTTATTTTTTTTAAAATTAAAAAATTAAACATAAACCGTCAAGACTAGATGGGAAGAGGTTCCCCTACCCATCCTTGCGATAGGTAGGGAAACTGATTCCCCTTTTATGTCCAGAAAGCGAATTTATTTTTATAAATAATAGTATAAAAATCAAGTTCAAATCCTTTTTTTGTACGGTCCCCGCCAAGAATTCCAAGGGATCAAACTTTCATATCCTAATCCGGGAAAACCTTACGTAATAGCCTTTAGCATACATTATATTTTTCGCTTTCGTCCACCATTGTAGTGTCTCCTTTGATAAAGCACAGCACTTTCCTGGCTAGCCCCTGTTTTGTTGTATCCATGCGGCTTATTATATATATCATCTGAGAATAATGAGTTGTTACTCATTTCAAATGTCGACCAAAAGTGTTTAAGAAACAAAAAAAAAAAAAAAAACCCCATTTAATCTAATTTCTTTACCATGGAGGTGCAGCTCGAAGAGGAGTGATTACCGCAAGACTTCATTAACAAAGGTGATTTATTTAATGGAGAACAAAGAATTCTTACTGATTTTAAATTTTTAATAAAGCTTTTTTTAAAAAGTAAAAACCAAGTAAGCCCATTTAATCTAATTTCTTCCCAACGATGTGTCTCTTGTTGAGAACAATCTCAGGTCAAAAGGCCTGTAGAGTGTAGAGAACAATGTCACCGCAAGACATCATCAGCAGTCAGCATCAATGAGCATTGTAATAATGTAATTTCCTACAGAAGATAACACCATCCTAATTAATTCAAAACACTTTGTAATTTTAACAATCCTCCTCCCACTACCATATATGTCCAGATGACCACAACAATCACCATTCCTACCTAAACCTAAAACCCACAATCACCTACAACAAGCTATCAGCTTTGGTCGGCAATCTTCTGAAGAAGCTCAACGCCGGCGACGGCAACTTGCTCCTAAACCTTGGAGGCCTCAAACAGTACACTCCTAACACAGCCACCACCACCCTGATCGGCACAGCATAAAACCCGACCGCCGCTACAAGACAAAACAACACAAACAACAACGTTGCCCTCGGGTCTCTCCAGCTCAGCACTGCCTGAAACCTCTCCCCCTGCGTCGCCATGTCTCCAACCACCGTCTGTATCCTCCCCGCCACACTCCTCAGCCTGTCATACCTCATCCTCACTATCTCCGCACTCCTACTCGTCGGAAAAGAATCAAACTCCTCGTCCAGCTCATCAGGGTACACATTCTCAGCATGTGACAACATCGTATCCATGTGTGGTGGGTGACGTGGCCGTGTCCTGTATCGCCACAGTCCCAAGCAAGCCATGTAGACTAACACGCAGGGGATTATGACCTCAGGAAACATAACTAACGTGAGAAAAACGATCAGAAACAAGGCTGAGTATAGTGGTTTTTGCCAGTTTCTGATTGATTCTAGCCATCTTCCTGTAGAAACTATGCCTGAGAGAACATTCATTAGCCTGAAGAAATTAGCTTTGCTTCTTCTCATGCTCCACATGTGAGAATCATGGTCAAGCATGTACTCTATCACCTCCCTACCCAACCGTGGCTCTGCTCTGCTCAGCCTCGAAGCTACAACATTCATGGCCTGATATCTCATGCTGTCTAGTTGGCTCACGCTTAGAGGATGAACATAATGCATCTTAGGAAGTAAAGGCATTGCGTACATATGTAACATGTTTGTCACGTTGGCACATGAGAATCTCACTGCTAAATGAAGCTCACCCATTTTCTTCACCCCAGAAGAGTGAAGCATCAGAAGTGGGTATGAATGAGTATAAACTCTTTCTGTTTCAAGTGTGGATAATCTGATTCTCACTTTGCCTATTCGAGAATCACGAATTGTTGCTCCTCCACAATTGTTGTTGTTGGTATTATGTGAGCTTCTGTCGATTCTAGAATTGTCGAAAACACCAACGGTTACTACAGTACAAGGATCATAAACTTCCCAAGTGAACTGTTCGTTCCACTTTGGTGATAAACTATCCACCACTGTACGAGTTCTCACCCATTTTTGGCCATATTTTGCAACACAATATGAATCTGTTGATCCTCCTTTACCATCCTTGATCTTCACAGGCATCAGCCCTGTGGCTCCGAGGATTCCCATTTCGAGAACTCCTATGTGAGGCTTCCAGAGTCTCTTATCAGTAGGTCTAACGTCGCTGCTGTACATTGTGGCTTCATCAAGCACATGGTACCCTCCATCAAGAGACACACGAAGATGAATCCTGGAACCAAACCTGGTAACAACCTTAGTATCAGCTATGCTACCGAAGTTGTTTGTGTTGTCGAGGTTGAACCACCTTGAAGTAACTGGCTTGTCATCAGCTCGTCTCTCTATTGCAGCCACAGGTAGAAGCACTCTGCCTACTACCTCATCTCTTCCAGGCCGAACCCGATCTTCCACAGAAATTAGCAAGTAATCTTCGAAAGGTTCTGCAACAACAAATAATAATTCTTCATTCCAACAAGGGTTCGAGAAGCTTCGGTTGGCGGAAGGAGCCGCGATTCTGGTTCTCTGAACTTGGTTTCCCACCTGCGCTTTCGCTGAAAGCTCGGGGAATCTAACCAAGACAGAGTTTTTATCCCCTGGAATGATGTCCTGTGCTTCAATGATGGACACTTTGAGATACCAGAGCTTTGGGGAGAGATAAACCTTTGACTTAATCGAACTGAGCCCATCAAAATGAACATTTGCTGCTTTAGAATGCCATGCTTCTGCGAATGCTTCGTCAGCTTGTGTTCCAAACCATATAGATACCATTACTTCCCCTGCTTTGGTCTTGTCGCCTTTCTTGTCCTCCATTCTGTACCATTGTGGTGCTAGTTGACTGTCTGGAGGGACCCGGGTGGGTACCTCGCTCAAATCGAACAGGACCCGACCCAAGTAGTCATCTTTGTTGCTCTCTTTGACGAAGATCTCCGCCATTGATGACTGTATGCAATCTTTGGAAAATGCAAAGACTTGTTCCCATTCTGTATGATTCAATGGGGCCCTCTTTGTGATTCCTCTGTAATTTCCAAGCTTCACTTCCGCAACCAACTCAACTCCACCAAACAGAGAAATGTCACGAGCTCTCACAACTTTAACATAAAGATACTGCATTTGCTCAACAAGATCATAGGTTGAACTAGTTTTGTCCTTCAATGACTCACCTCCGAGTTGTGGCCGCGTTTCTTTGAGTGAAAACTCAAAGGAACGATTTGAGAACAGACCCGTCCCGGCACCACCCACGCCGCCGGTGGCAACTCCAACGGCTGGATTAGCTCCGGCGGGAATAGCAGGACCAAGTGCGGTAGTGATGACAATGGGCTTGTTTTCAGTTGGGTTCTGCTCCAAAGCCTTTGAATAGTTTTGAACTTGATGCGCTGGCTTGTTTTCCTGTACCATTTGTTGTTGTGTAGCCATGACCGAGTTTGGTCCATGCAATTTCTTGTTCTTCTTAGAGAACCCAGAAGACGTAGAAGAAGGAGAAACAGATGACACTATTCCATTATTACCTCCGAAATCTTTGACATCTGCTCTGGTAGTGAGATAAAGCTTGAAGCTTATTTCCCCTTTGATGTGAGAAAACAAGCTTCTTTTTTCAAGCGTACATTTCTGAACCTCTTCTTCTCCTTCCTTGGCAATGTTGGTCCCAGAAACCCTCACTTTGCCCAGGAAGTTTCTGCTGTTACCAGAACGCCTCTCGTTGAACACGTTGATCTCTATGGTTCTGTAAGGAAGATCTGCAACGTCTTTGACTTGAAACACAAGCTTTTTGTTCCAAACAGGGTTCAAATCCTTGTATTTGACCTGGGTTCTCTGCCTCTGGTTCTCGAACTCCACCTCAACAAACGGCGACGACGAGCCCTCGCCGTCCTTTGGCATGAGATTGTGGGCTCCCACCACCTCCACCATAAGCTTCTCCTTGCCGAAGCTAACATTGTCGTTCATGACGTTTCTGTAGAAAAAATCAGCAAAACAGAAGCAAGAGAGAATGAAGAAGGGATGAAAGAGAAAAGGAAGACAAATGGGGCGTAGGCTCAAGAGGGAAAAGTAAAGCTCAAGCTTTTTTTTTTTTGAAAGCTCAAGCTTCAAAGCATAGGAATGCAGAAGGGGGAGCGTGCCAGACAGTTATTTCGCAGACAAAAGTGATTAGAGAGGGAAAGAAGGAGAGAGAGAAGTCGTAAATCCTAATGGCTAATGAGGGTGGTGGCAAATTAAAATTGGTATGGTCTCAGTCTCTCGGAGAGCCTCTCTCACTCTCTGTATACAGTCAAAGCCGAGGCGTTATTTTTCTTGATGCTGATAAACTCACGCGCCAATTGAGAGAATTCTGGACAGAGACAAACTGGTGCAGTGGGACCCCATCAAAACATTCTTACCTTAACCCAACGTTAACCCCACCCCCAAAAGATCATAGACATGGGTACATGCACTTGGAGGCAGCCGGGTCTCGTGAAAAACCCATTTGGAAGATGATTAAAATCTCTGGGGTGGTCAACGGTCTGAAATTGAATCTTCAGAAGGGAACTATGATATATAGTATTGGGATAGGTAGGTGGAGATTTTTAAAGCATGGAATTTTTTTTTTGGTTGCACATTGCTGATATATCGAGTGGAAAAGGAAGGAATAAAAAAGGAAAGAACATGAAATTTTGTCATAGAGATAATTGGTTGGATTTGAAAAAAAGGGGGATGATATGATTTTTTTTGTTTATTTAAGGAAAATTAGCTAAAATATTATTATGCTCCTGCCCTAAAATTATTATTTAGATATTCATGTGACCATGTACAAACTTTGTGGGAATTCCTACTATGTAATCAAACACTTTATATCAGTATATTTATGTTATTTCTATTCGTCCATTGAGTTATGTGTTATTAGTATGATAAATGTTAAAATATTAAGGGGTTGGACATATGTACTCCCTCTGAATAATACAGGGCATTTAACTAATTTACAGAAAAGAAAAAAATAATAATTAATTTATTAAATGTGTCATAAATTAATTTTTTCTTTTTTACTTATACCCTTATAAAAACACATTTAATGTGTGAATAAATTAAAAATAAATACTCTTAAAAAAAAATAAAGCGATTCTCTAAAAAGGGCCTAAGGGGAATAAAGAGAGAGAATGTTAGAAAGAAGAGAATGTGTTGGGGGTGGACTTGGAGGAGAGCGTGAGAAGAGGTCAAAATGAATTGGGGGGAGGAGGGAGGAAGTGAGCGTGCCAGATTCTGCAGGGAATCCGACCAGCATAGAACAGAGGGAGAGAGAAAGAGAGAGGGGCATGAATGATCTCGAAGTCCAAGGTTGTTTTTTTTTGGATATGTGGGGGAGGCTAGCCTAGCTAGCTCCTATGTCGTCGTATAGTGTCTCTCTCTCATGCCGTTTATGTCGTAGGACGAGTACAGTATATTTATACCAGAGGAGTAGGGAGTAGGTACTAGTCTATACATGGGAATGGATAAGAGAGAGCAGAATGTAGGGTAGCAGAGAAAGAGAATACGAGTACTAGTTAGAATAAGGGCTTCCTTCTCAGTTATCTGCCTTTTCTGCTCTCCTTTTTCGCACTCTTCCTTTATTGCTTCTCTTTTTAATTTATATTCCTACTATTTCACTCGTCCTTTTTGTTTCTTCCCAGCTTCCTCCCTGCACTCATGCAAAGTAAACACCGCAATAAATCACTTGTCCACTCCTTTTCAAATGTACTCCTTCTGTTTTTTTTTTTTTAAGGTGTGATTTGGTCAATAAATTATTGGTTTAGGAGTGTCCACCACAATTAACTATTAAATAAACTAAAAATACCAACAAACTTTTAAAAAGGAGCACCCAGCACAACGCCGTTAGAAAAAAGTTAACGTCCGTTATTTAAGATGCAGATTGGCCAACGAAATTTTACTCCAGGAGCGCCCAACACAAAAAAAATTTTACTCAGGAGGGTCCAGTACAAAATTCTAAATTTTACTAAATTAAATAATTTTTTTCTCAATTGTCATTATTCAAAACTACTTGTATAGATATCTATGGACAAAAATTACTCATTCTTCAATTCTGTCAAAATTATAATTGACTAAAATAAACAAAAGTTTTAATTAAAAATGTAATTATATGATTTAATAAAACTAAAGGTGTTTTATAGTTTATTATATATATTAAAAAAATTATATGATTTATTTTTATTTTAGAAGAAATTTATGTGAGTTAAAAAATTCATTTAATGTTAATAAAATTTAAAAAATCTATTATATCCTGAAAGAAATTAAATGAGTTTAATTTTATTTTTATAAAAAAAGCTTAAGGGATATCAACGTTGATTATATGATTATGAGACTTGTTGGAAAAAAAAGAAGAAGATAACTTAAGAGGCTTGAGGAAGGACAATTTAATAATAGGTTAATGAGCAATTTGGCTTACGAAAGTCTCATATCCATATAAGCAATAGATCATTTAATTAACAAATATATCATCAAGTTGCCGGATTTATATTATTAAGTATCAACGTTGAGATCTATTAAGCTCTTTTTATAAAAATAAAAATTAAACTCATTTCATTTCTTTCAGGATATAGTAGATTTTTTAAATTTTATTAATATTAAATGAATTTTTTAACTCAAATACATTTCTTGTAAAATAAAAATAAATCATATAATTTTTTTTGTTTAACATGTATAATAAACTATAAAACACCTTGAGTTTTATTTAAATCATATAATTATATTTTTAATTAAAATTTTTGTTTATTTTAGAAAATTATAATTTTGACAAAATTGAAGAATGAGTAATTTTTGTCCATAGATATCTATACAAGTAGTTTTAAATAATAACAATTGAGAAAAAAAAAATATTTAATATAGTAAAATTTAGAATTTTGTGCTGGGCACTCCTGGAGTAAAAGTTCGTTGGCCAATCTGTACCTTAGATAACCGACGTTAACTTTTTCCTAACGGTGTTGTGTTGGACGCTCCTTTTTAAAAGTTTGTTGGTATTTTTGGTCCACTTAATAGTTAATTGTGACGCTCCTGAGCCAATAGTTTATTGGTCAAATCGCACCTTAACCCTTTTTTTTAAATATAAATTCTTCTGTTTTTTATTATAAAGCGTAAGTTTATTTAATTCTTTTTATAAGGTACTTGTTTATTCCGAAGGAGAATTAATTATTTTTTCCATATATATCCATAATTAATAGGGGTAGTGGGTGAGAGTAATAATTAATATAATATTAGAGTTTAATATAATTAATAAGGGTAATATTGGAAATTACTTAAATTCTAGGGCAACTTTATTGACTTTAACTGTTTTTATTAGTTTATGAGAATAGTTAGTTAGTATCTTATGATAAAGAGCAGAGGGAGTACAAGACTTTTTTTTTATTGTTGATTGAGATAATTAATTAAGAGTCAAGAGGTTGATCTACTCATAAAGTATTTCAGTAGACACCACACACCATATACTTTGTTTAGACGCATAAGTATATGTAAAATTTTCAAAATGATATAAAAAATGTCATAGTTATTGAATATATTAACATTAACAGTTATGCAAACATATAGATCAATAAAATGATGCAAAAATTCACATAAAGTTTTTAAAATTGGGTAAAAATATTAAAAACTTGTGTATACTTTTACACCCAAAAATAAAGTGTATGGTGTCTTGTGTAACTCACAGAATTTTGCACCTTAATCTATTAATTAATACTCCCCCTGACCTTTATTATAAGGCACCAACTAACTTTTCTCACAAACTAATAAAAGTAGTTAAAGTCAATAAAGTTGTCCTAGAATCTAAGTAATTTCCAATATTACCCCTACTAATTACACTAAATTTAATATTATATTAATTATTAATCTCACCCATTACCTTTATTAATTAGGGACAGACATGGAAAAAATTAATCAATGCTCATTGGGAACAAGCAAGTGCCTTATAAAAAGGACCAAATAAACTTGCTAGTTGGTGCCTTATAATAAGGATCAGAGGGAGTACCACTCTGATCCTATTTATAAGTCCAGTTTGACCAAAAAAATTGGTCCTAGTTATAAGTCCATTTTGACCAAATAAATGAGATTGTGACAATTTTGCCCATATTAATGATGATGAGAGAGATTGACTAGCTAAGTTGAGAAAAGAAAAAGATGATAGAGATTTGACAATAAATTTTAAAAGGTACCCATTTATAAATGAGGGTAAAGTTAGAAATTCGCTCTATAATCATTGAGATACCTAACTTTCCTTGGTATGTGAGATTTAGTCAAATTAGACTTATAAATAGGACCAGAGTGGTAGTTTAAATTTTTTAAATAAAGTAGTGCATGTTATGAATATATTAAATTATGTGGATGTCCATTGACTCTTAGCTTACCATAATTCATGAAGATCATTCGGGTATTAATTATATATAATATATAGTCATGTAGGCACAGGAGGTGCCGCCCACTAGCCCATAATTGGGATTTGGAGAAAGCAATTTGCATCTGATCTTATGCGCTGGATTATGTCATTTACATCTCTAGCGATTAATGAGGTGTGTGCTTTCATGGAGTATAAATAGGTGCATTCCTTTTCTTGTAATGAAAAAAAAAACGTATTATAAACTGATGATGGAATGAAAGTGATTCCTCCTTCCTCTATTCTCTGGATTTATATTTTAATTTCTTATTTCACTTTTATCTTAGTTTTATAACACGTTATCAGCACGATTGTTCAATCGAAGGTATTATTTTCTCATCGTCTTTTTAATAATTTGATTATATATTCATTTTATCTATCTGGGATGATCTTAACCACAATATGGAATTAAAGATATATTTTTACCGAATGTTTTAAACATCAGGTTCCATGGTTAAGATTGGAGATAATTATTATTCCTTTTAAATTATGTTGTTATTGCTAATTTATACTGGTTACAGTGCTTTATTTGTTTATTGCATTATCATATTCTTCTCCTACTGATGAACTAAGTTCTGGTGAGGATTACCCCCGTTCTTAGTTCATTTCTTTTACTAAGTCCTGGTGTGGATTACCCCCGTTCTTAGTTCATTTATTTTACTAAGTTCTGGTGTGGATTACCCCCGTTCTTAGTTCATTTCTTTTACTAAGTCCTGGTGTGGATTACCCCCGTTCTTAGTTCATTTCTTTTACTAAGTCCTGGTGTGGATTACCCCCGTTCTTAGTTCATTTCTTTTACTAAGTCCTGGTGTGGATTACCCCCGTTCTTAGTTCATTTCTTTTACTAAGTTCTGGTGAGGATTACCCCCGCTCTTAGTTCATTTCTTTTACTAAGTTCTGGAGAGGATTACCCCCACTTTTAGTTTACATTTGATTTCTTATTCTGGTTCTTTTATATTATTAATATTGTTATTTTGTATAAGCCATAAGCTATACACTTTTAATCTCTTATTTTGAAATTATATGACCAGAAGTCATATCATTTTAATTTCCTATTTATGGCCAGAAGCCATATAAATTTAATTTCTCATTATGAGGACTAAATGGCCCGAAGCCATAAAATTTTTAATTTTATTATTATAATAACTTACTTATTGTCTTTATGAATTTCTTGTTACTATCATAATTCTTATTTATTTCTTTTAAGTAAAAGACCCACTTGTTCATTGGAACAATTTGAAAGAAAGATATGACCACCAGAAGATGGTCATCCTCCCAAAAGCTCGTTATAACTGGATACATCTGCGTTTGCAAGATTTTAAGACTGTAAGCGAGAATAACTCAGCAGTGTTCAGAATTACTTCCCAGTTAAAATTATGTGGGGAAAATGTTACTGATGAAGATATGCTAGAAAAAACATTCTCCACATTTCATGCATCTAACTTGCTCTGCGCAAAGAGCAATATCGTGAGAAAGGTTTCAAGAAATATGCAGAATTAATTTCTTGTCTCCTTGTAGCTGAACAGAATAATGAGCTTTTATTGAAAAATCATGAATCTCGTCCAACAGGCTCAACTCCATTCCCAGAAGCGAATGCAGTAACTAATGAATCTTTTAGTGGCCGAGGACGTGGACGTAAAGGCGGCTACAGCCGTGGGCGTGGCCGTGGACGTGGCCGTGGTCCAAATCGTGGTGGATCAAATTCTCGCCCAAAGTGGGGAAAAATTGAAAAGAACCCCAGAAGGGAAACCGGTGGGAATAATAGACATACTGAAAATACATGCTATCGTTGTGGTGGCAAAGGTCATTGGTCACGTACCTGTCGTACGCCAAGACACTTGGTTGACCTTTACCAAGAATCATTGAAGAGTAATGGTAAAGGACCAAGGATTGAAGTGAATCATGTTGAAAAGGCTGAGAATTCTGAGCATGAAGATGTTGATATTGCTCATTTAGATGTTGCTGATTTCTTAGTATAAATTATCTTTTCATCTTTAGAACTATCATGTTTTAGTATGTTGAAACTTTCTTCTATCATATGTATTTCTTTTAATTATGTTTTTATTTATTTTCATGTATCTTTCAATGAAGAATGAATCTTGTTGGCATCAATCCTGAAGATTTGTGTCTCGTTGATAGCGCAACAACGCACACCATACTAAAAAATGATAAATATTTTTCTTCCTTCGTAATGCAAGAAGACAATGTTCAGACTATATCTGGTAGTATAAATTTGATTGAAGGCTCCGGAAGAGCTAATATTTTGTTACCTGAAGGAACAAAATTATGCATTGATAATGCATTTTATTCTACCAAGTCTAAGAGAAACTTATTGAGTTTCAAAGATATCCGCAGAAATGGATATCATATAGAAACAACAACTAAAGATGATCAGGAATGTCTTGCTATCACAAATATAGTTTCTGGTAGAAAATGCATATTGGAAAGTTTTCCTGCCTTTTCTTCTGGTTTGTATTATACATTTATAAGCACAATTGAAACACATGCTATTGTAAACCAGAAGTTTACCAATACATACCAGAAATTTGCCAATGTAAACCATAAGTTTACTAATGCATTTAATGTTTGGCATGACCAGTTAGGCCATCCAGGGTCAACTATGATGCGACAAATAATCGAGAATTCTTGTGGACATACCTTGAAGTGTAAGCAAATACCACAATTCCATGATTTCTCATGTGGTGCATGTTCTAAGGGAAAGTTAATTACTCGGCCCTCACCGAGCAAAGTAGAAAGTGAGTCTCTCACATTTCTAGAACGGATACAGGGAGATATTTGTGGACCAATACATCCACCATGCGGACCATTTAGATACTATATGGTTTTAATTGATGCATCAACCAAATGGTCGCATGTTTGCTTATTATCTTCTCGCAACCTGGCGTTTGCGAGATTACTTGCTCAATTGATTAGATTAAGAGCACATTACCCTAATTATCCTATCAAGAAAATACGTCTTGATAATCTTTGGTGAATTTACTTCACAAGCTTTTAATGAATATTGTATGTCCCTTGGAATTGATGTTGAACATCCTGTAGCTCATGTTCATACGCAAAATGGACTTGCAGAATCATTGATTAAACGATTGCAACTTATTGCAAGACCTTTACTTATGAGATCTAATCTCCCAATTTCTGCTTGGGGCCATGCCATTTTGCATGCAGCAATGTTAATTCGCATCAGGCCAACTAGTTACTTAAAGGTTTCCCCCTTACAAATGGTTTTTGGTCAAGAACCTAATATTTCCCATATAAGAATTTTTGGGTGTGCAGTATATGTGCCAATAGCACCACCTCAACGCACTAAAATGGGTCCACAAAGAAGAATGGGAATATATGTTGGGTATGAATCTCCTTCAATCATAAAATATTTAGAACCATCTACGGAGATTTATTTACGGCACGATTTGCCGATTGTCATTTTGACGAATCAGTTTTCCCAACATTAGGGAGAGAAAATAAGCAGTCGGGTAAAGAGATTAGCTGGAATGAATTATCATTGGCTCATTTTGATCCTCGTACAAAACAATGTGAACTGGAAGTTCAAAAGATAATCCATTTACAGAATTTAGCTAATCGAATGCCAGAAGCATTCACTGACCCAAAGAAAGTGACAAAGTCACACGTCCCAGCTGCTAATGCTCCTATTCGGATTGATGTCCCTGAAGGACAACCTAGTATAAATGAATCTAAAGCACGCTTGAAGTGTGGCAGGCCCATCGGTTCCAAAGATAAAAATCCTCGAAAAAGAAAAGGAGCTAACAATACAGATGGTCAAATCGAGGATAATCAAGAAAAGTTAATAGCTCTAGAAGAGCCATCTCCTGAAGAGATATTATCTCCAGAAGAGAATATTGTAGTCCCAGAAGAGACCCAGGTGCCCGAAAGATGTGAAAATGACGAGATCTCGATAAACTATGTTATGAATAGTATCCGATGGGACCGAAATGAAGTCAACGTTGACGACAATTTTGCTTATCACATAGCATGTGATGTAATGAATGATGATGAGGATCATGAGCCAAAATCCATTAGCCAGTGCCAACAGCGAAAGGATTGGCCCTTATGGAAAAATGCTATTAATGCAGAATTACAATCACTGGCAAAACGAAAAGTATTTGGACCTGTAGTCCATACACCTGAAGATGTAAGGCCAGTTGGATACAAATGGGTCTTTGTAAGAAAAAGAAATGAAAAGGGTGAAATTACAAGATATAAGGCACGTCTTGTAGCCCAAGGCTTTACACAAAGACCTGGCATTGATTTTGAAGAAACGTATTCACCAGTAGTGGATGCAACTACATTTCGTTATTTAATTAGCTTAGCAGTACATGAAAGACTTGATTTGCATTTGATGGATGTCGTGACTGCCTATTTGTATGGCCCACTTGACAATGACATTTATATGAAAGTCCCTGAAGGACTCAAAGTGCCAGAGGCATCTAATTCAAATTCTCGAGAACAATACTCGATTAAGTTAAATAAGTCTCTGTATGGCTTGAAGCAATCAGGGCGCATGTGGTATAATTGTTTGAAGGAATATTTGTTGAAAGAAGGGTACAAAAATGACCAAATATGCCCATGCATTTTTATGAAAAGATTTAACAATGAATTTGCTATAATTGCTGTTTATGTTGATGATATCAACATCATTGGAACTCCTGAAGAGCTTCAAAAGGCAATTAATTGTCTGAAGAAACAATTTGAAATGAAAGACTTGGGCGAACGAAATTCTGTCTTGGATTACGATCAGTACCTGAAGGATGGGATCTTTGTATATCAAGAAACTTATACAAAGAAGGTCCTAAAGCGATTTTATATGGATAAGTCACATCCATTATGTACTCCAATGATTGTAAGGTCTTTGCAAGTGGATAAAGATCCATTCCGACCTCGAGTAATTAATGACGAAGGTGAAGAAGAACTACTTGGTCCAGAAGTACCATACCTCAGTGCCATTGGAGCACTAATGTATCTTGCTAATCACACACGACCTGATATATCATTTGCTGTTAATTTGTTAGCAAGATATAGTTCTTCACCAACACGAAGGCATTGGAATGGAATAAAACACATTCTTCGTTACCTCAAAGGTACTATGGACATGGGGTTATATTACTCCAATGTATCCAAACATGAACTGATTGGTTATGCGAGATCTTTGGATTTTGTCGGATCCACATGATGGTAAATCACAAACAGGCTATCTGTTTACATGTGGAGGTGCAGCTATTTCATGGCGATCTATGAAGCAGACTATATCAGCCACATCATCTAACCATGCAGAAATTCTAGCAATGCATGAAGCAAGTCGAGAATGTGTGTGGTTGAGGTCAGTAATACACCATATACGAACAACTTGTCATTTATCTTCAGATAAAATGGTTCCAACAACTCTATATGAGGATAATGCTGCATGTATTGCCCAACTTAAGGAAGGTTATATCAAGGGCGATAGAACGAAGCATATTTCACCAAAATTCTTCTTCACTCGTGACCTTATAAAGGATGGTGAAATAAATATCCAGCAAATCAGTTCAAGTGAAAATCTAGCAGATTTATTCACCAAGTCACTTCCAGGTACAATCTTTGAAAAGCTTGTCTATGGCATTGGTCTTCGAAGACTCAAAGATCTCAACTGATGTTGTCAAGAGGGGGAGTCGATACACGCTGTACTCTTTTTCCCTTATCTAGGTTTTATCCCACTGGGTTTTCCTATAAAGGTTTTTAATGAGGCAACACTGGAAAAGTGTATGAATGAATGATTACCTTTTCTTTAGCTAGGTTTTTATTCCACTAGGTTTTTCCTAGTTAAAGTTTTTAATGAGGCACATTCATAATGGACATCCAAGGGGGAGTGTTATGAATATATTAAATTATGTGGATGTCCATTGACTCTTAGCTTACCATAATTCATGAAGATCATTCGGGTATTAATTATATATAATATATAGTCATGTAGGCACAGGAGGTGCCGCCCACTAGCCCATAATTGGGATTTGGAGAAAGCAATTTGCATCTGATCTTATGCCACTAGTGCAAAAAAGGGCTTTAAGACTGCCTCATTTGGAGCGGATAATCGACGCACCGGTCTTAAAGGTGTGACCGGTGGCAGTTTTGTAAATAAAAAGAACTTCTTAAACAATGAAGGGCTATAAGACTGCCTCATTTAGAGCGGATAAACGAAGCACCGGTCTTAATGGTGTGGCCCGGTGGCGAGTTTGTAAATAAAAAGAACTTCTTACACAATGAAGGACGCCTCATTAAGACCAGGACTAATTATCGACCTAGGTCCTAAATATGTGACCGGTGGCATATTTGTAAATATAAAGAACTTCTTATTCGATCAATTTTTCATAGATCTTATCCAGACTGTTAAAATAACAACCGGCCTTAAAAATGTTAATAAAAAAATTGAAATATCAAATACTTTTATGTAGAAATCTCATCAAATGAGACTTAAAAAATTAATTAATTTTAAGACCTGACATATATAGAGATCGGTCTTAAAGGTTATCTTTTAAGACCGTATATGTGTATTTGTCCGGTCTTAAAAATGAAGCGCCAAACGTTAACTTCACGCGGAAGCTTTTGTCACTCTCACATTGTCACTCTCATACTCACCGAAGAACCCCTGTTCACGTTGCGAAACCCTTCTGTTCCATTACCTCTCTTCCTCGCCCGCGTCACCGTTAGCCTCTGTTACTCCCTCATTTTCTCGGGCATTCCTCTCTTCTTGTCTTGAAAATGAACGGTGAAAACGATTCCACTCGTGTTCTTGAAACTCCAGATCTTGGTTTGACCGGGAGGGTCGGACAAGCGAACCCTCTTCATCTCACATTGAGCCTCCTCGGCGCCGTGCACGCCGTGGTAGAGCGGCACACGAATGATGGAAGTATCCCTTAGTCGGAATACTGGGACGAAGCTCGAGATTCATTTTGATGAAAATTTGCAACCTTTCGGTCCTAATAAGAGCACATATACTAGTTTTGTCGGCGCTCTAGTACGCAGCAAGGTTAGCATTTTGGTGATGAGTGGAAAAATGTGGACCAAAAAATAATAAAGGATCCTATGTGGGACACTATCCGGCTTACATTCACCGTCCCCAGTGCGAGAAGTTCAAAGACTCAACATTGTCTTATTGTCTTTGAGCGGTTCGGGAAGTTTAAGACCTTTCGGCTAACACTTATATTTTTGCCGAGGAGAAGCCCGACCATCAACCACAGGACAAGTACAAATTTATTGATGAACAAACTTGGCAACAATTTGTTCGAAGCGGACCACTCTGAAGCTCGGTGAGTTATATTTAGTTTTGTTTGCACTTTTGTTTGCTTATTAACCTGTGAGGATATGTGAATGTTATTGTGTACATCTAATCCTGTTAGTTAAATGGTTTGGTGTGTGAATAGAAGTATACATTTGCTGCCTTTGTCTTGCATGAGAGGAGCATGTCCTAGTTCCATGCAAGTTTGATATGTAAAGCGTGTAATGGCCATGGTTAGGCGTTCTTTGTTAGTTAGTTAGTTATTCTAATATGTGTAGGAACCATTTATGATGAATGAATGAATTGACCGAGTTGGCGGCATTTCGCAACTCCCTTTCCTTTGGTTTTCCCAATTTCTTCTACAATGCTACATCTTCCTTAAGTAAAATGTTGAAACTTGATGAAGTGAATTTGACTAATGTTTGACGTTCATATCAAGCGAAGTTCTCTAATTTCTGTTAGTGACATGGTGGAATTCATAATTGATATATAGTTGTTTTCAATCCCGATTCACGAGAAAATAAGGGAAAAATATCGGGAGATTGGGAGAAAGAATGATTGCCCACACAGGCTTCTCGCGGCGGATATGAAAAGGCCGAAAAGATTTGATGGCAACCAAACGGAAGAGATTAGAAGATGAAGCTGAATCCAATCCTTCTACGGTAGTTGACCGGCCGCCATCTCCAATACGTCGCGAGGAGCTCTGGTTGTATATTCGGCAAAAGCCAAGCGGCGCCTACACGAGTGAAAAAACTCGTGTAGTTCTTTGAACAATTGTAAGTATCGATATTGTTATTTTTACTTACTAAACATGTTTCATCACTAAGCTTCTCGTTATACGTATCTTACGGGAAGATCTTAAAAAGAAAGAGGCAGAGGGATCTTTTGCGTCGGACGGGAGGAATGATGTTCGACCGCCGCGGACCGGAAAACCAGATCACGCGGGGCGTGTAAGGGGATTGGAGGACGGGTAGGCCTAAAGCAATACTTTGGTAAATCCAAACGCCACGAGACAAAGTATGGTTACAGGGAGGAGATGGATCGACGCCGGCCAAATTAAGTGAGGAATCGGCGGCGAAAGATGCTACATTGAGGATGTTTCAATGCGAGATGAGCAAGATGAAGGAGGAGATGGAGAAAATGAAGTTCCTCCCGAGCTCTCGGCCAGAGACCAGTGTGGATCCCTTGACACCTTGGTGAACCTATGCGGCCAGAGCACTAGAGGAGCTGCATTGTTGGACGGTCAGTCGAGCAACCTTGTCATCGTATGTGGAGGATCGTGATGGTCATAGACAATTGGTTGCTAAAGGGACTGTCCACAACTTGGGATCAAGCGTACACCACGAACAAATGGTCGATGATGAAGTCGAGTGTCGGTTGAAGAGGTGATCTTTGATGCACTGTCCCTCTCCCAATTGATGAGTGAAGGTTGTGAGTGATGTCAAGGGAACCTTCATCTCTTGGCCGGTGAAGCTTGTAGATGTCTCTACTCCTCCTCAAGCTCCACCCCCTCCTCAAGCTCCACCCCCTCCTCAAGCTCCACCCCTCCTCAAGTTCCATCCCCTACCGCTAACTTGACGGCCAAGGAAAAAATAAAAGATTTGGTAGCCAAAAATTGGTTTAAAGATAAATCGTGGCTCGTCAATGAAGTAGTAGGCCTCCTCATCCTCAACCGCTTTTAGTTGATAATGAAGATGTAGAGTCCATGCTTGCTTCCTGGAGCTGAGGTTACTAGTGCATGTGTTCAACTATTTATGAAGTAAGTATCTTCTTCCTTGATTACATAATTGAAATGCACCGTTTAGACACACATATATACATATATACTAATTCCCTCATCGATGTCATTCTTGTAGGTGCATGCACGAGAAACCGGTTCAAGAGGCGAATTTCGGATTTTGGATTCTTGTGCCCGGTGTATGCAAGCACAACACTACCTCTGGAATTGAGACAGAGTACATATCAAATAGGTTGTGTAAAGTGCAAAGAAAGGTGTACTTGTTTCCACACTGGCTCGGGTATACATATATACTTGTCGCAATTCACTTAATATAATTATGCTACATATATATATATCACCGAGTACTTTCTTCTTTGTGAATTTTCAGCAACCAGCGGCGCTTGGTCATCATGAACATGGAGTTGCATTATGTTATCTTCTTATGCTCCACTCACGGCGATCCATCGACTACGTTGCGGTGATGATCAACAAGTAAGAATGTCATTTTGATCGTCTTGTCCGAAATCTCTGTTGTGAATTTTCGGTGAACATTACCGATAAATTTCGATTTTGATGATAGTGCCATGAAGACCTTCCGTGTTGATGTAAAAAAGCGTGGTGCTCGGCTCACGATCCTAAATGGCACAAAATTAAGGTTAGTACATAATTGGACATGACATAATTGCCTTCGAAGTTGGTCGATAAGCTATATATGCTCTTATATATATTTATTGTTATTTTTAGACCCGTCACAAGAACCGGAACGATCGAACTTATGTGGCCGTACGTCATGAAACACTTATATGATATTGTGACGAAGGGAAACACTAAAGTCACTTTAAGGGTAAGATGTTATGGCTGAATTCGACCACGATGGCTTAATGTTACATATGAAATATGCACATAATATGTTAATTTCGTTTTGTCTTTGATGTTACAGAGGTTTGCCTGTGAAGAGCCATTTGATGATGATGAAATCGAGCACATACGCGAGGTTTTTGTGAATATCTGTATAAACTAGTCTTAGAAAATCCAAGTCAAGACAATAATTAATGTCCTAAATTAATTCATTTGTAAATAATATATGATCTTTGTAGCAACAATAGCCTTCGTACATATGTTTATTTTTTCGACTAGCTAATTAATTCATTTGTAAATATAGCAATGTAATTCAATAATAAATTTGTTTATTTTTTCGAACAATTTGTGTGTGTCCATTTTGGGTTTCGAATGAATGGGATGGTGGATAAAGCTATTTAGTGCTTGAAATTTGAGGTACGGGCGGATGTTGAAAATGAGCCGATGAGGCTCGAAAAGTATTCGCGACTTTTAGGACCGTATATTTTTTAAAAGTGCGGTCCTAAAGGTCTTCGTCCATTTTAAGACCGTATATTTAACAAATATCCGGTCCTAAAAGTCTTCGTCTAATTCTAAAAAATTTGGGTAGAGACTTTTAGGACCGTATATTTGTTAAAAGTACGGTCCTAAAGGTCTTCGTCCATTTTAAGACCGTATATTTAACAAATATCCGGTCCTAAAAGTCTTCGTCTAATTCTAAAAAATTTGGGTAGAGACTTTTAGGACCTTATATTTGTTAAAAGTACGATCCTAAAAGTATAGAAAATATACGGCTAAATTATTAGGACCGTTTATTTGTTAGTAGTCAGGTCTTAAAAGTCTTCATTTTATTTAAAAGATTGCCGAAACCTTTAGGACCGTATATTTGTTAGTTGTCCGCTCCTAACTTTAAATTTTAAAATAAAGCTTAATTTTTAGGACTGAGGAATTTTATACGTCCGGTCCTAATATTCTTCATTTAAATAGAGTTGGTGACTCGATTTTCAGACATATCGTTAGGGTTCAAGGCAACCATGTTTCGGCGTTCTTCTCAAGTTTTGTGCTTCGTTGTTCTCGTTTCTACTTTTACGGATGTGAAGAACGTCATCGGTGTCCCTTTTCTTTTGTCGGAAAAAGAAAGAAGATAACGAAAACGACACCGAAAATTTTCATCACATCCGGAAAAGTAGAGGGAAGACAACGATGGTCCAAACTTGAGAATAGTCGTCACTCTGTTTGTTTTTATTCGAAAAAGGTAAATAATGTTTTTTTGTTTTGTTTTGTATGGTCGCAACTGTTAACTTTCTGAAATTTTTAAGATTGATCACCACGAATAGGACAATGTTTTGTTTGTTCTTGTTGTCGGAGAAAAAAGAACATAAAGTTAAAGACAAACAAGGAAGGCGATTGGGAAATAAAAATTTTATTTAATAATTTTTTTTTTCTGCTGCCTCATAAGGCAGCAGTACAAAAAAAACTTAAAATTCTAATCCTCCCCATCGTTGTCGGAGGGGAGGGAATGGTCTGAGACGTCGTCATCGAGGTATGGTACTCAACGTCATTGGCGTCGAGTACCGCTTTCGGCTTGTTGTTGACGGCGTGATAGACTGAAACAGCTTGCCCAAGCTTCGGTCTATATGATCGACGCGGGCTATCAGTGCTCCAAAGATCCGCCGAAGTTCGGTTTCGGAGGCAACGGAGGAGGATATGGAGGTGCCTCGGATTTCGCCCGAAGGAGGACCTCGTCGTGGTGGAGAAGCCATTACGGTGGAGGTTCTAGGAGGAGATGGAGATGAATGTTAAGAAAGTAACAACGGGTTTAAATAGAGAACCCATCCCGAAGAATGTGAAACTTAGGAAACATTAACGAGGAGACGCATATTTGCTCGTAATACGAGGAGACGCCTAGTTGGGAAGTTTATGTGGAAGCCGAAGAGACTCGAATTCATTTCAACAATGGGGAAGGGACTCTTGAAAAGAATGAACTTTCATTTCAACAATGAGTTTTAGGACCGGATATTTGATAAAAGGACGGTCTTAAAAGTAATTGAATTAAAAATTAGTTTTAGGACCGGATACCAAGTAATATATCGGTCTTAAATGAGTTTTAGGACCGGATATTTGATAAAAGGACGGTCTTAAAAGTAATTGAATTAAAATTAGGACCGGATATAAGATAAAAGTCCGGTCTTAAAAGTTTGTATAAAAGTAATTTGACGAATTCATCATCGACGTTTATCTCTCCCGCCATCTGTCTTTATATACTCCACACACTACCTCCTCTTTGTCCTTGTTAACTCCTCACTTCCTAGCTCGCCCCAACTTCTCAAAATCCTCAAACCATGGTTAGATACAAGCAACCGCTCGTAGGGGTGCATACACGCCTCACTCGTGCCATGGCTAGATCATTATATGGTGCGCTCCTCCGGCGACGGTAAGGTCGTATTGTTTCCGAAGACTCTCGGTCGTTGGACCCATTGTTATTTCTTCGGATGATGAAGAGATTGCTCATGCCGCACCCCCTCGATCCTTACGCCGATCCTTTTCTTGCCGAGTTCAACCGTCATCTTGAAGGCGCCATGCAGATGTTCGTAATCCCCTCTCCAACTGTTGGCCCAGCCGCGCCTACCTCGACCCCTCTCCGCTCTCCGTAATGATCCATTCATATTGCGGGTGGAGAGAATAAGACAACAACTTGCCGATCTCCCGGGGAAATTAATGCTCTTCACGCCGAAATCGCCGAGGTTGTTCATCGATTCTTGTGGATGATAATATTCAGCTTGTTTTTCATTTGTGTTTTTGTTGTTGTGTATATATTCGAAGTAATGTAAGAAACATTAAGAACACCGTATGAATTTTTGGCTCTTCTCCAAGTAATTCATTAAAGAAACTTATTCTCCAATTTTGCTTTATTTTTTGTCCAAAAAATATCATTTATTTTATTGATTTAATATACCAATCACGAAGGCCATTAAGACCAGGACATTTTATTTTATAAGTAACGGATCTAAAGATAATTTGAATTTTAGGACCGGATGTTTTATAAACCTCCGGTCTTAAAAATTAAAAATCTAATAAAATTTTAGGACCGGATAATTTTAAAACTCCGGTCTTAAAATGTTAGTTGTATCTTTAGGACCGGACATTTAATTAATAACCGGTATTAATAAAATCCAAAAAGCTAAATAAGGTATCTTTGTCGCGCGGAAAAATTAAATTTCCTCTCTCGAACTCTTGTCGCGCCGAAAGTGAATACTGAGTTCCGACTCGAAATTTCCCTCTCGGCTTCGTCGTCGCTTCGCGTACCTTTCTCGACAATCACTCTCTGGTTCCTTAGCTAAACGTCTATAGACGAAGCCGTAAGAGATGTTTCGGTTAAAACTTTATTACTTTCCACTTATCGTTATTGGTTTTTCATGGGTTTAACGAAATCGGTGTAATGTTGTTATGGGTATTCTCTCGTTGTTAACGAATATTGTTTTTTGAAGATTATATTTGCACTTTAGACCTACCCAACCGACCAACAAGTGTTTTTAGGTTACTCTTGCTGTCTTGTCTCGCAACATCAACGTTCGTGAGCGGAGAAGTAAGACGACTCAAAGAAACGCATATGCTACAAAGTTAGTCCACAAGACCTTCATCCCCGCATTTAATTTCCTCGTCTTGCATTTATTTTGGTTCTTCGATTCACCGTGATGCATTTATGACCAAATGTAATTCTTAATTCGTCTAAATAATATATAGGAATTCTACTATGGATCACGCTTGGATAGATGCTTTACGAACGAGTATTGAATATCGAATGGGGTTAGGGAATTTATAGAATTTGCTAAAAAAATGCCCATGATGATGGGGAAGTATTATTGCCCTTGTGTGAAATGTTTGAATGAGTGTCGACTATGTCCCGAAGTTATACGCACACATTTAATTTGTCACGGATTTTGTAAGACTTATACAAGTATGGGTATGGCATGGTGAACAAGTGCCATCAAGTGGGAAACAACATGGGAAGTGGCCTTTGATGATAATGACACGGATATGGATGATCGCATAGAGGACATTATCCGTGATGTAGGAGAAGAGGCTTTTGAGCGATCACATGCATATGGTAATATGTGCGGTGATGCGAGACACCGCTATACCGTGGGTGTAAAAATACCAATTGTTGAACGCCGTATTGAAATTGGTAAGCTTGAAGGCACGTCATGGATGGAGCGACAAGAGTTTTTCGAATTGCTTGAGGCTTTGAAGGACATGCTTCCGGATGATAACGTGTTGCCGCATCGCTACTATGATGCTAAGAAGATACTTTGTCCACTGGAGATGGAGTACAAAAAGATCCATGCATGCCCGAATGATTGTGTATTATATAGAAAAGAGTTTGAAGAGAAGCGAGTTGTCCGATGTGTGAAACCCCACGGTACAAGTCGATAAGGGGCCTGCAAAAGTGTTGTGGTATCTTCCAATCATACCAAGGTTCAAGCGGTTGTTTGCGAATGAAAATGATGCAAAAAATCTGAGGTGGCATGCAGATGAGAGGATTTCGGATGGACAGCTTCGACATCCGGCCGATTCTTCTCAATGGAAGAAGATCGATCAATTATTTCCGAACTTCGGCGAAGAACCTAGGAACCTCGGGCTTGCCCTTAGCACGGATGGAATGAATCCCTATGGAAGCCTTAGCGGCATACATAGCTCATGGCCCGTAGTCCCGATTGTTTACAACTTATCTCCTATGTTATGCATGAAACGAAAGTACATCATCTTTGTCTATGTTGATTTCGGACCAAAACAACCCGGAAATGACATAGATGTTTACCTAGAGCCCTTGATCGAAGACTTGAAGGAGTTGTGGGAAGAAGGTGTCGATGTTTTTGACTCTTTCAAGAAGGAGGTCTTTAGAATGAGAGCCATGATATTTTGTACTATAAACGACTTCCCAAAGATATGGGAACTTGTCGGTATAGTGTAAAAGGCCATAAAGCATGTCCGGTTTGTGAAGAAGGCACATGCTACCATCAACTTCAACATGGAAGAAAGACGGTGTATCTTGGACATAGGAGATTTCTTAGACGGGGCCACCCATATCGTCGATTAAAGAAGGCCTTTTTTGGTGGCCAAGAGTATGAAGAAGCTCCGGTGGCATTGACTGGGAGCAAGTGTATGAAAAGGTTAAAAATATCGGTGTCATCTTCGGTAAGCATGGAAAGAGTAGAAAAGAAACAAATATATGGAAGAAGAGATCTCGTATTCTTTGATCTTCCCTATTGGCGCAATCTTGATGTGAGACACCGTATTGATGTCATGCATGTGGAGAAGAACGTATGTGATAGTATTGTGGGCACGCTTCTCAACATACAAGGTAGTTCGAAGGATGGTGTGAAGGCAAGATTGGATTTGCAAGCAATGGGAATACGCGAAGACTTGCATCCAAGGCCATATGGGAAGAGAACTTATTGTCCCAGGCTTCTCATACTTTGTCTAAGGATGAGAAACGAAGCTTTTGTGAGTGTTTACATGGCACAAAAGTTCCCTCAGGGTATTCTTCAAATTTTAAGAGGCTTGTCTCGATGAAGGACTTGAAATTAGTAGGCCAAAAGTCTCATGACTGTCATGTCTTGATGCAACAACTACTCCCAGTAGCTATTCGAGGGATCGCCGAATATGATCTTCGTCGTTTTGACTAGACTTTGTTTCTTCTTCAATGCGGTTTGTAGTAAAGTTTTCAAGATTGAAAAGTTGGATGAATTGGAGAATGAAGGATATCTTATCTTGTGCCACCTTGAAAAGCTTTTTGTTCCTTCATTTTTGACATCATGGTTCATCTCATTGTTCATCTAGTGAGGAGATAAAGTTGTGCGGCCCTATCCATTTACGGTGGATGTACCCTATTGAAAGATCTATGAAATTCCTAAAAGGGTATGTGAAGAACGCGCACGGCGGAAGCATCAATTGTTCGAAATATGTTTCGAAGAGGCCATGGAATTTTGTCAAAATTATTTGTCCAAAGTAAGACATATTGGGCTTCCAAAACGTCGCATCTTTGAAGGGGGTAGACGTGGGGCTTCGGTAAAGAGTGTGGATCGTGATGAATTGTCACAAGTCCACTTATACATCTTGAATAATGTTGATGAAGTTCAAGCCAGCATATCTCGCACATAAAGAGGCTGTAAGGAAAGAGAACCATCGAATGACCGAACAAAGGTTGATTAGGGAGCATAATGTAACTTTTGCAAACCGGTTCAAACAAAAGGTCGAGGGATCGAATGTGTTTCGAGACAATGAAATGGTTAGCACGTGGTCCCGAGTTTGATGTCATAAGTTGGAATTCGTATGTGATCAATGGTTATACATTTTACACGAAGTCCCTAGATGATAGGAGCACGATCCGAACAGTGGTGTTATGTTAGAGGCCGAATCTATGCACTTCTCCGCTCGAAAGACAAGAGGCCTAAATTGGCGGTCATGCCATATTATGGGGTTATTGAAGAGATTTGGGAGGTGGACTATGTCAAAGTTAGATTTCCCATCTTCAAATGCAAGTGGGTTAATGTCAATAATGGTGTTCGGATCGATCGACTAGGATTCACTTTAGTCGATGTCAATAGTAGAAGTTTTGGAGATGAACCTTTTATTATGGCGAGATCATGCAAAACAAGTGTTCTATATCACCGATCAAGAAAATAAAATGTGGTCTCGTAGCTCTCCAAGGAAAGAGGGTCATTGATATTGATGAGGAAAGTCATTCAAATTATGGTGATCTTCCCGAGAGTACTCCTTTTACAAGGGGTCTAGGACATGAACGAAGAAGATGAAGCGGATAATGAACCCGCATAAGAAATGATCATCAAGAAGGGATATGGGAGGATATCACTTTATAAAAGTGTCAATTCATAAGGTGTCTATGTTCTTAATTAAACAATGTCATCATTGAATATGAATTTGTTCTTGTTTTGTTTTTGTGGCAGGATCCGTTTCAAAGGGGCATGTTATAAAAGAGGATGCATGTTACGTTGTTGGGTGGGAATCAAATGAAGGCATGGTGAATAATATATTGGACTACATTTGTATGTTGAATTACGTGCCGCATGTATTGTAACTCATTGCCTTTGTAATTAGTTATATGTTAGCTTATTTTATAAATTACTTTAGTTGTTTTAGACTTAATTAAGAGGCCATATAACTCATGGTGGATAATATTTGTATTCTTTTTCCCAATTCAATTTATTCATGTTCATAGCTTGTAGCTTAAAGTATATCGACTTTTATGTGCTGTTTTGTATGGTGGATTTGTGTATATATATTGATCAGAAGAACAAAACAGGAAAAATACGGGAAAATTTAGATTGCAAATAAAAATACGGTCTTAAATGTTCAAATATTAAGACCGGATGTATATATAACACCGCTCTTAAAGGTGTTAAGCCGGTCTTAAAAGTTGGTCTTTTAAGACCGGTCCATTGAAACAATCCGGTCTTGAAAGTCAGTATTTTAAGACCGGTAATTATTCCTCCGGTCTTAGAGTCCGCTATCTTTAGGACCGGATTGATATTTGTCCGGTCTTAATATTTGGATCTTTTAAGAGCGGTCGACTTTCTGTCCGGTCTTAAAGTTTGAGTTTTAGGACCGAACCAAAAATATTTCGATTTATTTAGTACGACTTTTAAGACCGAAGGTTTAAAATGTCCGGTCTTAAAGAAAATCTTTAAGACCGTGTAAAAGTCCGGTCTTAAAGGTCGACTTTTAATACCGCCTGGAACAAGACTGCTCGCGGGTCCGGTCCTAATGTACCTTTTTTGTCCGGTCTTAAAAGCCTTTTTTCCACTAGTGTGCGCTGGATTATGTCATTTACATCTCTAGCAATTAATGAGGTGTGTGCTTTCATGGAGTATAAATAGGTGCATTCCTTTTCTTGTAATGAAAAAAAAAACGTATTATAAACTGATGATGGAATGAAAGTGATTCCTCCTTCCTCTATTCTCTGGATTTATATTTTAATTTCTTATTTCACTTTTATCTTAGTTTTATAACAGTGCAAGAATTTAGAGACTTTATTTGGTAGATTGTATATTAACTCATGTTGATCCATTAATGTCACAAATAAATATATCATTCTCTTTCAATTACCCCCCTAATTTTCTCATTATTAAATGTATGTAAATATTTATTTAATTTATTATATTATTACAATAATTGTACTCCCTTTGGTCCTTATTATAAGGCACCAACTAGTAAGTTTATTTGGTCTTTTTTATAAGGCACTTGTTAGTTCCCAATGAGCATTGATTATTTTTTTCTATGTCTGCCCCTAATTAATAAAGGTAATGGGTGAAAGTAATAATTAATTTAATATTAGAGTTTAGTGTAATTAGTAGGGATAATATTGTAAATTACTTAGATTCTAGGACAACTTTATTGACTTTAACTACTTTTATTGGTTTGTGAGAAAAATTAGTTGGTGTCTTATACTCCCTCTGGTCCTTATTATAAGGCACCAACTAACCATTTCTCGCGGACCAATGAATGGAGGTTAAGTCATTAATGAGGTCTAAAAGTAATAAATGTTTCCAACTTTACCCCTACTTTAATGATGTAGGTTTAAATGAGTTAGTTAAAAATGAGGGCATAATGAAAAAATAGTAATAAATGAGTTAGTTAAAGTAAGTTGGTGCCTTATAATAAAGACCAAAAAATGTTGGTGGTTGGTGCAGGGACGGACAGAAGGGGGGCTAGGGGTGGCCCCCGCCCCCCCTAAAATGTTAAAAAAAAAAATATGCTGGATCAGAGAAAGCAAAATGAAATTCGTGAAGCAGGTTTGATATTTCATATGGTTAGTTTGATATTTTAATCTTAGGTCCAGAATTGTGCTTGCACTGAAATAGGGCCCACAAATTTGCTTTCACAAATAGAAAAACTTGCATTTAAACATGGAGTTAAACATTTTGAGCTTAACATTCTTAAGCATCCAGATTTCATTAATTTATCAACTACATTTGAATTATATTAAGGACTGCCGAGAACTGGAAAGTTCACCATTTACCCTCTTATTGATAGAGTGATTAGACTTGTACTCACTCTTTCAATTTCTACAGCAACTACTAAAAAATCTTTCTCTACTATGAAGATAATCAAGAAAAGACTTGAAAAGAATAGAAGTCCAATTTCTTAATGATTTTTTAATTACATATATTGAAAAAGAAATTGTTTTGAGTTTTAATAGGGATTCAATTATAGATGAATTTAACAATATGAAAACATATAGGGTAAGAGTCAAGTGAAATATACTTACTTTTTGTAATATATTTCTTTCAATTTTTTAATATTAGGTCTTTATCGTATTTTAAGTATTTTTATATATGATCTAGCATTTTTTATTTTCGCCCCTGTAAATAAAATTCTTGGGTCCGTCCCTAGGTTGGTGCCTTATAATAAGAACATGAGAGAGTAATAAGGAGCAGAAAGTATCTTAATTTGAGTTGGGCTCGTCACCGGTCCTGTTTGGTGTTTGTCCTCGGCGCTATTACTGGCCCCGTCAAGCTCTTCTCCAATTCATGACTTCCCATCCTTGCCCCTGCTCTGACGATATTTTCTCTTGCTCTCATCTGGAGGTGTTAGAAGCGTCGGTGCTAGCGGCATTAAAATAGATGTAGGGGTTTTCCATGGAGAAACAAGAGAACCTAGATCGAGTTTGGGGGATTCAAAAATAAAGACTCATTTTTCTGTTTCATTGAGGGTATTTTAGTCTTTTCATAATTATATTATATTACCCAAATGTCTCATAAGACTTACCCCCTATAGTCCTTATTATAAAACGCCAACTAACTATTCTCACAAACCAATAAAAACAGTTAAAGTCAATAAAGATGCCCTATAATTTAAGTAGCTTCCAATATTACTCATATTAATTGCACTAAATTATAATATTATATTAATTATTACTCTCACCTATTACCCTTATTAATTATAGGCATACTTCAAAAAATAATAATTAATGCGCTTTAAAAATATAAAATTTCTAGTTAGTACCTTATAATAAGGATTAGAAAAAATACCTGCAAATTAAAGATTTTAAGGATATTTAGATCGTATTTTCTCCAACTTGAGTGTAGTTTTCCAAAAAAAAAAAAAAACAGTTTCAAGTTTTAGAAGGGTTTGAAAAAACGGAAGGGAAAAAGAAAGAAAGGCAAGTGCGTGAGATTTTGTCTTTTGCGAGCACCAATGAGATTCAAACCCAGTAAAGCTGAAAAGCAGACCGAAGCATGCATGTGTCCCAAACCCACGTCACTCCCCTAAAAATGGATGAGCCTCGAGTTTCCTTATTTTATCTTCTTCCTCACCACATAAACTAAAAACAAACATTTTAAGTAAGTTGTAAGCCCTTCCACTTTTGAGTCTTCATAACTTCGGCCTTTCAACCAAAAAAAAAAAAACTTTTGAGTAAGTTGTAAGCCCTTTTTTGAATATAACACTTAAAATCAATACCTCAATCTAAGAGCCCGTTTGGGATAGCTGTGGGAGAAATGGCTTTTGTTTCTGATGGACTTCTCTTGATGGACTTTTTCTAATGTGATTTATGTTTGGAATAGTAGTGATAGAAGTAACTTTTGTTTCTAATGGGCACTTATTTGACATAGCTTTTAAAAAGATGGATGAGATGAAAAATGACTGAAAAGGACAAAAAAGAGGAGAGGAGAGGAGAGAGGCACAAATTGGGGAGGGGTGGGACAGTCATTTAACAAATGGGGCCCACTTGTTATTTGATGGAGAAGAAGTTGATGGGATAATAAACTCCATGATGTAGCTTCAAAAAAACAACCCCATCAAAGCATGAAGTCCATTAAATAAATAGCTGACCCAAACACTCAAATTTTTTTTGATGGACTTATTATCCTATCTGATGGACTTATAAGTCCATCAGATGGTTTACCAAACAGGCCCAAAGATACAGAAGAAATCTACACCAGCCTAAGTTCTTTCATCATTTTCCACCTCTTGTTGGGGAGGTGGATCGAGGATGATCAAAGATACAAAAATTTCCTATAATGCTATGAGCAAGTTTTGCCAATCTATCGGCAAGGATAAGATCCTCTCTTGGAACATGTACAAAGTTATCCTGCCAATCTCAATGAGCAAGAGTTCTAATCTCACCCACAACATCTCTAAATAGATAATCTATTACAAGACCTCTAACTGCTAGATTAATGGCCTCCATACAGTCAGAAAAAGGCATACTTTTCGGATAGTCTTACTCCAGCATAAGTATAGTCCAAGGACCATACCTATTAATTCGCTATGGCAGGAAGAACACCAGTAAGTTTACAGCTTAAACCACAAATCAATTGATTAGTAGTATCCTTCACGGTCCCACCACACTCACTCCTACCATTCCTCAAGGCTGATCCATCCACCTCCAAGAAGTAGAAGTTTTCAAAGTTATTAGGATGAGGATGAGTGCCTTGATTTGGACGCGACAATGACATACTGTAGAAAACACCATTTCGCATTAGGTCTTGGTCAGCACTGACTGAAGAAACTAGAAGCTGAATTCTGGTGCACTTTTGAAACAAGAGGGTAGAAGAATCTATTATAATAATGAAACAAGAGATTCAAGAATGTATTGAAGATAAATAATACTTCTCCATAAAAAAAGTTATTATTAAAAAAACAAGTGACAACCAAAAAAGACTTTAATAACGATTTGAGGAATATTGAGAGAAAAGGAGCGCATTCCTCTCATGATCCTCTCAGCCCCCAAAACAAATGGGAATGCGCTGACCTTCCTCCCATCTACACTGTCTTAATGGGATCTAAATGATTCAGATTTAATATTTTTATTTGGTATTTTTCAAATAAAAAATTATTATTAAAAAACAAGTGACAACCAAAAAAGATTTTAATAACGATTTGAGGAATATTGAGAGAAAAAGAGCGCATTCCTCTCATGATCCTGTCAGCCACCAAAACAAATGGGAATGCCCTGAATGATCCAGATGGAAATGGAAGGAGCGCCCACCTACCCATCAAAGAAAGGTAGGGAGACGCGTTCCAAACAAAAAAATAGTAGGGAGGGAAACGCGTTCCAAACAAATGCCTCTCTCTATTTAAGCCTTCTCCCACATCACTTTCTCTTCATTCCTTCCACTCTCAAATCCTCTATTTCATGTCCTAATAACTTCTCTCACCCCTCTCTCTAACAATCAAAAACAGAATCTTACCTAGAAACACAATATTAGAGCTGAATGATGGAGAGCCTCCTGTTTCGCCTAGCTGATCATGAAGACCTGTTAGCGAACCTACGACAGGCTCAAGCTTCACCTTCCATAGCAATTCTGTCAGCTTCCCAAAGTTCCATTCCTAGATGACTTCCCTGAGTACCCAACAAAGCGAAAATTCATCGACTACCTAAAATCATACGCCAAGCATTTCAAGATCAACCCACGATTCAACGAGTGCGTTCAATCCGCTAGGTACGACGAAACCTGCGGATTGTGGCGGGTCAAGACCGTTTCCACCGTCGGCTCCTCCGCTCGAACTGAGTTCGAGTACATTTGCCTCTGGCTGGTGGTGGCCACCGGCGAAAATGCCGAGTGTGTTATGCCTGATATTCAAGGCTTGGGTGAATTCAAAGGTGAAATCATTCATGCCTGTGATTACAAGTCCGGGGAAAGTTTCAGGGGAAAGAAAGTGCTCGTCGTGGGGTGTGGCAATTCTGGCCTGGAGCTATCTCTCGATCTCTGTAACCACAATGCGTCACCTTCAATGGTTGTTCGTAACTCTGTAAGTATCAAATATTCGTGAGTAAGTGAATCTTTCTTGTTTCACGGGAATAACAAAAACTGACCGGGATTCCTCTGTTTTTGGCATACAGGTTCATGTGTTACCCAGAGAGATCTTCGGAAGATAAGGCAATATCTCTCAGAGCTACTAAGGAGCAATCCTGGCTCCACTTGCGGGCTACAAGTCCTACCTCAGCCAGTCCCACAAGCTCCACCAGTATTCAACAGAATGTACATATGTCTTGATGCCTGCAAAAAGGGATTCAAGGTCAGGTGCAGCCATTCATTGGATTGGATGACTGTTTCTTGAAGGGATATTATGGAGGGCAGTTATTGAGTGCGGTGGGGGAAGATGCAAACAAACACTTCTATGTAATTGCCTTTGTTGTGGTTGATAGTGAAATAAAAGACAATTGGAAATAGTTTTTGACCCTACTGGAGGAAGACTTGGGGGACCATGCAGTGTATGGTTGGAATTTTATTTCAGATCAACAGAAGGTATATGCATATTACAATTTTTTTTAATCCATTTAAGGATAACATTGATACAACATTGTTTGTTTCTTATGATACATGCAGGGTTTGGTTCCTGCATTGAAGGAGGTAATGCCTCAAGCACATCTTCGGTTCTGTGTGCAGCATGTCTGGAAAAACTTCATGAAGAAATCGAGGGACAAGCAACTTAGGGGACTTGTTTGGGAGTGTGCAAGAAGCACAACCATCCCAAGATTTGAGAAAAGTATGCAGAAGCTGAAAGCTTTGAATGAAGCAGCCTGGAAATACTTGGATAACATTGATGCTTCCTGCTGGGTTAAGGCATATTATAGCCATTGGCCTAAGTGTGACAACATCACCAACAATGTGTCTGAGGTGTGGAATTCCAAGATTCGTAATTACAGGGCGAAACCCATTTTGACTATGTGTGAGGAATTGAGACGCTATATAATGAGAAGGATGGCAGCCCACAAGCGGGTTTTAGGAACAGTGACGGGGAAGATAGCACCAGCACAACAGAAAAGGTTGGACAAGCTAAAAATAGGCAGCAATGTCTGGACTCCTACCTGGACTGGGAATTTGGTCCAGGATATGTATGAAGTAAGTGGTTGGGGTGAACTTAACAAAACACACTTGTGCATGCAATTTTTGGCAGCTGACTAGTCTGCCTTATGAGCATGCCATTGCTGCAATTGCTCATAAGAATGAACTAGCAGAGAACTATGTACACTAGTGGCTCACCATGGATGCCTTGCATGCAACATATGAACACACTCTGAATCCGGTTAATTCCCATGATTATTGGCCTTCCTCGGATGAACCCAAACCATTACCTCCACAACTGAAAAGACCAGCAAGCAGACCCAAAAAACACAGGAGAAAGGACCCAATTGAAGACCAGGAAAAAAGTACAACCAAGCTGAAGAGGACACATGTAGTGAAGTGTCCGAAATGTGGTCAGTTGGGCCATTATGCTAAGACATGTAAGGGACCTGATGCTCCTCGAAAATCCAAACAAAAATCAGCACCAATGAACATAAGTATTGAGACAAACATGCAAGGAGAGATACCACTTAGCCAAGGAGGCCCTGCTCCAGAAGTTAACTCCCAACCAGCGAGAGGCAGCTGTCCACAACCCTCCATACTAACTGAATCATCTCACCTCCCGTCTGAGGAAACAATGCGTGCAGCCAGCAGTGGAACAAGAACCAGGTTTATGTCTACACCTGGATTTAGGGCACCAAGGCCAGCTCCAGGAAAATGAACTTGAGTGAAGCAGGAAAGCATTTTTTGGTTGTATTCAGGGCATTTTTTTGGTTGTATTTCAGGCATTTTTTGGATGCTCTTTGTTACTGGCCATGTTTAGAAATTGTAATTAGGATAGTTATGGCCTTTTTTTTGGATGCTCTTTGTTACTGGTCATGTTTAAAAATTGTAATTAGGACAATTATGGCCTTTTTTTGGGTTTCTGTAATTATGCCAGAATGCTCTTCTTCTTTTTTTGTTATTCAGCCAGCACTTATATTGGCCATGTTATGTTGACATTATATCTTCTAATACAGATGGATGCTGTCATATGATGTTGACTTTTTTGTTTCTTACTTCACATTATGCAATGTCATGCTTAGTGTTAGCTTGCTGAGACTGTTACTAAATTGGCCATGTTATGCTGAGCATGCTTAGTTGGCTGTTTCCTTCAGGCAAAATAGTGAAACTCCATGTTTCATGGAATTCTTGGATGTACCCTTACATGTGGATGGTTCATTGTTGTATACACTATGAAATAATAGTAGTTACAGGTCCATGAAATAATAGTATACACTATGACAGATTTGGATTTCATCAGGTTGAGTGCATGACATGCTGATCTGGATTTTTCAATTTGCCCATGACAGCTTCCATTTTTATTTTTCCTTTTTCTGCACACTGCTGCCTCTTTCTATTTCAGTGAAATAGGCCACACTTTGCGGCCATTATGCAGTCTGCTGCCTCATTCTGTTTCTGTTCTTGGTTACTGTCCCACTTAAAATGATGATGAAATGAATTATGCAGTCTCAAGTTACATTTAAGGCATATAATCAAGACATGCATATGGAATAAACCCGCCAACATCTTAGCAAAGTATGCAGCAAAATGAGTGAGGAATTGAGAAATTCCAAACCAGAACCAAATTCATCATCATGCACACATTCTCTTTATAATTTGATCACTACACATTTTCCACAAATGAGGTTCATCCCAAATGTAATATGCAGATTCTCTTTTCAATTTTTGTCCTTGGATTGCTGTTATACTAACTAAAATAAAGCTACTATTACTTATCATTCATCAAAATGAGTACATACATCAAGGATTTTTTTCACTTGATCACCACACATTACCAATCCTGGAAAAACTACACATATCAGTAGCTACACTTCTTTCTCATTCTAGCCTACCCCCAACATAAATACAAATGGCTCCCACAACTACAATAGTGACAACAAACACCCTAGCCCACCTACCCAGGAGCCTGATTTCCTTCTCCACCCTATCAAACTCTGCAACCATCTTCATTGACAGCTCAATCATCTTTATTTGCTGCTCCCTAATCTTCATTTCATGCTCATTCAACTGAACTTGTAATTCATCATTCAACTTCATCTCCATATAGTTCAACTTGAATTCCACATCAACATTATTCAGCTCGAGCTTATTCAGTCTCCAATCTTCCAGATCCTTTGAATCATTACCAGAATCATCAACCCATTTGAAAAAATCACAATACGACAACTTCTCCTACAACCGAATAAAAACAATCTCATTAAAACATTCATACAAGTTATCCACACGAGTGACCTACCTGGAAAATATACAATGCGTGAAGTAAACATAAAGACCTTGAAATTGTGGCATCCGAAGAATGCTCTGTTTGGGTTTCTCTGAGTTTTGGAGGTATACACAACACTTGGCCTCCCACATTTGCACCTTGGAGCAGCTGTCCTTCTTTGACTTCTGGTTCCACTTGAGCCACCCATCCCAGAATAAACATTCATCTTCTCAACTGAGGCAGGACAATGGAGGGCGAACACTTTCCACACAGAAAGCAAAATTCACAAACCTAAACCTAACGGGGTTTTCTCCTAACTTTAGCAAAGGAAAACCAATATGGAGGGAAGATGGTCACAGGTGGGGACGACGTCGTTTTGCCCTTCCTCCGTGGCATGTGACTGGACCAACTCACTTTACACATCAGCAACGTTAGTGATGCCGTTAGGGAGCTAACTGACGGAAGGACTAACGTGGGATGTTTTTGGATTTCCCAGGGATGACGGGACGAGTTATTTTTTGTTAGGGACAAAAAAGGTGTCCGTACTTTTTTTCAGGGACCAAAAATGGTATTTACTCTAAAATATACCTTCATTTTCAATTTTACTTTTTATTTATTTAAAAATAAACTTCTACAATATTTCTATATAATTTTTAATCTTTAATATTACTCTTCCTGGTCTGTTATCTTAACTTTAGACTATTTAAATGTATAGTGCTTTCATTACCACTAGCTAGCTCGATGAATATTACCATGCAATTTTGTTCTTGATGCGACCCCTAGAGCTGATGTAGTGAATCTTTTTTTTCTTGAACTACAATTGTTCGCGTGCAAGGTTATAAGTTTTGTCGGCCTACTTTTAGGCGTTTATCTAGTTCACATTGAGTTTATTTTTCTTATGGATTTTCATTTTTAATGCGATGCTTCAATCATTCAGGTTCTGTTTGCCAGTGATGCTTGATCATTAATCGTATTTGTTCTTCAGCTCTACAGCCAGGATAAGGAGTGAAGTTCTGTCTCCGGTCAGTTAGGATGTTATTTTATACATCTTTAGTTGCAAGTGGATCTCTAGGGGATTGATAACAATCACACAACTTATTGGTGCACTGAGGAATCCATCGAGAGCACATGAAGTTTTAGTGATTCTGAAAGACCTGGCCATTGACCTCGGAGCAGTATCTTTATTTGCGTTCTTGTACTACAGAGAGAACAGGCAAACAATGCACAACTGTCTCGACTCTCAAGAGAAGAAAGCCTATCAAATCTTAAGCTCCGAGTGGATGACAAAAAGATCATTCCTGTAAGCACATTGAGAGGAATTGCTCGTCTTGTGATATGTGCAGGCCCGACATCATTCGTAACAGAGTCTTTTAACCGAAGTGAGCCTTTCACAGAAAGCCTCCTAGAGAGAGGGGTGCTTGTTGTGCCCTTGGTGACAAATGGGAATTCACCTTCTTTGAAGTTTGATGAGAGTGACGAGTAAAAGCAGGTCACCACCAAAAGGAAGAGACTCTGGCAGCTTGCTCCCATTTACATCTCTGAGTGGTTTGAGTATGTTAATCGTGAAAATAAATAAGTATGAGATTCAATTTCTTTATCTGATATCCTAACTTATTTGCCTCATAATCTCAACAGGTAGTTGAACGAACAAAAGAAGTTGGCAGGTGTATCCTCAGAGTCTCCAGTATGAGTATTATTATTATTATCCATGTTTTGTTATGTATGGAGTTAGAGACATCTTACTTTTCTGCTAAAACCTGGAAATAAAACTTGATAGTCACTGTGAAGTTAAGCGTAACTGGTAGGAGGCAAAACTTGTTACATAAAGTCATATATCTTGGGATTCCTTACCATGAACATTGCAATTGATTTCATGTTCTGGTTATTTCTTACATTTTACAGGTATCTGTCTTTGCGGTTGGATGGTCGAGTACGAGGCAGTGGGGTTGGTTATCCTCCATGGAATGCTTTGGTTGCACAATTACCACCAGCAAAGGGAATTTGGTCTGGCTTACTAGATGGCATGGATGGGAGAATCTTTAGAGGTGGTTCAGTGTGAAAGTTGATCTCTCGTAAGTCTTTTTTCCCTGTTTGTCTAGGCATCTGATTCTTAAGGTGGAAAATTGACTTATTGAGTCTTTATTATATTGTAATCTTTTCATGAATGGAATTCAAGGTCATGCTTAAATGTATAACAACATCAAGAGAGATTATCATATTCATTATGTTATACAACCTCTGTGTCTTCTTGCGGCAGCATGCCATATGAACTTCTTTGAGTTTACATAGATATGAGCAAAAAAAATCAGGATGATGTTTGCTCGTATCATGTTTTATTAACTGAGTACATAAACTCAAGACATTATGTTAAAAAGGACTTCACTTTTAATTTTTTGTCATACCAATTGATTTAAGGCCATTATAAGCCTAGGATTTGGGGGGGAATTCCACTTGTAATAAGAATTTTTATGTATTTGTAGTAATCTTGTTAAAACAAGTGGATCATTTTTATAAGCCTAGGATTTGAGGGGAATTCCACTTGTAATAAGAAACTTTTACATATTTTGTACTAATGTTGTTAAGTTTCTATTAGCCAGGATCATTTTTGTTAAGCTAGGTGTTACTCTATATAGAATCTTCATATTTTAATATATCATTTACTTAATTTGATATCTGAAATATATTATTTTAAGAGATATATTGAGATATTAACATATTTGTTAAGAAATTCATATATTACGATATTATATTAAAGGATAGGATATCGTCACTACCATTTTTTCACTGTTACATTAGAATCTCATCTCTACCTTTATTATTTCTCTCTCCTATTGAGATTCTGATATAATGGTGAAAAAAATGGTAGTAACATTGGTAGTGACAATATCTCATCCCTTATATTAATAGCATATATTGGGAAGTTACCCTTTAACTCAAAATATATAAAATAATATACTACTTTCGGTCATTAATATAAGACACATTTAACTTTTTTAGAGATTAAGGATGTTAAATAAATTGGTTATTTTCCCAATTTGCCCCTTATTAAATAACTATTTACCAAAATGCCCCTGTCAGAAAACTATTTCCCAATTTGCCATTGTCAGAAAACTATTTCTCAATCTGCCCCTGTTTAGTCGACTAAAACCATGGTTTAGTCTACTAAATCGCTGGCAAATTTTTTTGAAGACTCCCGCGATTTAGTCGACTATACCACCCATTTAGTCGACTAAATCATTAAAAAAAGGTTAAAACTTCAGAAGGCCATAACTTCTAGCTCGGGAGTCCGAATCAAGTGATTCTTTTTTTTGATTCCACATAACTTTTTGAGATCTATGCACTGACATAAAAATTAACTTTCAGATTTAATGAAGAGAAAGGAGGAAAAATAAGCGATTCTTTATTTTGCAGGAGATACTAACAATTAATTAAATATAATCAAGTGATTATTTAATTATATATATACATATGGGTAAAGGATTTCTCCAGTCACTGGAGATAGAGTTATCTCCAGTGACCTCAAAACTACGTCGTTTTGGATTAATGAAGGGTGTTTCTGTAATTTTATTTATTTTTTAATCATATAAATTTTACCGAAACACCCTTCATTAATTCATCTAAAATTACTAATACACCCTTCATTAATTCAGAACGACGTAGTTTTGGGGTCACTGGAGAAATACTCTTCCCTATATATATATATATATATAGTTAGAAATTGAACTCCAATAAAGAATTTCTTTATTCATCCGTGATTTATTCCTCTTAAATGAGGTGTAATTATACAGATGAAAAATTAACAGCAACTAGCAATAAAGCAAGAAATAATCCTAAATCAACAACTACTAGCTAAGAAGTAGGAAACAACCCTAACAACCTGCTACTTATTTGAAATACCTAAAAGAATGGAAATAACAATAATTCAAAATTTAAACTTTGAAATAGAAATAATTAAAATAACTTGATTAAATTATTGAAGAATCACTTGATTATATTTAATGAATTGTTAGTATCTCCTGCAAAATAAAGAATCGCTTATTTTTGCTCCTTTCTCTTCATTAAATCTGGAAGTTAATTTTTATGTCAGTGTATAGATCTCAAAAAGTTATGTGGAATCAAAAAAAGAATAACTTGATTCAGACTCCCGAGCTAGAAGTTATGGCCTTCCGAAGTTTTAACATTTTTTTTAATGATTTAGTCGACTAAATGAGTTTTTTAGTCGACTAAACAGGACCAGATTGGGAAATAGTATTCTGACAGGGGCATTTTAGTAAATAGTTATTTAATAAGGGACAAATTGAGAAAATAACCGTTATTATTTACTCTCAATGAGATTCTAATTTAACGGTAAAACAAACTGATAGTAATAATTGTCCACAAATTTAGTACAATAAAATGACTGACAAAAAAATAGTTCAAACAGTAATATCGAAAATTTTCAAATTCCAGATTATTCAAACAACAGAGTCAAATCAGAATAAGAATAAACTTTAAAACAACAATTTTGGATCAAACAGTAAAACAAATGTCACTTCCAAAAAAATTCATTTGAAATCAAACATCAAAAAATTTAGTTCAAAAAATCCTCTTCTAAATCAAATGTCTGAAATCCAGGATTGTCCAAATGTATATGACAAAAAATAAAGAAAAAAAGTTCAAAATCATATTTAAAATAATAAGATTAGAAATTTTTAGATAACAAAAACAAAGTTTATTTTGAATAAAATAAGAATGAGAATAAACTTGAAAACGGTAATTTTGAATAAAACAAATGATAAAACAACAAGAAATATTAACTTCAAACAATTCGCCTTGAGAAATTTAGTTTCTTTTTTTTTTTTCATGAAGAGAAATTTAGTTTCAAATCAAAAGGATTGTCCGCATAATTTATTTGAAAAAAATAAAAATAAAAAGTTCAAAACCAGATTTAAAAAATTTCATCAAACATAAACAAAGTATATTTTGAATAAAATAAGAAGAAGAATAAACTTTAAAACAACAATTTTGGATCAAACAATCAAACAAATGGTGAAACAATATCAAAAATTTAGTTCAAAAAATTGACTTTCAAATAAAAAAGGATTGTCCACATAATGTATTAGAACAAAAAAAAAAAAAATAGTTCAAAACCAGATTTAAAGTAATAGGATAAAAAATTTTCAAATTGCGAATTTCAAATCAATAGAATAAACTTATAACAGTAATTTTGAATCAAACAATCAAAACAAAAATGGTAAAACAACAAGAATATCTGAAATCAAGGATTGTCTATATATAATATATTTGAACAATTTTTTTTAAAATTTTTTTTGTTCAAAACGAGATTTAAAGTAATAAAATATCAAAAGCGTTCAAATTGCGAAAATCGAAGTTAATTTTCGAATTCCAGAATATTCAAACAGAATAGGAATAAACTTTAAAAGAGTAAATTTTGAATAAAACAAATAAATAAAAAGTTCAAAAAACTTCCAAACAAGGAATTAAGTTCAAAACGTTCACTTCCAAAAAAATTCACTTTGAAATCAAATATATAAAAAAAAATTAGTTCAAAAAATTCTACTTCTATTCTAAATAAAAAAACTTCTCTTCTAAATCAAATATATGAAAATCAAGGATTGTCCAAATGCATTTGACAAAAACAAAAAAAAAAAAACAAATTTTATTTTTAAATTTCAGATTATTCATTCAGTTTGAAATAAGAATACAAAAGGGTTAAGTACCAATTTTGCCCCTTAAGTTTCCGGTGTCATAATGTTGCTCCTGAAGTCTCAAAACGTAGCAATGTTGCTCCTCCGTTAAAAACTCTAACGATCAACATTAGTTAACTGGCAGTTAACGGAGAGGCAAACATTACTACGTTTTGATACTTCAAGGGCAACATTACTAAACCAAAAACTTAAGGGGCAAAATTATACTTAACCCAATAAAAAACACAAAATAGATCAAAGTGCAAATTTTAAAAATTTACGATAGGAAAAAACAAATTTTATTTTTAAATTTCAGATTGGTCATTTAGTTTGAAATAAGAATAAAAAAGGGTTAACTACCAATTTTGCCCCTTAAGTTTTCGGCGTAATAATGTTGCCTTTGAAGTTTCAAAACGTAGCAATGTTACCCCTCCGTTAAAAACTCTAACGATCAACGTTAGTTGACTGGCAGTTAATGGAGAGGCAAACATTACTACGTTTTGAGACTTTAAGGGCAACATTGCTATGCTGAAAACTTAAAGCTCAAAATTGATACTTAACCCAATAAAAAACACAAAATATTAAGTTCAAAAAATCACTTCCAAAAAAATTCAGTTTGAAATCAAACATCCGAAATCAAGGATTTAAAGTAATAAGATAGAAAAAATTCCAAATTGCGAATTAGAAAAAATTTCAGATAACAAAAAGCAAAGTTTATTTTAAAATTCCAGATTATTCAATCAAAAGAATAAAATAAAAAAAGAATAGTTTTTAATCAGTTTGAAAATAAAAAAAATTAGTTCAAAACCAGACTTAAAAATAATAAGATCAAAATTTTTCAAATGAGAACAAGAACGAATATGCACTATTGGAAAATATCTGAAATCAAGGATTGTCCAAATATTTGAACAAAAATAAAATAAAAATAGTTCAAAATAATATTTAAAATAATAATATGTAAAATTTTCAAATTACAAAGTTTAAAAAGAACAATAAGAAATATGAAATTCAAAAAATTCACTTTCAAATCAAACATAAAAAATTTCACTTTCAATTTGACATAATAAAACAAAAATAGTTCAAAACCAATAATAAGATCAAAAAATTTCAATTTGGGAATTTTAAAAATTTCAGATAACAAAAAGAAAGTTAATTTTCAAATTCGAGATTTTGAAATCAACAGAATAAAATAAGAAAAAGAATAAACTTTAGAACAATAATTTTGAATCGAACATCAAACAATATTAAAAGAACTTCACTTTCAAATCAAACATAAGAAAATTTAATCCAAAAATTTGCTTTAAGAAAAATAACTTTCAAATCGAAATGATTATCCACAAATGGTAAGTTCAATAATTAGGACTGAACAAAAAAAGTAGTTCAAAATCAAATTTTAAATTAAAAAATTTCAAATTGCGAATTTAAAATTTTAGATAGATAACAAAGACAAATTTTATTTTAAAATTCTAGATTATTCAATCAAAAAGAATAAAATAAGAATAAGAAATAAACTTAAAACAGTAAATGTTAGCTAAATAATAAAGAATATTAAGTTGGAAAAATTCACTTTGAAATCAATTAAAATATTTAGTTAAAAAAACCACTTTAAAAAAATCAATTTTAAATTAAATAAAAAATTAGTTCAAAATCATATTTAAAATAATAAGATGTAAAATTTAAAATTACAAAGTTTAAAAAGAACAAGAAGAAATATGAAATTCAAAAAATTCACTTTCAAATCAAACATAAAAAAAGTCACTTTCAATTTGACGAAATAAAACAAAAATGGTTCAAAACCAATAATAAGATCAAAAAATTTCAATTTGGGAATTTTAAAAAATTCAGATAACAAAAAGAAAGTTAATTTTCAAATTCGAGATTATTCAATCAACAGAATAAAATAAGAAAAAGAATAAAATTTAGAATAGTAATTTTGAATCGAACATAAAAGAACTTCACTTTCAAATCAAACATAAAAAAATTTAGTCCAAAAATTCGCTTTAAGAAAAATAACTTTCAAATCGAAATGATTATCCATAAATGGTAAGTTCAATAATTATGATTGAACAAAAAAAGTAGTTCAAAATCAAATTTTAAATAAAAAAATTTCAAATTGCGAATTTAAAATTTTAGATAGATAACAAAGACAAATTTTATTTTAAAATTCTAGATTATTCAATCAAAAAGAATAAAATAAGAATAAGAATAAACTTAAAACAGTAAATGTTAACTAAATAATAAGGAATATTAAGTTGGAAAAATTCACTTTGAAATCAATTATCAAAATATTTAGTTAAAAAACCACTTTAAAAAAATCAATTTTAAATGAAATAAAAATTAGTTCAAAATCATATTTAAAATAATAAGATGTAAAATTTAAAATTACAAAGTTTAAAAAGAACAAGAAAAAATATGAAATTCAAACAGTTCACTTTCAAATCAAACATAAAAAAATTCACTTTCAATTTGACGAAATAAAACGAAAATAGTACAAAACCAATAATAAAATCAAAAAAAATCAATTTGGGAATTTTAAAAATTTCAGATAACAAAAAGAAAGTTAATTTTCAAATTCGAGATTATTCAATCAATAGAATAAAATAAGAAAAAGAATAAACTTTAGAACAGTAATTTTGAATCGAACATCAAACAATATTAAAAGAACTTCACTTTCAAATCAAACATAAAAAAATTTAGTCCAAAAATTCGCTTTAAGAAAAATAACTTTCAAATCGAAATGATTATCCACAAATGGTAAGTTCAATGATTATGATTGAACAAAAAAAGTAGTTCAAAATCAAATTTTAAATAAAAAAATTTCAAATTGCGAATTTAAAATTTTAGATAGATAACAAAGACAAATTTTATTTTAAAATTCTAGATTATTCAATCAAAAAAAATAAAATAAGAATAAGAATAAACTTAAAACAGTAAATGTTAACTAAATAATAAGGAATATTAAGTTGGAAAAATTCACTTTGAAATCAATTATCAAAATATTTAGTCAAAAAAACCACTTTAAAAAAATCAATTTTAAATGAAATAAAAATTAGTTCAAAATCATATTTAAAATAATAAGATTTAAAATTTAAAATTTTCAAATTGCAAATTGTAAAAATTTCAGATAACAAAAACAATATTCATTTTCAAATGCGAGATTATTCAATCAACAAAATAAAATTTAAAACAGTAATTTTGAATCAAATAATACTAGAAAAACAAGGCATATCAAGTTCAAAAACTTCACTTTCAAATCAAACATCAAAAGATTTAGTTCAAAAAAATGATATAAAAAATTTTAGACTGCAAAAACAAAGTTTATTTTAAAATTTCAGATTATTCAATCAAACGAATAAAATAAGAATAACCTTTAAAACAGTAAATTTTAAATCAACTAAATAATAAAACAAGACTTCAAAAAATTCACTTTGAAATCAAATATGAAAAAAAAAAATAGTTCAAAAAATTCAATTTTTAAAAAATACTAAGATAAAAAAATTTCAAATTGCGAATTGTAAAAATTTCAAATACCAAAAAATAAAATTTAGTTAAAAAACTATGATTATAGATAGACGTTCAAATTGAATCAATAATCAATAAATAATAAAAAAGAACCCGGGATTTGAAATTTCAAATAAGGGATAGTGAAATTTCAGATTTTTCAATCAAGATAATAATAAAATAAGAAATAGGAATAGTTAATCATCAAACAGTGGAACTTAACAAACTAGTAAAGAGGAGCAGTTACAGAACAGTGCCAGGTAACATAGCAAACTAGTTTCAACATAACATACCTTGGAGGACTCTCTTTCAAAGATGACTGATCGACTTGTTGGTTGCTTCACCTTGGTCCCTTGACAGGTTCAGAAAGAAAATAGAAGGGGAAAAAAGGCACAACAAATGTGTATAAACTTCAACACAGATAAAAAAAAATGGCACAAACTTCTTTCCTAGATATAAAGGGAACCAAATCAAAATAAAAACATCAGCCAAAATTAGATCCTATGAAAGCATCACAGCAACTAGATATAAAGGGAACCAAATCAAAATAAAAACATCAGCCAAAATTAGATCTTATGAAAGCATCACAGCAACTACAAACTTTATCCCCTTGATAGCAAACAAAACAAAAAAAAAAATACAGTCCAAGGACAACAAATTTGTACACACATCAATTTTGTAACAACCACACTTCAGAAAATATCAAACACAGAGCTAAACAAATGTATTAAGGAATTTTCGTGGCCAAAATTCCTTAACACACATTAAGGAAAATCCCTGTTTATGTAAACTCGGCGAAATTTAATTCCGTAACAAATGTTGATCACAATAAACAAACACAAGTTTGACATCACCTTGATAGCAAACAAAACACAAAAATACAGCCTAAAAACGGCACAACAAATGTATACAAATTCAAAACAGATCAAATCTAGTAACAATCACACCCCATAAAATATCCAACACAAATGAATATAGCCAAACAAATGTTGATCACAATAAAGAAACACAAAATTCTGACAATAATATCACAAGGAAACCCAAAATAGGCCTAAACCTTCAAACGGAAAGCGAGCGAGCAAAAACAAATCACAACAACCAAGGAAAGAAGTCTGAACCTTCAATCAAAAAGTGAGCAAGCAAAAGAGAAATCACAACCACCAAAGATAGAAACAAAAACCTGAAGAAACAGGTTAATACCAAATAAATTAGCTCTACCTCCGCTCGCCTTCATAGGGAGAGTAATCAATGCCTTATTTCCTAACGCAGCTGAAAATTCCTTAATACATATTAAGGAAACTTCCATATTATGATTTCCCCTGTCTATGTAAACTATGAGAAATTTAGACCCTAGCAACCTGGGAATCCAGAGGATAAAGAGAATAAGGCAGAACCCCAACAAACCCTTAAGCAAAACAGATCAAATTGGGTAGCAATCACACCAAAGAAAATATCAAACACAAATGAACAAAGCCAAACAAATGTTAATTACAATAAGCAAACACAAAATTTTGACAATGATAATATAAGGAAACCCAAAATAAGCCTAAACCTTCAAACGGAAAGTAGGCCAGCAGAAGAAAAATCACAACCAGAGAAAAAAAAAAACTAAACGTTCAAATAGAAAGTGAGAAAGCAGGAGATAAATCACAACTACCAGAGAAAGAAACCCAAATCTTCAAACGAAAAGTGAGCAAGCAAGCAAAGGAAAAATCAATCACAGTAACCAGAGAAAGAAACAGAAACCTGAAGCAACAAGACGCGAAAGTTCTGCAATATGTATTAAGGAATTTTCGTGCAAAGTGCAAAAATTCCTTAATACATATTAAGGAAACTTCCGTATGATTTCTCCTATTTAAGTAAACTCAGCGAAATTTAATCCATAGAAAGTAGCAAGGAAGGATATCAGGTCGAGAACGGAGGAAGCAAAGAAGGAGAGAAGCAGGTCGCAAACGGAGGAAGCAAAAAAATAGAGAAAAGGCTTTTAGGGTTCTACTATTAAATAGGTTTTTAAGTGACCGAACCGTTGTGCTTTTTTTTTTAAATAAAATAAATAAATAAAAGAAATTATGAGGTATACGGTATACCTTCAAATTCAAACCCGAGGAGCGTTTGCGGTTTAAACCTTATTTTGGAAAAAAAAATAAAATAAATAAATCATTCTGTAGAGATCCCAAGAGGCGCCGCCAAGATAAATATTTTTTTAAACGAAAATAAATAATAGGCTGCTATCACTTAAAACTACTCCTATATCCCATAATAGAATTGAGAGAAGCTTTATTTTGATCTTATTTATAAATTGTCTCATCAAATTTTTTATACAAATATATAGGCTTTTTTCCTAATTTACCCCTTATTAAATAACTATTTACCAAAATGCTCCTGTCAGGAAACTATTTCCCAATGTTCCACTGTCAGAAAACTATTTCTCAATGTGCCCCTGTTTAGTCGATTAAAACTTATGGTTTAGTCGAATAAAACACAGGCAATTTTTTTTTGAAGACCCCCGCGATTTAGTCGACTAAATCATTAAAGAAAAAAGGTTAAAACTTCGGAAGACCATAACTTCTGGCTCGGAGTCCGAATCAAGTGATTCTTTTTTTGATTCCACATAACTTTTTGAGATCTATGCACTGACATAAAAATTAACTTCCAAATTTAATGAAGATGAAAGAGGAAAAACAAGTGATTATTTATTGTGCAGGAGATACTAACAATTCATTAAATATAATCAAGTGATTCTTTAATATATATATATATATATATATATATATATATATATATAGTTAGAAATTGAACCCCAATAAAGAATTTCTTTATTCATCCGTGATTTATTCCTCTTAAATGAGGTATACTTATACAGATGAAAAATTAATAACAACTAGCAATAAAGCAGAAAAATAATCCTAAATCAACAACTACTAGCTAGGAAGTAGGAAACAACCCTAACAACCTGCTACTTATTTGAAATTCCTAAAAGAATGGAAATAACAATAATTCAAAATTTAAACTTTGAAATAGAAATAATTAAAATAACAATTTTCAACCCTAAAATTTTTTCCCGCGTTTTAGTCGACTAAACCATAAGTTTTAGTCGACTAAACAGGGGCACATTGGGAAATAGTTTTCTGACAGGGGCACATTGGGAAATAGTTTCCTGACAAGGGCATTTTGGTAAATAGTTATTTAATAAGGGGCAAATTGGAAAAAAAAAAAAGCCTAAATAAATTAGTTAATCATAACATATGTCATGTATAATTTAATTATATATCAACTTATAAATGAGTTAAATTAGTTTGGTATAATAAAATAAATATAAATACTTTAAGGCCAAAGTATACTTTTAGTCCTTTAAGATTACATGAGGTATATTTTTTGTCTCTTAATTTTATAAAATATACTTTTAATCCTATAATTCTAACACCATTAATTTTTATAATGAAAAACGCAAACTCTTGTGATAACTGTGTAATTAAATGTTATTAAGTTTAAATTTAAAATATGGAAAAATTAAAAAAAGAATATATAATTTATACAATTAAATGCAATGTCATCACTTGTGTTTACCACATCAGAGTTTTTCCTCAACAACATTAACGATATTAGAATTATAGGATCAAAAGTATAATTTATAAAGTTAAAAGACTAAAAGCAGTGGCGAAGCCATGTTATGGCCAGGCGGGCCCCAACTGGCCTTCTTTTATCTTATGTATTTATATGTATGTATTTTATAGTATTTTATTTTGGCCAATGATTTGGCCCCAACTAATCTCTTATCTTTTCTATAATTATACTCTCTTTTTTATTAGGAGAATGTTTGGTTCATTACTCATGGTTGTGAGAGGAAAGTAAAAGTTTTGTTTAAGATACCTACTAAAAAGGTTAGTATCATCTTATATCCGGCATTGTTCATCTTCATTTTAAGGACTAAATAAGTACTCAAAATCACTTCTTTTCATTTCACTCATTTTGTAAAAGTTATTCTACGTATTTTTCTCTTTCTATTGAGGGGTAATATTGTGCTGATTAGTGAAAATTTTGGGGTTATGATTTGTGAGAGTCTTGAGTTTTGACAATAGATGACTATATATATATGTAAAGAATGATTAATGACTAATTTTAATCGGTTTAGATTTATTATTGGTTGTCTTATGATTTTATAATGAATTTCTCTTTTAAAAATAGATTATATAATAGGTTATTTCCTTAATTGAAATTGAATCAGATTTGTATTTTTTTAATTTTTTTTTTTTGGGTTCATATCATATTTCTTTTATTTTATCCAATTATTTTGTTTTGAGGTAGGTGGAATGCGCATTTAAATGTTAGTTTTGTGGATTGAGTAGTACTATAAGAATTAATGTTTAATTATTGACACAAGATACTAATCAGAGATGGACCCAGAAAAGTAATTTAGGGGGGGCGAAAATTACAGAACATAACCCATATTTTAATGAAAGTACATTTCAACCCCATAAAAATTTCATTAGTCTCGTTTTAGTCCCTCCATAAAACTTTTAGTGTGGACTAAAGTGAAAATATTGAAATTTTTATGAGACTGAAATATAGTTTCCTAAAAATCTGGGTATGATTTTGTAATTTTAGGGGGCAGGGGCCACCCCTAGCCCCCCTCTAGGTCCATCCCTGACACTAATTAATACTAACAACAATATATATTCTAGGTCACCAAATTTATTGTAGGTTAAAAAAGATGAGTAAGGATAAATAGAAAAGTATAGATATATTCTTGGGAAAATTCCAAATAAATATCATTTGAATTTGTAAAACCCCCAGAAGTCTCTCGAATTTATAAAAAGACTGAGAAGTACCAAGGACCTATGAGGGATATGCAAATTCGCGTGAAATTACCCTTTTGCCCTTAGTTAAAAAAAAAAAAACCCTCGCCGCCGCCGGTGGGGTTTTTTTTTTTTTTTTTTTTTGGGGGGTGGGGGTTTAAACAAAATTAATTTGAAAGTGAGGAGGTGGGGTTCGAACTCCCTACCTCTCACATAGGGGCTCCTTTGATATATATATACAATAACAAATATATATATTCTTCTTAACATTTTTTCAATGGTAATTACAAGTAGACCATCGTCATTTACCACTAGACCATTGTCATTTACCACAAATGTTTTGAGATTTTTCATTGTTGCCCATGAAATAAACACATAAACTTGATGCATTATTACAACTAGATCATCGTCATTTACCACAAATGTTTTGGGGGTTTTTATTGTTGCCCATGAAATAAACACATAAACTTGATGTATTATTACAACTAGACCATCGCCATTTACCACTAGACCATCTTCATTTACAACAAATGTTTTGGGGTTTTTCATTGTTGCCCATGAAATAGACACATAAACTTGATGCATTATTATGGCAATGATCTAGTGGTAAATGGCGATGGTCTAGTTGTAATAATGTATCAAGTTTATGTGTTTATTTCATGGGCAACAATGAAAAACCCCAAAACATATGTGGTAAGAGACAATGGTCTAGTGGTAAATGGCAATGATCTAGTGGTAAATGACGATGATCTAGTTGTAATAATGCATCAAATTTATGTGTTTATTTCATGGGCAACAATGAAAAACCCCAAAACATTTGTGGTAAATGATGATGGTCTAGTGGTAAATGACGATGGTCTAGTTGTAATAATGCATCAAGTTTATGTGTTTATTTCATGGGCAACAATGAAAAACCCCAAAACATTTGTGGTAAATGACGATGATCTAGTTGTAATAATGCATCAAGTTTATGTGTTTATTTCATGGGCAACAATGAAAAACCCCAAAACATTTGTGGTAAATGACGATGGTCTAGTGGTAAATGACGATGGTCTAGTTGTAATAATGCATCAAGTTTATGTATTTATTTCATGACAACGATGAAAAACCCCAAAAATTTGTGGTAAATGACAATGGTCTAGTGGTAAATGGCAATGGTCTAGTGGTAAATGACGATGGTCTACTTGTAATTACCATTGAAAAAATGTTAAGAAGAATATATATATTTATTATTGTATATATATATCAAAGGAGCCAAGTATCAAACTAGTTGGGCCACTTGGCCCCTATGTGAGAGGTGGGGTGTAATGCACCTTATAATGAGTTTTCTTCCAAATGTCATAGAATTTTTGTTTACTATGTTTTCTTTTGATATATAATTGTCGTTTATTATTTATTTATATTTTCAATGTTAATGTTATGAGACATTATCAAGTAAATAGTTAAATATGTTTTTTTTGCCCGGGTTAAAATAATTTCCTGGTTCCGCTACTGACTAAGAGTATATCTTATGTAAAATTTAAAGGATTAAGCCATACTTTAAAATAATTTATTTAACTTCTTTAATTTTTCTAAAAAAAATAATTTGGTTTTATATTGAGGACCATTTATCACTTAAATAAAAATTAAGTAGGTTGAAAACACTTGCAAATAAGCCGAGTGAAAACGACTACATGACAGGCGCCACTGTGACTATTAAACTATACCTTCATTTTCAATTTTACTTTTTATTTATTTAAAAATAAACTTCTTCAATATTTCTATATAATTTTTAATCTTCAATATTACTCTTCCTGGTCTGTTTTCTTAACTTTAGACTATTTAAATGTAAAAATTAGATTTAAAATCATAAGTACTTCGTATCACGTACATGATGCATTATTTTTTTTTAAAAATAAAATAGAACTATAGAATTATTTTCCTAATACTAACTAATAAAAATTTTAAAAAGAGAGAGATTGCTATCCTCCCATTATCCCTATTTTGGTGAGTTGAAAGTTACCAAAAAAAATTTATGAGGGTGGAAGTGCTTGTGTCAAAAGGGTGAATGCTTTTTGATATTTTTAAAACAATTAACTTATTTGTTATTTATAAAATTATACCTCTTCAAAAATAAATACTCTTATTTTATTTTATTTTTTGTCAAAAAAATAAATACTCTTATACACGAACGACCAATTTCAAGTTTTTATGGGAAATTTTTTCACAACAATGGATCACAAGGGCTTATATCCATAAATAACTTTTTTTTCCTCAGAATATATCCATAAATAACAAGGTATTATCTTCGATCCTAAATATAGAATAAAGTTTATAGTACAATTTGCACTACAAACTTTATCATACATTTAAGACCAGAGGGAGTATTAATTTACTATGTGTATTGACCAAAAAAAACTATGTGTAGATTCCTAATAAAGCCTTCTTTAATTTTACGATAACCATAAATGATTAAACCGTGCTTATATCTTCTCATATGAAGACTTGTATAGCAATCTCACGTATGAAACAAAACGAATTATTGAAAGTACAAATTTTAAATAATAAATACCACCCCACAAACAAAACCTCTAATATACAATTTTTTTTTTTTTTTACATTAATATGTCTTCAAGCATAATTTTATGGGAAAATCTATCTCAGGGCCTAAATTAGCAAGAAAATGACAAAAAAGGCTTTAGGGTCATTTCTGATATTATTTCATAAAACGTTAGTTGTTAACGTATACTGATATAGTTGTTAATAGGTACTGATTTAATTGTTAATATCATTGATTTAGTTATTAGGATATTGTTGTTAATGCTACTGATTTAGTTGTTAATGTTCTACTAATTGTTAATTCAACTGATTTAGTTGTTAACGTTTATGAAATAATACCAGAAAATGCCTTGGGCCTTTTTTGACATGTGACTTTTATTTTTAAACTTTTTTAACATTGTTTTGCTAATTTGGGCCCTAGGTAGGTATGTTTGGTTTGAGGGAGGGGGAGGGAGGGGGAGGGGAGGGGAGGAGGGGGAGGGAGGGGGAGGGGAGGCAAAAAAATTTCAAAATTGAGTGTAGTGGGGCCCACAAGTTTTCCTCTCCCCTCCTTTTTTTCCTCTCTCCTCCCTCCCCTTCCCTCAAACCAAACATATCTTTGATCCTGCAAAGATGACCACTTATTCACACCCATATATTACATGGTCAACTAACTATTCACACCCTGGCCATGCGCGGGTTGCGCGGGTTCTATACCATTAGGTATAATAGAGAGTTGCAGCACAGTATTTAAAGACGAGATGAGGGATGATGGCCTAGAGAGAAAAGCTCTCCCTTCTCCCTAGAATTTCCTCAACGGCTCAGCGATCTACAAGCATGATGCACCCTCTTCCATTCAAAAGAAACATGAAAAATGAACGTCCCCTGCATCCTGGTATGAAGATCAAACAACCAAACAGCCACACTACAAAAAACCTAAAAAACTTTCTAAATAAGACTCAATTAACGTCTCTTTTTAAAGGGACGTTGGGCAGAGGGAAGTTAAAAAAAAAAGCAATAAGGCGTCCTGAACGAATTTCAAGACGCCTTTGAAATTCATTCAGGACGCCTTATTGCTTTTAAAAACAAAAAACAAAAACAAAACCCGAAGGCGAAGCCTCAATCCTTATTTAATCAAACATCGGATGCAAACACGTTAGAATGCAGAGAGAGTTTTCCGGAAAACTACAAAGAAACATCAACGGGAATCGAAATAAAACAAATCGAATTCGAAGTACGTGGGATCCAAGCCAACAATAATTAATCAATATGGAATATCTTCTTCAAACGTAATAGCAGTTTTCAAACATGGAAATATCATTCTTAAGTGTGAAACACACACATATATATATACAAACCATCCAAAGTTTAACAAGTAGTAATATGTAGAAGCAGATCTAGAACAGTAGATCTAAAAATATAAAACTCTAGATCTAAGAAGAACAACAAATCTAGAACCTGAAGGAGGAGACGCTGGTGTTGACGGCGAGCGACAGCGATGGTGAGTGATGGCGATGGTGAGCAACGACGACTTATCTGAGACGTGGAGACTTTGGTGTGCGAGGGAGAGCGATGGTGATGATGTGTGCAAGAGAGAGAGAGGGACGATTAACTAATGAGAAAGGTGAGAGGATATTAATAATGGAGCAGGGGCGTCCTGAAATACTTTTAGGTTGTCAAAAATATTGATTTTGGCGTCCTAAAATGCTTTTAGGTCGCCAAAAAAAAATTCTGGCGTAAAAAAATTTCTCAAAATTTCTAAATTGCGCCAAAGATACTGATTTTGGCGTCCTGAAATACTTTTAGGTCACCAAAAATACTGATTTTGGCGTCCTGATATACATTTAGGTCGCTAAAAATACTGATTTCTGGCACACAAAAATTTCCCAAATTTTCTAAATTGCGCCATAAAATACTGATTTTGGCGTCCTGAAATACTTTTAGGTCGCCAAAAATACTGATTTTGGCGTCCTAAATTAATATTTGGGTTGTTTAAAGTCTCAAAGTCAAGTAAATAATTACGACAATGCCACCGTTTTCACTTTTTACTTCCTTTTTTAAAAAAGGGACGTCTTTTAGTGTAGTAATATCCATATTTTGTAGTAGTGAGTGGCGGAACCAGAAATTTTTTTTAGCCCGGACCAAAATATAAACATATTGAACTACTCCATTTAGTTCTTATTATAAGACACCAACTAACAAGTATATTTGGTCCTTTTTATAAAACACTTGCTTGTTTCCAAATAATATTAAATATTTTTTTCCATGTATACCCATAATTAAAAAGGTTGTGAGTGAGTAATAATTAATATGATATTAGAGTTTAGTATAATTAATAGGGATAATATTGAAAATTATTTAAATTTTTAGACAAATTTAATGACTTTAACTGTTTTTATTGACTTGTGAGAATTGTTAGTTGGTTCTAAATAAGGACCAAGTGGAGTATTTACTAAATAGTATCAAATAACCTTGAAAATACAAATAAATAATAATTGATAATTATAAATCAAAACAATATATAAGATGATACTAACTTTTCTGTATCTCAAACAATAATTTTACTTTCCTTTTACAGCCCAATGAGTAATGAAACAAACATTATCCTTGCAGAGAAGATAAAAAATTAGCTGGGGCCAAATTTGTGGCCAAATAAATATCATATAATAATACATATATATACTAACAAATTTTATAAGATCAGCCGGTCCAGCTGAGCCAAGGCCCCAATTGGCCACTACCTTCCGCCACTGCAACCAAACGAGTTAAGATTGATGAAGCTCGATCGGGCGCTTGGTGATAATATGGAGGCAGAACACTCCCTTGAGCTCATTGTTGCCAAAACCCATGTTTCTGCAACAATATCCTTAGTATATGTCTCAGAGACACAAATGGCCACAAGCATTTCCCCTGCAAACGACGCCCGAATGAAAGACGCGACAACGTTGATTCTGGTGTGTAAATCCCCTCGTTCAAAGACAAACTAATGAACTCAGATTCCATGATTCCTGACGAAGAGGAAGAAGAGGTCATCTTACAGCAAGGAGATGTATCCATTGGCTTGAACGGCTACATTCCAACAATAGATTTGCTGCCCATGTTATTGATTCTTTAAACTAGGAGATGGGACTGACGATGGTGGTCAAGTTACTAGGTCGCAAAATAGGATATCGCTAGCTTCGTATACAGCTCTAGAAGATATGGAAACCCGTCAGACAGTTCAAGCTCACAGAACTTGACGAAGAATGCTCCCTGGTGACATTTAAGGATGATATGTATATCAAAATGCCCTCCTTAGTGGACCATGGATGATCTTTGGCCATTACCTCACGTTCAACCTTGGTCTCCATCCTTCAAACCTCATGAACATGTTATCAATCAAGTAATAGGGTGGATAAGATTACCTAAACTTCCAGCACGCTACTATCACAAAAGCATTATTCGATCTACCGGAAGTGTCTTTGGGGAGGTCATTAGAGCAGATTGCAATACAGACTCAGATGACCTGGGGAAGTTCGTAAGGCTAGCAGTTATCATCGACCTTGTGAAGCCCTTAACTTCAAAGATTCAGGTTGACGGAGAGTTTATTTGTGGAATATGAAGGCCTTCCTACCATCTGCTTTCATTGTGGGAGATATGGACATCTCTCTAAGAAGCTTGCCCGGAACAAATGGCAACAACCATTGGAGAAAGAGCAGTGAAAAGTACCATAGAGAGAGAGAGCACTAATGGCTTAGAGGAACTGCAAAATAGTTTGAAGTATACCAACCTCATGTGTTCAAGTAGTTGACGTGCATACGCCTCTAAAAAGTAGTGCCTTGGATGTTTCAATTTAAAAGCTAAAAAATGTTGGGTTCTTTTTCAAATTGAGATGCTAATAATAGGATTTTTGGCGTCTATATTATTAAAGGGATATTCAATATGTCAAAATTTTTAGATATAATTACAAAAATACAATCCCTTTATTTTTTACTTCCCTTTTTAAACAATAGACTTTTTTTTTTGAAGTAAAATCCATTTTTTTATAATAGTGGACATATATGTGCGCGCATAAACATTAAACAAGGTGAAACACTGTACATGCAACCCCAGAGTAATGTTCTAGAATCTTTAAATATTGGGCCAGGGCCTAAATATTATTATGCTGGTCATCTTTTGCTCCAACAGCCGAACCGGAGTGAGTGAACAATGAGGTTTAATAGGGTTTCAAAACGAGGCCCATCCAAATAAAGGTTTAGTGAGGAGATTAGGAAGCTTATATTTGGAAGAAAGAAAAGTGATGTTTAATGCCTTTGCAACCGACCTTTTACCGACAAAATGGTAATCAAGTTCAATGTGTTTGGTTTAGGTATGCATCGGATCGGCAGCCAAGTATATATGTTGCTTCAATGTTGTCATAACATAATGTAGGGGCTGAGTATAACGGAATTGCCAACTCTTTTGAGTAGCTATTCTGCTTCTGTAGAGGATCGAGCCCCAGTTAATCTTGTCTCTTTCTCTTGGAACTCCAAGAGACATTAGACCTGAAAAAGATGTAAAAGCCACCAAAATCAAGGGTGTGACGACGCAAATAACGCAGTATATATACGCTTAACAGCCTTCAAGCCAGCGTCTCTAGCTAGGAGAACAATTATAAATATCAAAACATAGTGGTGAATATATATATAGATTGTTAATATATTGGAGTTTGCCCTCAACTATCTTTATCTTTTTCCCAGCGTCTTTGTCCATGTTTCTCAAAATGATTGTGCGTGTACGTTCATATATATGAGCAGAACAAACTGAGACCAAGCAGCCATATATAAAACTGTACATTTTTAGTGCATGCAGGACATGTTAATTAAAAAGTGGGCATGTCTTTTAGGTAATGAGAATGAAGTTAATCCGAAAGTTTGGATTGTACCAGACACTTTTAACACCAAATCTCAGCTACATATGTATCTGCCTATCTCCATTGTGTGGTATTAAAATTATAAACTAGTTGGATGTAAATTTGATAAGTATATATTTTATGATTAAATAGGTGTATATTTTATGAGAATTAGTTGGATTTATTGATATTATATACCTATTTAATTATCTTTTATAAACTTTTCCATCACTGAATCAAACTTAGGATCAAGGAATAAATCGACATAAAATCTACTCATATCCTACTTTTATTGTGCAGGAAATATTAGCTGATTTGGAAAGAAGTAGAAAAGGCAATTAAAAGGATATGCAATCAGCTAAACTCATTAAGAGGATATGCAATCAGCCAAAACTCGGTGGTCCCACGCAAGAAAAATAGAAACAAAATCAATTGTGTGATCTGATGGAGTTGATTACAAGATATACTATATCTTTTTAATAAGAAAAGAAGAATCAGTGACCCAAGACCCAAGTTATATTTAGGCTATATATATGAAGAAAGGAAGGAGGAGAGGATCGAGAACGAGGAGCAGATCAAGAGACGCAGAAACAAAGAAGCAAAGGAGTAGCGGCTGAACGTTTTGGTTCTCTTCATCATCTCCACGGAAGGACGGAAGGACTGTGGAGGCGACGGAGAAACTTTCTTTCATCTCAGTCTTTTATTCTTTTAATCTGAGTTTCATCCTTTTGTTATGGATTTTGTTATAGCCATGTGTGGCTAATTCTCTTTTCAACCTAGAGGACCTATGAATTTGTTTGGGTTCTAGAGATTATTCCCATTGATTAGTTTTGCTTAATTTTATTTCAGTTTATTTAATCTTGTCTTTATTGTTATTGCTTATTGATTGGTCATCATTGAGCATGTTTTGGGGATTTAGGGTTGAACTTGGAAGAGGGAATCCTAAATTGACATTGGGATTAAATAATGTGGAATTAGGTTTAAATCTAATTTGAGTGGAATTAGGTTTTAATCTAATTTGCGTCTAGGATAGGCATATACCTAGAAGCTCCGCATAATCAAATTAGAGTGAGCCCGATCTAAAACGCATCTTATTTAGTTGTGTGAGGCATTGCATAATTAATTAAGGTAGGTATATAAGTGGACCGGAAGGCATTTATAGACATTAATACTCTAGATTAGCTGATTAAGTTAAGTCAAAATTAGTTTAGTGGGGATAAAATCTAAGAACAAATAAGGGATTAGTAACTTTAGGTTGCTCGTTCGATTATTTTAGTAGTTTGTTATTTTGATTTTCTTTTCTTTTAATTAAATTCAATCTAGTTTGCCCAACTTAAACGAAATTGTGAAATTAATGCCTAACTGAAGTTTGTGATACTAAGTCCTCGTGGGAACGATACTTTTCTTATCACTTTATTACTTGATACGGCCCGTATACTTGTGGAGTTATAGGCTTTAAAGTTTTTCCCTATCAAAATTGTTTTGAACCTAAACTTAGATTAATAATGGGCATTCTTATCTGTCTACATGATCAAGGATATGACCCAATAGAAGGAGATTTCTTGTGGATATTTTGCCAACTTGGACGACCCCATCCACAAAATCAAAGGTTTTTAAAACAGAAACCATAATAACATAACCCACGAGGCATTCACATGGCTATGGTGGGCCCAATACTCTCACCTAGTAGGCGTTTCAATTCAGTAGCTTAAAAACCCATACATAATCTCCATTTGGGACCATATAGGTAATGGACCATCCTAAACTCGAAGCCGTCACAGTCACAGACCTTATCCTCTGTTTCATCTAACTCACAAGCTTCTGGGGTTGCATTCAACATTCAAAACGAAGATTTGGATGTATCCATAAGGTCAGAGGCGGAACGTAGTCATGGTCAGTTGGGGCTTTAGCCCCAATTGGTCCGGCTGATCTTATAAAATTTGTTAATATTATATTATATGATATTTTATTTGGCTACAAATTTGGCCCTAGCTAATTTTTTATCTTCTAGGTAAGGATAATGTTTGTTTCATTACTCATTAGGCTGTGAGAGGAAAGTAAAATTCTTGTTTGAGATACCGAAAAAATTAGTATCATCTTATATATTATTATTTGTTTTGATTTATAAAATTTGTTAATATTATATTATATGATATTTTATTTGGCTACAAATTTGGCCCTAGCTAATTTTTTATCTTCTAGGTAAGGATAATGTTTGTTTCATTACTCATTAGGCTGTGAGAGGAAAGTAAAATTCTTGTTTGAGATACCGAAAAAATTAGTATCATCTTATATATTGTTTTGATTTATAATTATCTATTATTATTTGTTTGTATTTTCCAGGTTATTTGATACTATTTAGTAAATACTCCCTCTGGTGCTTATTTAAGGAACCAACTAACAATTCTCACAAGTCAATAAAAACAGTTAAAGTCATTAAATTTGTCCTAAAATTTAAGTAATTTTCAATATTATCTCTATTTATTACATTAAACTCTAATATTATATTAATTATTACTCTATTTTTTCCTCTAAAAAAGAGCAATAATTAATTTTTATTAATTATTACTCTCACTCACTACCTTTTTAATTATGGGTATACATGGAAAAAAATATTTAATGTTATTTGGAAACAAGCAAGTATTTTATAAAAAGAACCAAATATACTTGTTAGTTGATGCCTTATAATAAGAATTAAAGAGAGTAGTTCAATATGTTTATTTTTTGGCCCGGGCTAAAAAAAAATTTTGGTTCTGCCATTGCATAAGGTAGATTTTGAGTTTGAACTTTTAAGTAGATATTGTGAAACAAGTGTCCATTCTAGCTTCTTATGCATATTGCTCCATTTATGCTTCTGTAGGTACAATATAGCACAAGCTTCACCTACTGTAATAATGCTCCTTAATTATACTCTCTCCCTCTCTCTCTCTCTAGCTGTTACGTATAGTGTGGATAAGTTTAAAGTCTCCTTAGCATTGATCATACTGACAATTTGCGCGCATTATACGACCCTGTTGGATCAAATTCTTGTCATTTTCGATGATATCGATGTCTCTATATATAGCAGCCATGAGTTAATCTAATAAAACCAAGGCATTTTAGATAATATAATAAATTCATTAATACCTGGCCTATAGAATATTTGCACCACGAGAAATCTAATTCATTATATAAACCCTAACGCTATCACTTTCATGACATTCTCTGCAATATGTGTACATATATATAATTGTTAGTCATATGCGATTTGTACTCTTTGCTTTGTCTCATTTGCAGTATTAATGTGGGATAACGACTGAGGGGCAGACTCCAACTTGGTCATTTTCATAACGCCTTCTTCCCAAAAACAGATAGCATATACATCCAATAACATGGATATCACACACACACACTCATATATATATATGTTAGGAATCCCTGATTTGTAGGGATTAGGATTTGTAGGAATTAGTTGTTAGGAATCCCTGATTTATAGGGATTAGGTCATTAATAGTTATTATGAGCCATAACTATTGAGGCTCTCTCATCTTGTATAAATTGGTAACTTGTACATGAATAGAATACACAATTCTGATTACTCTGATTACATGGTACCAGAGCCTTACAAGTTCTAAGGTTTAAAATTTTTTTCCCCTCTTTGTTCATTCTGTTCTAGAGTTGTGTGTCACGTTTTGGCCTATTTTTCGATACTGTTCACGGTCACTGTTCATCAGGTACTGTTCACGGTCACTGTTCATCGGACTGTTCATCAGGTACTGTTCATCGGGACTGTTCATCGGGACTGTTCATAAAGTGGGTCATTGATTCTGGTGCCACCGACCACATTACAGGTAACCATAATTTATTTTCCTCGTATGCCCCCTATGCCAACCCATCTTCCATATTTGTCGCCAATGGTTCCCCAGTCCGCGTCCTTGGTTCAGGAACTGTTTTACCAACACCATCGATTTCCCTCTCTTTCGTTCTTAATGTTCTGATCTCACCTTTAATCTTTTGTCTCCTAGTAAACTAACTCGTCATTTAAACTGTTGTATCTCACTATACCCTGACCATTGTTTAATTCAGGATCTTTCGACGAGGCGGATTATTGGTAGAGGCTACAAATCCGGTGGACATTACATCCTTGATGATCAGGTGCCGTGTTCTGTTGCTTGTACTGGTGGGTCATCTCTTTTTGAAGTCCATTGTCGTCTTGGTCATGTGTCACTTTCTTCCCTAAAACGGTTGTACCCTCAGTTTTTGTCTGTGTCTTCTTTGGATTGTGAGTCGTGTCAGTTTGCCAAACACCACCGTGTTTATTTGGCACCTCGAGTCAATAAACGGGCTGCGTCCCCTTTTGATTTAGTTCATTCTGAATTGTTCACTCATTTTCGTCATTTCTGTGCTGAAATTCAAACACAGTTTAATACTCCTGTGAAAATTCTTCGAAGTGATAATGCCAAAGAATATTTTTCTTCCCCTTTTACTAATTATATGCATAGTCATGGCATCCTTCATCAATCTTCATGTGTTGATACACCTGCCCAAAATGGTGTTGTTGAAAGAAAGAATCGACATCTCTTAGAAACTGCCCGTGTTCTCATGTTTCACTCTTGTGTACCAAAATTGTTTTGGGCCGATGCCGTGTCTACTGCTTGTTTTCTCATCAATCGCATGCCTTCTGCTGTCCTTAGTGGTTCCGTGCCGTATTCCATTTTGTTTCCCACCACTAAGGTGTTCCCTGTTGATCCAAAAAATTTTGGCTGTGTCTGCTTTGTTCGGGATGTCTGTCTAAGTGTTAGTAAACTTGACCCCAAGTCATTGAAATGTGTCTTTCTTGGCTATTCTCGAGTTCAAAAAGGCTATCGATGTTACTCTCCTGACCTCCATCGTTATCTTGTGTCCACTGATATGACCTTTCATGAGTCTTTGTCTTTCTTCAAGTCTTCGAACTTATCTGAGTCGATCTCTGTTATTGATGAACCTGATGATCTTCTAGTTTATCGTGTTCCTCTCTCACCAGTCCTAGCAGCTGCTCCGGCCCCTGATCTTCTTGATGATGTTGATGTTGTCATTCCTCTGCCTTCGCCAGTGATTGCTTCGCCGACGGATTCCATTCATGCCTCTGTGGTCCCTGAGCCTGCATCCCTCGCCCCTGCCACTCCCGTTCCTGACCCCCTTGTTCTTGATTCTGCCATTGATCAATCTGTTGACCTGCCTATAGCCCTCCGCAAAGGTACCCGTCCTTCCTGTCCTCCTAAGAGATATGCTGATTGTATTCATCCTATCTCCTCGTTTATGTCTTACCAGCAATTGTCCCCTGTTTCTTATTCCCTTGTGACCACCCTTGAGTCCATTTCTACCCCTACTACCCTTCACCAAGCTTTGACTCACCCTGGTTGGCGTGCACCGATGGAAGAAGAAATGATGGCCCTTGATACGACTGGTACTTGGACCCTTGTTGATCTACCTTCTAGGAAGAAGGCCATTGGTTGTAAATGGGTGTTTGTTGTGAAGACTAAAGCTGATGGTTCCTTAGATAGGTTGAAAGCTCGTCTTGTTGCCAAAGGGTATGCTCAAACTTATGGCATTGATTACTCTGAGACTTTCTCGCCTGTGGCTAAGCTTACTTCCGTCTGTCTCCTTGTTTCTTTGGCTGCCACCTATCATTTGGATTTGCATCAATTGGATGTTAAGAATGCATTTTTGAATGGTGATCTTCTTGAAGAAGTGTATATGGAGCAACCACCTGGGTTTGTTGCTCAGGGGGAGCATAAGAAAATCTGTTATCTTCGAAAGTCATTGTATGGTTTAAAGCAAAGCCCTCGTGCCTGGTTCGATAGGTTTTGTGGTGTGATCAAGAAGTTTGGTTTAAACCAAAGTAAGAGTGATCATTCTGTGTTCTACCAAGATCCGATGCAGGAATGATTCTTCTAGTAGTGTATGTCGATGATATTGTGATTACTGGGAGTAACATTGCTAGCATCTCAGAGCTTAAGGTCTTTCTTAACTCCCACTTTCAAACGATAGATTTAGGACCGTTGAAGTACTTCCTTGGTATTGAAGTCTTGAGAAGCAAGAAGGGCATCCTTTTGACTCAAAGGAAGTATGTTCTTGATTTGTTAAAGGAGACTGGAAAGCTTGGAGCTGCACCAAGTAACATTCCCATGATTCGAATCCGTTCTGGATCTTAATGATAGCATGTTTGAGGAACTTCGATGACCTAAAGGAGAAGATTGATCCAGAGAAACTAAAGCCATTTGCATCTCCTGAGAGATACAGGAGACTCATTGGGAAGATGAATTACCTAACAGTAACTCGTCCTGATATAACCTTTTCGGTCAGTGTACTTAGCCAATTCATGGCATTTCCCACAGTGGCATAGTGGGAAGCCTTAGAGCATATCTTGCACTATTTGAAAGGTTCCCCAGGTAATGGCCTTCTCTATACAGATTATGGGCACACTAAAGTCGAATGCTTTTGTGATGCTGATCATGCAGGATCTAAGGCCACAAGACAGTCCACTACAGGTTACTGTGTATTTGTTGGTGGGAACTTGATATCTTGGAGAAGTAAAAAGCAAGGTATTGTGTCAAAATCAAGCGCAGAAGCAGAGTATAGAGCCATGTCACAATCAACACAAGAAATTGTGTGGGTATTTCAGCTCATAAAGGAAATCGGCATTACCACAGTATTACCTGCGAAACTATGGTGTGACAATAAAGCAGTACTCCATATAGCATCAAACTCTGTGTTCCATGAACGTATGAAGCATATTGAAATCGACTGTCACTTTATTCGTGACAAGATAAAACAGATCTTTTAACGAAAGCCTTAAATGGGACACGGATTGAGTACCTTTGTAACAAGTTGGGTATGATAAACATATATGCTCCAACTTGAGGGGGGTGTTAGGAATCCCTGATTTGTAGGGATTAGGATTTGTAAGGATTAGTTGTTAGGAATCCCTGATTTATAGGGATTAGGTCATTAATAGTTATTATGAGCCATTACTATTGAGGCTCTCTCATCTTGTATAAATTGGTAACTTGTACATGAATAGAATACACAATTTTGATTACTCTGATTACAATATATTATGCATATTGGCACATAAATTGTTTTCATCCTGAGGAAGTGAGGAAATAACTGAGGAAGTGAGTTGTTTTCATTTTTTTTATATATTAGTCAGAAGGAGTTCAAGTATCAATAGTTTTTGTGGAGGAAAGCTTTCAGAATATTAATATTTTTTATGTATAAAAATATATCAGCTCATTTTGGTTAATAAAATGTTTAAACAAGACTTTTAACGGATTTTTCCTTCTTTTATTAAGTTGGAAAAGATGGGATATAAATACTCGTTGTGGTGGGCCTTAATTAATTTACTTGTTTGATTATTTGACTCTACGTATTATGGTCTCTGAGAAACAATTGGAAGACATTGTTTTCAAGACTGATAACGATAGGGGTTGGTTATACTCTATCTTTTCTTTAATTGCATATCCAACTTCATTATTGATTCGTCTGAACCACACACACACACACACATCATTTTGTTTATTCCTGCAGAATAATAATGTCAACTAATAAAAAAATTGCATATTTATATATATTTTTACTTTAATTTCATGTTTCCAATTCAACTCGTGAATAATTACATTCCTCATGCATGATCAGAAAATTTCTGTATGACAAAAGCAGCGACGTCCTCTTACGTTACTATTTGTGTATATATGCGATATCATGCAAAAATCGCACTGCGTATATTTGAAAACATTAGGATATATGAAATGATTTAAATCCAAAAGAAAAGGAAAATATTATTAGAAGATTAATTAATCAACTTCAAGAAGAACAAATTTATGACCAGATTCTCCGTCTTAGTGGTGAACGTGTTAGATAACTTAGATTTAGGGGTGTTATACAGATCAGATCATCAGTTTCTTGAGTAGTGTTGACATGAGAACTAAATGAAATTTCTATTGGTGTCGCAGTCGAATAATAATTATATTAATAATCATTCTTTTGTGTGCCAAATTGCATTAATTATTCTGTTTTATTATTCTCTATTCGAGGATAAGCTTTTAATTTATATTATATTAAGATAATAGAAGTCCACTGACCACAAGTTTCAGTAAAATGAAATAAAAATACATGAAACCCACTACTTGATCCATGTGTTAAGTTAGGAAATAATCAAATAGTATTGAAGAATTAATCCTGAAGCATTGGGAAACCATACAATGCATCTGCTCAAATTCTCCATTTCCCTTTTTATTTTTATTTTTCGATAATTGTGCTTACCAAACTAGCTTAGCTACATCGCAATTATCGGACACTCAAAAGCCACCAATATTCATGACTTGACAATTCATATATACTCTTTACCTTCAAAGAACAAGATCTTGCTGCTATACTATTCGTCCTCATAATATTAATTGTACCTCAATAAAACTAGAGACAAATATTAACGTTAATTAGGTTTTGCTATACTGTAATATAGAACAATCATAAGCCAGTAGGTCAAAAGCTATAAAATAAACGGACGACGGTTATATCTGGGGCACATGTAAGTTTGGTGTATATAGGGAACTTGAATTTAAAATTAAAATAAAATGTGGCCTTGGAAAGAAAAAGAGAGAGAGTGGCGTATCTGACTAATGCTCTCTAAATTAATTATTCAAATTATGGTTTTAATTAAACGGCTATTCCATGTGGTCTCATGTGTTTCTTTTCACAGTCCACACATCTTGATCCATCTATATATATATATATATATATATATATTCATAAAATAATCTTGTTGGTTAAGGTCAACTGGCTGAAGCAATTATGATTATACCTAGAGCATCTAAATCCTTCTTCTCTCACTCATGTTCTTGTTTTTCTTTTGGTAAACGCCTGGTCATCATGTTCTTCGCATATTATATTATAATCAATAAGAATTAGTTTATCAATCTTACAAACAAAAATACATTTCAATTAAGTTATTTAATTTTATATATCTTGGCCGTTATCATACAGTTATTTAGTATTGATACAAGTCTATAAATGGTGGGAGCTTCTTATTGTTTCTAATTAATCACTCCATTCAGAGAGTTCAAAAAAAAAAAAAAAAACACTCCATTCAGCCCTAATTATAAGAGTTAGAGAGACTTACTTTTGTCCTAAATATAAGATCCTCAGTATATTTTTTCTCCTAAATCTATAACTTTTTTCTAAACTCTCTTTATTAATTGCACATCTCAAGGGAATTTTCATCAAGGGATCAGTTTTCAATAAAATGAGAAAAATGTGTACTTTAAGGAAATCAACAGGCATTTTTTTTCTTATAAATAATTAGCTTAACTAATTTTTTTAATCTCTACGATATAAATTAATTATTTAGGTTCTAGATTTAGAATCAGAGGAGAGTATTATGATTTGGTCTAGTCTAGTCATCCCAATTAACGTATTGAAATAAAAAATGCATGTATACATAATCGTTTGAGCAGGACAGTATATTTATTATATGGAGGGTGTATCTTTGTAGTACCATTGTAAGATTTTGTTGTCTATGCATTGCATATGTTAATGTTTTTTTGTGCAATATGCGTGTTATTGAAATTGAAATAAATATATCTACTAGATCGAGACGACCGCTTTAATTTTGTATTTTGACTCTTGGTATAAATTACACCTAACTTTGAATAAGAAGAAGAAAGAATAATCTGAGCTTATCACTTCTTTTGAAACAGATTTTGAATTTCTGTATGTACATATATGTACATTTATCTAAATTTCAATGGTTCGTATTTTGAACTTTACAAGTCTATCAAAGAAAAATTAACTATAGTAATTACGTACCCGCCAATTTTCTCTGTATGATTACTCAATTTTTTTCAATAATCATCATATTCATATATAAAATGTGCGTGCCTGCCAAATGTAAACACTCTATATAACGCGTCACACTAGTTACTATAAAAAACCAAGGTAAAAAAAGAACAAAAATGATTAAGGTATAACCACACACAGTGGCGGAGCCACGTTATTTCCTGTGGGTGCAAGTGCACCCATAAAAATAGTGGCCGTTGAGTTTTTTTTTTTTTTTCTTTCTTTCTTTTTGACTGCTGAGTTACTACATATCTTAGTATAAACACTCATAATCCCCTCAAAACATGGGACATTATTATATAGTGCTATGAGGCCCATTGGTGGTTTTATTTTTATGGGCCCCAAGCTTTACTACCCGCTGCCAAAGCTAACGTTTTACTTTTTTAGTATGACGTTTTTTTTAATATGACCATCTGATTAAATTAAATATAAATATTATCAGACTTAATTAACATAGTTTTCTCAAAAAAAAAAAAATTCTACAGTCACATGTACTTAGCTTGTAGAGTTCCGAGAGCAACTCCCCTGCATAAAATAGAAAGTGTTTGTAGGTGTTTGGTGTTGAACCTATTGAAAGTGTCGTGCTCTCTGGTGGATAAGACTTTTTAATATCCTATCACATATGACAAACCATAATAATTTTTCCTTGCATGTTGCTTTGGAATTTGATTGTGTAACATCTAGGTATCTGTATGCCATGAGATTAGAGTATATTGTTATGTTTAAATTGATTTCCTCAGAAATATTTTTCAATTGAACCCCATTTCTAGTCCTAAACTTTATGAAGGAGTGGGTTGCATTTTATCCTCCTTAAAAAAATATTCGGGGGCGCTGCCCCCGAACCCCCAAATCCCATCATTAATTGTGCACCCACAAACTTAAATTCCTGGGTCCGCCACTGACCACACATGCTTAAGAAGATTACTAGTGTAATCTCAGGATCGTTGGCTTTGAATTGAGGTCTCATTAACTCTAACGGTTATAAAACACATTAAGAGAAGGAGGTATCCAACCTCTTATAAGATGTCTTTTGTTTTCTTCCTAAGTGACCTAGTCGGTGTGAGACGACTTCACAACCAACGTCAATATTTTATGGTTTAATTTGTATCTTGATTTGAGAGGGAAAATAATATAATAAATACAATATATAGAATAATAGAGTTTGATAAAATAAATATAATATCTAAATCTTCTAAATTAACTTTGAATGATTCGAATCAGATACCAAATAATTTTATAATTTTTTGTTACTTTAAGAACTTAGGTAATAAATTCAAGAAGTTTGTGTTGTAATTTTAATTTCTTATGTTATATGACGTATATATACACAGCTTTGATCCATATTAGAAATCCAGATAACAAAACTAACAAGTTGTTGGCTAAGATGGTTAGAGACCCCACCCTATAAAGAGGAGAACAAAAATTCTAATCCCATGAATTGTACTTATAGGAAGAGTAGTCAAAAATAATTTATGCTCCAAGTCTCGAAATGGGGAACCATAATTAAGCATATAATGAAAAAAAGGAAGGTTTCGAGCAAAAAAAAAAAAAAGAAAAAGAAAAAAAGGAAGGTAGTATATTAAAATTGAAAGTACTCGTAATTAATAACCTCATGTATAACCTCAATAAATATGATGATTTTCAGAAGAAAGTAATAATTAGATTATTTTATCAATCCATGGGAGAACTTTGATACATTTTGTTGGGTTTAAGCGAAATCCCTTGTATAAAACTTGAAAATGCAATATCCTTCTATTCTTATCATTAATATAAAATATGAATACTACTTCCTTAAAAGACCTTTTTTTTAAAAAAAAAAAATAAGAAGTAAAAAAGAAGGCGGTGACATTTTTGTAATTATGTGGAGACTTTTAGCGTCCTAAATTTAAATTAGGACACCAAAAGTGAGACCCGCGCAAGTCTGACACTAGAAACAATAAAATAAGGGACTTTTGGCGTCCTAAATGATTTTAGGACGCCAAAAGTGGCGGAATTTGAAAACGCGGGCGACAAAATGAATTGTTTGATAGCAAAAAGTAGTACTTTTGGCATCCTATAATATTTTTAGGACGCCAAAAACCCTCTTTCACCATGACTTTTTTTTTTCTTTCTTTCCTTTTTTTTTTTGGCTTAAAACATCTGGACTTTTCTTCAGCTCTCATCTCGCGCTCTGCCTTCACACACTCTCTTCTTCAGCTCTCATCTCGCGCTCTACCGTCAAACTCTCTCTTCTTCCCTTTCTTTCATTCCTCCAGATCGCCGTGCTTCACTGTGAGCCACTCCATTTCATCATCTCCCGTATTGCCTTCACTCGCTCGCCGTGCTCATCCTCCTGTACCGCCGAATCTCATTCGGTTTGCAGTAGATTTGTTGTTCTTAGATTTGGAATTTTATGTTTTTAGATTTGCTTTGCTGTAGATTTACTTTGCTCCGCCGAATCTCACAGCTGATTTATTGTTGAAAATGGATCTGATTCGATTTATTTTTCATCTCATCTGGACTGGATTTGATTCGATTATGAGTTCATCTCACAGCTCTGTTCATTGTATTGTGTATGCATATTTGGTTCTGAGATTTTTCTTGCTTTAAAATTCTTAGAATAAGGGTATGTATTCTGTTAACCTCTTCTTATTATTCCTTGTTCTGATCTCTTAGTTTGGAATAATCAACTCGCGCCTGCTCTGATCCACCCGAACCCCTGTTTGGTTTTTTTTTTCAAAAAAGACTTATATGGCGTCTTAAATATTTTTAGGATGCCGTAGGATACCAATATGACATCCTAAAAATTTTAGGACATCGTAAGTTGCACCTTTTTGCACCTCCCAGATAGGCGTTCCACGGAAAAATGACGTTAAAAGTACAAAAAATAGGACGACGTAACCCTTTTTTTGTAGTAGTGTATATTAGTGATCACTACTCAATAATAATTATTTTTATTAGTTTACTGTTTTATTTTATTTTCTTCCTAATGTGTGCTAAAACCATTTTTAGGTGTAATTTTCTCGCTTACATGTAACTTTAATTTGGTGCTTTTTGTTTTGTTTTTCCGGCAACGGCCTTTCATCTAGCAGAAGAAACTTACTTGCCCATCATATCCGTGGAAGGTAGTTGAACTCATTACTTCTTGCTTAGCTTTAGCCAAAGTTTAATGAGGTATTTAGTGTCAGTTGAGATAAATAGCGCTGTACATGTAGGCTGTAGCCTTGATGCTTCAGTAAGCTTAGAAAACTGAAAATTAAGCGTTTTCATTATTTTCCTTAGTTTTCATAGGAAGACGTACGTACAAAATAAATAAGCTCATTTGGATAAATGGTAGGAGCTGAGCTGTTTTTTCAATGTGATTTACAATTTACGAGTTCAGTATGTAAATGAGTTTTGTATCAACCTACATGAACGTGTTTTCTAAACGCTAACTCAAATAGTCACTTAAAATGAAAAGGACGTTTATGCTTTTTACGTGGACCGTACATGAATCCTCTCCTCTTCCCGCTCACACATCCACGTAAACATTTTCGGACTCCGAAAACTTTTCCTTCTTCCCAGTTTTAATTATATACACGTACATGTGTTGTCAAAAATTCATTTGAAGTTAGTTTGATAAACCAAAAATTATTTGAATGAGTGTGTGTGTGTTTTGGGGGGTATATGTTTGGATAAAAACTCCCAAAATGACTTTTTCAAAAATCAAACCAAATTTTTTCAAAAGCTTGCATGTTTGTTATGTTTTGATCAATCCAAAAGTCCATGCAAAATCTTTCCAAAAGTCAATTTAGGGAAGTTTCTTGAGAGAGTTTCTTTCATTATTTTTGTGAAAACTTATGTCATTTTTCATAAAATCCACAGTTTTTTAATGAGTGGTTTTTTAATGAGTGTATTAAACGTGGAAAACTCGGGCAAAAAAAAAACGTGGAAGACTAAAGGAATGCAAAATTGTGAGATTAGTAGAAGAACATGAAATATGGATTAAAGTTTTATATCTAGGACTAAGTCTCATCCATTAACTAGGTTTTATGTTTAGAAAAAAACGACATATATCCACCAATTAGGTCCTATTGGAGTTTTATAAAAATGTTCATGGTTTTGATCAAATGCGCGAAAATGAGGGCACATGGATTCAAGAACAGTACCAATCTCAAGGCACAAAAACAGATCAAGGGAGTGTTAGCGTGATTAATTAACGAATTAAAAGGCGACAACAATAATGTTACTAATTTTTAATTTAATTGAGTGAGGCTCGGCCTCGGACAATGTCTCTCTCCATGTGCTCTTCCACATCCTCAAAACGCAATACAAATCACCTTCCTCCTTCTACATATTTATACTTCATCACTTTGGAAACCCCAAAAAACTCTCACATTATTTTTCTTAAATATTTCATCGGGGCACAAAATAATAATACTATTTTAATTAGTTTTTTACAGTTTACTATATTAGAATTATTAACAAGGAATAAATGAATTCTGAAGTTGTGCGCGCTTGCTTACGTGGAAGGTGCATGAATATTGTTGCTTCTAAGACACCCACGTACACATATTTTCGAAATTGGCAAACTTTTTGCCTTCTCGATCCCAAACACTGTCCACTTCTCTCTCCTGCAATTTTCTCGGATACAAACACTGCTTACTACTACACTCCCCTCAAGAGCTAATTGAAGAGTTGATTTTGATATTAAATGTAATATTAATTTCTTATATTTGTCAATTTCTTTCTAATTAATTTATCCTTATTGATGTTCCCTTAACAATAATCAAGAAAAAAAAAGAGGAAATTAAGGAAGATAAGTAAGATGTTTTAGATAACATATGTCATATATTTGATAGACTTGACTAACTTTCTTAATATGATTGAAATAAGTAAATACTCCCTTCGGTCCTTTTTATAAGTAAATTTTTTTATTGTGCAAAACGAACTAGTGGTTAAGATTAATTAAAAACAATAAATATGTCAAGATTGTCATATTTCTTTCAAATATGCCCCTATTTATGAAAAAAGAATAAGAGAGATTCCTTAGAGAAGCGTAAAAAATATGAGAAAGAATGAATAATAAATGATTAAATAAAAGAGAACTAATGGTAAGTGGAGGATAAATTAATATAAAGATATGTATTTAATAGAAGTAGAAAAGAAAAGTGTAGTTTAGATTTTGAGACATAAAGAAAAAAGTTGCTTATATTAAGGATCAACTAAAGAACAAAGAAAGCTACTTACTACTCTGGTCCTATTTATAAATTCATTTTAACTAAATCATACATACCAAAGATAGGTAGTTACTGTTGTTTCTAGTATACTGAGTAGGTAGAAATTGAAATATAGTAAACAGAATAGTATACCAAGAATCTGAATTAATTAAGTAGATCATATAGATAACAAGCAACGCTTCTGTACAATATTAAAAAACAGTAAACAAACTCACAAGACTGCCGAAATTATGAATGAACAAAGTAGAAATCCGGGCCCAACGTACGTTGTGTCCTTAAGACAATTTTGCTCCCTTAATATGGACGCCGAAGGTTACTGAGCAATTGCCTCCCAGGATAGAGCGGATTTGTCGTCTCCAGGAAGATGGCTCTGTCTTGCCTGAAGCCCAAGCGAATCCAACGAGTCTGCTTTCGGAACGTACAGAATGTATATGCGAAAGAGTGTATGCGAGAGAAGAAAGAACGTTTACGTTACGTGACTAGGGGCCCCTATTTATAGAGTTTGGAAAATAATGATCTGATGGACTTGTCTGTTCTGCGAACTGGTTCGTGCGAAAAGACACACCAGAACGGAACGAATAGAAGCAATTTGCGTCTGTTGCAGCCGAACTGGGGACGTACCAGACGGAGCGAACAAACGGACGCACTGACACAGCCGCTGGTTGGCGCTAACGGAAGCAGCTGCTGGTTGGAAATATCGGAGAATCACAACCGAATTTAAAAAATAAAAAGATTATTTTAAAAAATTATTCAATAAAAAATTATTTTTATTTCACACGCGCGAACCGGAAGGGCGGCGCGCGCGACCGACCGAGCCGGACGGACGGCAGCGCGTGTGTGGTGGACCAAGGGTTGCCTAAGTCCTCCCCCCTTTACAAAAGTGGGATGGTCCAAGGGCCAATTAGTAGGAGCAAAATTGGGGCTTATATACCCTCCAACTTCTCTCCACCTAACCAATGTGGGACTTCTTACCACACACACAATCCTTCTTATTTTTTCCTCTTCTTTTCCATCCTTCTTCTTATTCATAACCTATGGGATTTTGTCCTTAAATTCTAACAGTTACTCAATGATTATTGGGTAAATTTTTAACTTTGCCTTCATTTATGAATGTGTATCTTTTAACTTTTTTTTCTTTCTTTATTTTTATTAGTACAATTAATATTGACAAAATCGTCACAATCTCATTTATTACGTGAAAGAAGATTTATAAATAGGACTAAATTTTTTGATAACTTATAAATAGAACCAAAACGGTATAAAAAAGACATGAGTGAGTTGGTCTTACATCGAAAACGGGGAGTAATATTGATGCATCGATATTGTTACTACACACCACTACAACTGAACTACTCGATCGAGTAAAAGCAAATGAACCAGTGCAAATAAAAGGCTCTTAACTGGTGTAGGTGGTACTCATGAATACCCCATTTTTTATCACGTGTAGTAGTAGTTACTCTCTTTGTTCATAAAATATAGAGCATAATTTCCAAGAATTATTTATTATCAAAATATAGTAAACTTTAATCCATCTTTACGTTGTATAAATATTTTTTAATTAAAAGAGGATTTTTACCCTTTAACTATTTAGTCAAGACTCAAGAGCACTGATATCCTAAAACACTCCCGACCGCTTCACAGGAGTAGGAAGTACTCCCTCTGATCCTATTTATAGGAACACATTTTGGAGTTAATTTTGGTCTTAATTATAAGAGTAAGTTTTAAATTTTGTCGATTTTTTCCTATAATACCCTATTTATACTTTCTCAATAATAATTTAATAATACACCTATATATTTTATAAAGTAAATAATTTTTGCAACTCATGAATGTTATATACACCTCAATTATATTCTTTTTATAAAATAATTTTGAGTAATTTTTTTTCATATTGTTCCCATATCACCCCTACTAATGCTTCTTCTAGAATAATTAATTTAACAACTCACTTATATTCTATCAAATGATAGATTCTACTTTATTTTTTATTTTAAATAAAATAATTTTAATATTCCTTTAAAAATATGAAAGGAGTAATAAATATTTATTTTTTTAAATGTTTTTCCCTAATATTCTTTAAAAAAAAAAGCGCGTGCACACGGGACAAAGGGAGGGAGAAGAAAGCGATTTTTTTAAGAGAGTGAGAACTTAAAGATACTATGAAAATGAAACCTACTTTTCCAGCTCAAATAGCGTTTTCCAATTTCCATGTTAAACAGGGGTATTTTTAGAAAATAGTTATAATTATCTAATTTAACTGATCTCTTTAATCTCTCTAAATTTTGGTAAATAGTTCTTATAATTAGGACCGGAAGGACTAGTAGTCAAATCATTAAATTTATTTAAAAATAAAAATATTTGTAAACTTACCTATATTTAAAACAATAATAACGAATTACTACATTTTAGTTAGAAGCATAAGAGAAAAATTACATCAATTTTTTTAAAAAAGCTAAGTAAATAAACTTAGAAAAATATAATTAATACTTTATTAAAGAACCTATAATCAGGACAACTTATTATTGATTATATTCTACAAACGATCTTATAATAAATATCAAATGAGTTTATCAAAAATATCAGGGAGGAACATGGGCTCATTGTAATAAGAGAAGGGTGTGGGGTCGGCACCTAGGTTTAAGACAAGTATCAAATTTTAATGAGAACTCAAATGAATAATATTCAATTATTCTTTATCGGGACACACACAGACTAACTAATTAAGTTTATTGGGAAATAAAAGAGGAATTTTATTGTGAAGTTGAAAGAAAGGGATGGCGTGCCCTGCCACATGGGAAGCTGTGGTTAAGCCAGGTACAATGCCCCTAATAACATAGGCTTGCTCATTCCTTCATCAATTTCAAACTTAACCTAACATACATAGCCCCTTGGGAACTGTGTCTTCCCAATCTAGTAAACAATAATTCACTAAGAATGTGTATTATTTACATACATTGGCCCTTGGGAACTGTGTCTTCCCAATCTAGTAAACAATAATTCACTAGGAATGTGTATTATTTATAGGGTTAATGTGGGTATAATATCATAAAGTAATTTGTGATGCATCTAATACCGTTAAGTACTTTTTTAAGCACATCTAATATCCTGAAATATTTTTTAGAGCAATTTTTTCTTTAAAATATTGTTTTTCTAAAGAAAAATTTTCCCACGGAGTATTTTGAAGAAGTAATATAAAACTCACCATGAACTTACAAAAAAATTCTTTAAATGATTATGCATATAACATTGTAAAGTATTTTTCTAGTAGCAACTTTAGGATGCTAGATACACATAAAGAAAAATACTTCAGAGTATTGGATACACCACAAATTACTTTAGAATACTAGACACATCTAAGAAATTAAATACTTCGAGACTGGACATGTGTTAATTAGTTATGCACACACATATATTAACACTATATATATCATGCCTAATGAGTTTGGAATTCACTACTTTTTTAATTGACGCCTATTTAGTTATTACTTGATGTTCTTTAATTCATGACTGAAACTCAAGATGTCACTAGTGCAAAAAAGGGTTTTAAGACCGTCTTATTTAGACCGGATTATAGAGAATCAGGTCTTAAAAGTATGACCGGTGGCAGTTTCGTAAATATAAAGAACTTTTTGGACCGGATTATAAAAGATCCGGTATTAAAAATATGACCGGTGGCACCTTCGTAAATATATAGAACACTTTTAAGACCGGACTATAAAAGATCCGGTCTTAAAAGTATGACCGGTGGCAATTTTGTAAATATATAGAACACTTTTTAAGACCGGGCTATAAAATATCCGATCTTAAAAGTATGACCGGTGGCAATTTCGTAAATATTATGAGAAGACGCTGATCAAGTCTGAGAATGCGATGATTTATTCCTTCGCTTAATTGGAATTATATACAGATGCTAATAAGTAAATAAACCTAGACAGTTCCTATAATTTAGGGATTACAATCAGGAATATAATTACGAAATTCATAAAACCATGATCTGCTAACTTAATTCCTAAAATCTCTCTAACATCTTAATTAAGATGATTACAATCAAGAATTTAATTACGAAATTCAAAAAATCATGATCTGCTAACTTAATTCCTAAAATATCTCTAACAACTTAATTAAGATGATTACAATCAGGAATTTAATTACGAAATTCAAAAACCTTGATCTGCTAACTTAATTCCTAAAATTAAAACAACCGGTCCTAAAAATATACTTTTAAGACCGGTTGTTTCAAAAAACCGGTCTTAAAAGTGTTAAAAAAAAACTAAATTCGCTAAACATGTTAAGTCCGTGAGTTTGCTTTGTCTTCTTGTTGATATAACATTTGCTTAGTTATAGATTCAATGAGTGTCCCAAGAGCCTCACGGGCAAATCCTCAGCAAGAATGTCATCCTCTTCCTCTAACCTACTCGCAATCTTCGTAAGTCATCATAAGAGTCGCACAATCAAATCCTTGGCAACGTTGGCAGTGAGATGCTTCGAGGGTTTTGCGATGGCGTCGACTCCAATCCTCAGCAACAGCGAAAGCGTACTACTTTGAGGATTCTGGACGGCGGCGGCTCCTTCCTCTTCGATCTATGGGTCCTTCCACGCCGCCTTTACATAGATCCGGTTTGAAATCAAACCCAGATATCTTCTTGCTTAAGTCTTTTTATTTCCTACATTGACCGCTCCTGCTCAGATCTGAACTTCGATTTTGGTTGCTTGAAGCTTTGCTAGCACCGACAAGAGGATCTGCTCGATTTGGTTGCTTTAAGCTTGTGATTTTTGTAGATCTGGACTTCAAATTCGATTTTCATGGTGAATGATTTCTGTTTCTTGTTATTTTTGTTTATTTCTGGACTTTGTAATCATCTTTTTTGTTTTTCTTGTTGTTGTTGTTGCTTCCAATCTTCTCTTGGTTCTCCGTCGTTGATGACGGAGGGACATTCAAAATGTTGCCAAATCTGGTGATTTTGGACCGATTGTTTCATTTGAGTTTTTTTATTTTATTATTATTTTGAAACACTTTTAAGACCGGATGTTTAAAATGTCCGGTCTTAAAGAAATTCTTTAAGACCGTTTACAAGTCCGGTCTTAATAGTGAGACTTTTAATACCGTCTGGAACAAGACCTGTCACGAGTCCGGTCCTAATATACCTGTTTTGTCCGGTCTTAAAAGCCTTTTTTCCACCCGTGTGTTGAATGCTTATGCATGTAAATATTGAATTTCTTCTTCCAAATTCAATCATTTGTAGTATTGTTTTGGAAAAATTATGAAAATTAAACAAATATGCTAGCATAGCGTTATTGTTTTCATTATGTAACAATCCATAAAATAACTCCCTCTGTATGATATAGTTTTGGTCCTAAATATAAGACATAGTTTGTAATGTTACTAGAGAAATACTATATTTACTTCTATTTCAGGGATCTGTCCAAATCAACTTATATTGAACCAAGTAATGATGTGTGTGTATAGGGTTATCGTTTGTTATGTCACTTGACATAAGGTTATGTCAAGCCACTCCAAAACAACATCGTTTTGGGATTAGAGGAATTAATGAACTCTCAAAACGACGTAGTTTTGGGTCAGAGTAATTAATGAAGGATCTTTTAGTAAAACTCATATAATAAATTCTAAAACAAAAATACAAAAACATCATTCATTAATTTCCTTAACTTCCAAAACGACGTAGTTTTGGGCTCACTTGACATAATCTTATGTCAAGTGACATGACAAACGATAAACTCATGTATATATGTGTGTATATATGAGCATGAATATACGATCGCTAATGGCGGGGTCCATAAATCCCCCCCCCCCAATTTTCTTTACTTGCATTATATTTAATACACACACTCACCAGCTGATTAATTTGCAGAATATATCTAAAAAAGGTTCACTCAATAATGCGCAAAAAATAATAATTTCATTAATTAATCCTCAAACCAACAAAATTTGAGATAGAACTTTTCATTAAAATTAAAATTTCTTATTGCCCTATATTCTAACAATATATATATATATATAGTGCGTGAAATTATTAACTAATCAATATATATTGATTACAAACGATTAGCTGTAGGCATCATGAAAGCGATACGCCGATATCCTGTATAATATACACTAGTAGTCCATATATGTGTGTATGTAGAGTAGAGAGATAAATATAGCATCTAATTAATATATATGATACCTCTCTTGTACACAACTAGTTATAATATATGTAAAAAAGTGTTTTATTTCGTTTAAATTACGTATAACGCTTGCTTATCCCATATGGCCACAAAAAAGAACAAGAATTAAGGAATGAAATAACGAACAGAACCTTTCCAATTATTTTTGTCGCGACATGATTAGGCATTACACATATTAACCAACTAATTAATGTGAGCTCAAAATGATTGGTGTGTTAGCTAGCCACTACAAAAATCCCACTCAAGAAATTAATTAATCTTAATATTTTGAGACCAATTAATTATATTTACCGAGATTATATAGTCGGAGGGAATCCAAAACACAAGCCTAGAAAATATTCCATGGAAATAAATTTGGTACAATTTGTCCCTCTAATATGGTGGCAGTGAACGATTTTGATGAGCTAGCTATATATGTATATATAGTGTTTATTTGGCTTGTAACGTGATAAAAACAACAAAACATATATAACATGAGAAAATGAAGATCTGATAAATCTTTTTAAGGTTCTGATCGATCTTGACCTCCATATAGATATTTGTTCAAGATTTTATATATTTTGCTTTCTTTTATTATATTATTCACTCAGAGGTTTATTAATTATATATTGTTCATTGCTAGTGCTTGATCGGCCATGTGACTCTCATCGCTACCTGCTGCATTTTGATATGTGGCTATTGGCTTCTTGGTTTGGCCATATCTATTTTTTATATATAGACACTAATATTAGCCTATGGTTAGTTCTAAAATAAATTAATAAAAGAAAAAAAAATGTTTAAAATCTGCGCGTACTCACATACAAAGTGGTTTTTAAAAAAAAAGGCATACTCGAAATATATATTATAAGAAGAAAGGCCCTCCACGTCTACATTATATTGATTTGATGATTGGGTATGTGGCTTGTGAGGGTATAATTTAATTATAACATTATATTAATTATAATAAATGAGGGTTTGTATAAAGGATTAAAAGTTGTGGGTGCCATCACTTTGCACCTCAGAGAGAGAGAGAGAGAAGTTGCGAGTTTATAAATATATTGTTGGATTTTGGATCTGCCCTTAATGGATCAAAATATTCAATATGAGATTATTTGGCTGGACTAAATTATACTCCCTCCGTCCCTAATTATAGGAGTAAATTTTAGAGTTGGTTTTGGTCCTAATTATAAGAGCAAGTTTTAACTTTTGTCATTTTTTTCCTATAATACCCCTATTTATACTTTCTCAATAATAATTAAAGACAATAATAATTTAATAATACACCTATATATTTTATAAAGTAAATAATGTTTGCAACTCATTAATATCATATAAAAATAGTGTCATTTTTTATTTTTTATTTAATGTTCAATGTTCATTTTCCACTGCATAAGTATATAATTTTATACTTTATACACCTATATATTCAATCGCAAGACTTTTTGATTTAATGTTCAATGTTCATTTTCCAGAAATTGATATCGCAATACTCCACTATGTTCCGACCAAAAAAAAATTACTCCACTGTGCATAATTGCTCTAATCTCTTTTTTAATTTTCAGAGGGGTATTTTTGGAAAATACACATAATTAACTAATTTAACTTCCTTCCTTAATCTCCCCAAATTCTGGTAATTTGCTCCTATAATTAGGGACGGAGGGAGTATTAAACTAGTAGTTTTAACTAAATAAAAGATCACATATTTGATGTCCTATTAAATAAAAACACAACATGAACTTTAGTTTTTTTTTTTTTTTTTGGTGAGATGTATCTGTTGTGTCTAAATTATATAACTAATTTTAGTACCCAAACCCGAATTTTTTTTATGTTTATTTTTCATCCTAATTTATTTTCTGGCATATATAAACCTATTACAATCTGTTGGCCCTTAATTTGTTAATGATGAAGTACACCAAACCATAGTTTAATTATTTTAGCATGTTATGCGACTCTAATGGTTTAATTTCTAGATACAAGTACTAGCTATGACATCAATGGTGAGGTGTATGGTTTATGCATAATTAATTCCAGCCAAATTTAGGTAACTTTAATAATCAATTGACACTTATGGGATTAATTATTCCTTTTAGTTTTGTTGAGAATTGCACAAGTGAGGCCCAAGATGGTGAGGAGCGAGAACCAATATACTATGAAGAGCGAAAATATTACATCTGGGGGGAGGCATCGATCCTAGGGGTTTAGGAAGCAGTGGAAACACTGGTAGAGGTGGAGACATGTGTACTTTCTGGCCAGTATGCCTTGTGGATTGGGCTCCAAGCGCCCTACCCTTGGACTATGGGTGAGCCCAACCCATTTCCTAAAATTTTTCTATCAAAAAAAAAAAAACTCAAAAATTTTACTCCTCCTATCATTGATATATAAGGCATATTTAAGGAGTCAATCTTGATTCTAAATATAAGACATAATTTTCATATTTATCAATCATTTCAGAATTTTTTGCTATTGATGTTCCCTTAACAATAATCAAGAATGGAAGGGAAGAAGGGAATTAAGGAAAATGATGAGTAGGGTGTTTTAGAAATACATGTCATATTAACTAAATATCTAATTTGACAAGATTAAGGAAGTTAGTTAATTTAGTTAATATGATATGTATTTTCTAAAACACCTTAGTCATTTGATCTTCCTTAATTCCTTCATCTCCCCTTCTTCTCGGTTATTAATGAGGGAGCAAAATAGGGGTAAATTTAAAAAAAAATGACAAATACGAAAACTATATCTTATATTTAGAACAAATATATCAACTCCACAAATATGTCTTGTATTAAAGACATGAGGGAGTAGTACTTAAATTTACAAGTCATTCCATATATGTGTGAGTCTATATATTTTTGCCAGAGAAATATGTATATATATATTACTTATATATTAAATTCATTTTTATTCAATATATATATATATGGAACTACTAGTTACCACACACACACACATATATAACTTCTCATGCTAGTTTTAAGCTGTTCCACCCGTATTTACATGACCTAACACTTTGTTAATCGTTAAAAAATGTGAGCAATGTGACATCACATGATCTAATGCTTAAAGATTTAGTTTGACGAGTAAACAAAAAAAAAAAGATTTAGTTTGACGTGTACCAAATTGATGAGAGTTGACATCATTTTAATCAACAAACATATCTATAACAGTTGTGTTTCTTTATTATTAATTACATTAATTTCTTTCATTATCAATGTTTTGTTTTCTTTATTTTTTGTTTTGCTTTCTTTATTTTATCGATCATTCCGGATCCATTATAGTTATTTACGCATGTTTTTAATAATTATCTTAAGGATTAAGGAGCGATTTTACCAACAAACTATTGGGCCAGGAGCACCCAACACAACAAACTATTTTATGGACCAAAAATACCAATAAAGGTTTTAAAAGGTGAAAGTGGCATAGAGACGTTATAACCTGGAAAACGTCCGTCTGTTTTCTTTGGATTGAGGGAAATACACTGACACGTGGCTTGCTGAGGTGTGATTATATAAGTTGCTTTCTTCAGGTTCGGTAGGAAAGAGAGAGAGAGAGAGAGAGATTGATTTGATGTAACAATGTTGGGACAGTGGTCGGCGACGAAGCCAAGCAGGAGTGACGAGTTGTTGGACGCCGATGAACAAGAGAGAATCGCCGGTCAGATCAGACAGCAGTTCGATTCCTTGGCCCCAAGCGACCCACCAAACCCAATCGGAGCGAACCCAACCCTGATGCTTCTCTCGATCACTCCTCCACCGTCGTCTCTCACAACATCCCCGAGCTTCCCAAGTTTCAATCCTTTCAATCTCAGCCTCACGTCTGCCGCAATACCTCTCTTTTTCTTTCCTTTTTTTTTCCCCGAATTTCTCAAATTGTCTCTCACAGTTGCACTACTACAAAAAATGGATTTTACTTCCCTAATTGGCGTCCTATTTTAAAAAATAGAAGTAAAAAAGAAGGCGGTAGCATTTTCGTAATTATATGTGGACTTTTGGCGTATAATTTTTCAACTTAGACGCCAAAAGTGATGCTTTTGGCGTCTAAGTTACATATTTAGACGCCAAAAGTAGATCATAGCGCCAAAAATTAGCCCTGGCGCCAAAAGCAACACTTTTGGCGTCTAAGTTTAAAAATTAGACGCCAAAAGTGTTGCTTTTGGCGCCAGCGCTAATTTTTGGCGCTATGATCCACTTTTGGCGTCTAAATATGTAACTTAGACGCCAAAAATGTTTCAAAATCCTTCCCCAAAATCCATCCCGTGACGATTTTTTTTATTTAAAAAATCAATTCCTTCATTCGATAAAGCTCACTGCTCTCTTTCCTTTTTCCATGGCTCCCAAATGCAGAAATTCCCTTCTTCTTCTTTTTCTTCTTCTTCCCTTTACCTCCACCTTCTTCACTCTCTCTTCATCTTCTTCCAAAACCCAGATTTTATCTATCAAATCTCTCCCTCACCCACCCACCATCTCATGGACTGAATCTAAGCCCTAAGTTTTCCAATCGGATCTCAAATTTTCTCTTCCCACGTCTCTTCAACTACATCACATATATGTTCTCCGTTTTAACAAGATCACCGATCATCTCTTCAATCTCAGACTTCAACGAGATGCTCTCAAAACCAAAGCTCTCATTTTCATGGCTGTCCGAGCAGGTGCCCGTAATGCAACCCAAGGGCGTTGATCGACTTTCAGCCGCTTCATGATCTCGGATCTTGCTCAGGGAAGCTGCGAATACTTCACGGGCTCGAAGTTGGAATGCCTCCGAGGTACTTGTACATGGTCGAGTCCATCGATCTGGTCGCAACGCCGTTGATCTCTAATGTATTGTGATCTGGATTTTTTCTTCTTCTGATGGTTAGATCTAAAATTTTGGATCTGTTAGTCTGATTGTTAGATCTGAATTTTTTGGATCTGTATTATCTGCATATTCTCTGTATATTTTTGGATATGTTCGCATATTTCACATGCATCCTCGCAATTTTGGAACTGTAATTTTTTTTTCGTTTGCTCGTTCTTGCATTTTTGGATCTGAGGTTTCAGGGTTTTTTTATTTTAAAAAAATAACCAATATGACGTCCTAAATTTTTTTAGGACGCCGTAAGTTAAACTTACGGCGTCCTATTTTTTTTTTAGACGCCGTAAGTTGTACCTTTTTACACCCCCCAGATACACGACCTGTAAAAAAAGGACGTTAAAAGTATAAAAAATAGGACGCCGTAAACCTTTTTTGTAGTAGTGTGGTTTCATCAAATCCCCAGGCTGTGATCTCCGATGAGCCACCCAAGGATGTGGTGGACGAGTTCGTGGAGACTCAGTACTACAAAGAGCTTTCCTCTATCGATAAACAACATCACACGGTTCGTCATCTTTCTAATTTCAAATCTGATCAAGTATTTTTTTAAACCTATTGAATCAATTCTGGGTTTTGTTCTGGAACAGACAGGAAGTGGGTTTATAAGGGTTGAGAGTGTGGGAGGTGATGGTCTTAATTTTCAGAACTCCCAGATAATTAATGGCGGTGGAACCGTGGAACGAAGATTCCATAATATAAAAGTAACCCGGCCACAAACGACTGGATTCCGAACACTGATGAGCAAGGTTTGAATTTTGAGTAGAATGAAATCAAATGTTGGTAAACGATGTGGTGATGGTTAGGTATTGTAATACTCTAAAATTTGAATTAAGAAAAATATCATAATGATCTTATTTTCTAAAGAAAGTACTGTGAGAATTAAAGGAAAAATCTCTTGAAAATTAGGAGAAAAATAATAATGTGCCAAAATGACGAAAATGCCCTTGAAAGACATAAATAACTTAGGAAAATTGTGAAAAATCTTGAAAGGTAGTAAAATAATTATTAAAATTGAGAGAATATATTGTCTCTAATTTTGGTAATTTAATAAATTATAAATTTGGAAGAATTGTAAAATAACAATTATAAAGTATTTGGAGATTATAACTAACTCCATAATTATTGATATTTTACAAGTGAGATAAAATAGCAATGTTAGTTCAGATTTTGAGAGGAAGTAATTAGTTCTAGATAAGAAAATTATCAACGAATAATAAGTGATTGATTAAATAATTATTGGTTAATTATTTAAGCTTGAACAATGAAATAATTGTGATAAATTGTGTAGAACTCCAAAATGAATGGTTAATGGCTAGAAATTAGCATAAATATATTTGCTAATTAATTGGAGAAGATGGATAAAAATATTTGAGATTAAGTATTTTTGAGCTTAAAAACAAGTTTGGACCAATAGGAAAAAGTTATGAAAAATTATGTAAAAATAATTAAAATAATAATTAAATAATTAATTAAAAAATAAAATAAAAATATATATGAAATATATATGTGTGTTCCGACATGAATTGTGAGGAAAGAAGAAAAAAATAAATAAAAATGAAATAGGAAGAGTATAAGAATAAAACTCTTATATTAAAAATAAATTAAAGTAAATAGTAAAAAGTAAATAATTATCTATGGGAAACGGATCCTATCTAGAGAACCAGGAACAGGATTTCTAAAGTCAGGGTATAATATTGATCAGTGGATTTTTATCTTGAAGTGGTCTTTTAGGAAGTTAATTAGAGATCGGTAGAAGATAGTATAGGGAAATCGAGAAATAGGCAGATAGTCACAGATTTAGAATTCGAAGAAAATAAATCATAACTCAACCTCTGGGAATGAGTTGAGAATTTCCTGGACATATTTGGAATCAGTGGATTTTTGTCTCGAGGTTGACATTTCCGGAAATTGATTCCGTAACCGGCACGTTTTTCGAGAAACTTCGGCTGAACCGTTGGAACCCTGAATGGAATCAAAAATTAAGTTAACCTAGATACTTCTAATGAGAAAGAGAAGATCTTCAAAGTTGTGAATCCAGAATTTTGAGATTACGCGATTCGAACACCGATCGGGACTTTATCGGTATAAAACCTTCCAGAAGCCTCTAGAATTTGGCAAGGTGGCACCAAATTGATGACTCACCATGGACACCTAAGGGTGGAAGGACGGTTTGGACAAGTGGCCGGTGAGGATCGTGACACCTAGCAGGAGTGCGATCCGACGGCCGATATCCGGTATGAAAAAGGCATGAATAGTGTCAACATTTTGCCTATAAATAAGAGGCCTTGCCTCTTCATTCTTGACACCATTCCAAGAGGGAATTTCGGTTTTAGAGAGAAGGTAGAGAGAAGGAGGAGTCCGGGGAATTTTGCAGCGAAGCTCTGAGATATCCCTAAATACGTTTTGACCTACTGTCGAACCGCTGTCCGACGTGCTGGTTTCCGTTTTCCGTCAGAAGTACGGTTTTCCGTAAAACATGCTAGTATAACATCAACGAAGGTACGTTCGCGTACTGTAACACTAACGCTGATGTTTATTGTATACATATATGTGATATGTGTATTGTATGTGATAGATGATGACTTTATGTCTGTGGTATGTTTATATACTGTTGGGGTATGTACGCCCGCGTATTGTAACACTAATCTGATGTTTATGGTATGCATGTATGTGCTAGGTGTATTGTATGTGGTAGTTGATAGCTCTGTGATATGTTTATGTACTGTTGATATATTTACGTTTTGCTATGGGCGATATATCTGCATGCTATTGGGCGATATATGTATACATGCTATTGGGAGATATATGTATGCATGCTCTTGGGCGATAAGTGCACATATACTGTTGTTGAAATGATTGTCTGTAGTTCATATGTTGTGTATGTAAATATGAGGTTAATCGTTACCTGAGATCCGGTGCGGATCTCAGCCCTTAACATAGCGTCAGGTTCCGGGGAACCGAGGACCGAGGAGAGAGGCAAGCAACCCGAGTAGAAGACCCGGCTGAAGACTTCTTTTTTGTTGTTCCAGCGGAAGCATTTCTTTTGTTATATACTTCTGAACCACGCGGTTTCTGTACCGCTGTTGTAACCAGCCAGACTTACGGCGTTTTATATATACATATCAGTTACTCAATCGCTCTGTTGCTCTACTCTGATGATTTTGAAATGATGTTTGACATGAAAAAATTTATACTGCTTTTGAAAAGTTGGGATGTTACAGGTATTTGTGTCAACGAAGCCAAATCGGAGCGACAGTTCATAGAAGGGATTCAGGTTTTCAGAGGCCCGATGATGTGTGTGAGGTTTGATTTTAGTCCGTGGTGAAGCTTTAAAATAAAAACTTTGTATTAATTAGGTGTTTGTGTTTCGAATATTGGGGAAGAAAAAAAACAGAATAAAGACCTTGTTCTTATCAATTGCTTCATCCAATCCTCCAGAGTTAAATCCCTTCCACGTTTTGGCTGAATCACACCTCACCAAGCCACGTGTCAGTGTATTTCCCTCAATCCAAAGAAAACAGACGGACGTTTTCCAGGTTATAACTTCTCAGTGCCACTTTCACCTTTTAAAACCTTTATTGGTATTTTTGGTCCATAAAATAGTTTGTTGTGTTTGGTGCTCCTGGCCTAATAGTTTGTCGGTAAAATCACTCCTTAACCCTTATCTTAATATTTATTGCTTGAAAATTCACAATTTAACGTAAACTCTGACGCAAAACAACTCACACTGTGAGTCACACACTCTAAAAGTACTTGAATTCGATTGAAGTTAAAAAATTGTGCAAGTTGTTCCATTTTCTTATGCATGAAATATATATATTCCCAAAATCATAAAAACCAAAAGAACATCCTCTATCTTCTAGCTTAGCTTTGTACGCTTTCGCAAAAGACAAGGCTATATAACCTGTGATCGTTTTGGACTCCACATTCACCTAATTATATAGGAATTTTCCGATGGAGAAAACCAAATACAATGTATCAATAGAAATATAACAATAAATTATAAAAACGTGGAACCCCAATAACCTTAATATATTATAAAATCCAATGCAAATGGGTTAGTTTTCTGATGCTATTAATAGTAGAACATTGGCAGCTGAATTTCCAGCAATTAAATGAAGCCACACAGCTTCATACATATTCGAACTATAACCCACTAGCTCCTTAATATATATCCCAATCACACACACACATATGTCTTCTTTTTCCTACCTTTCTTTTACGCGTGACTCTCTCACTCATTATAGTATTTACAACATACTTTACACATATATACATGATCGTACACACACAAAGTATATATAAGCAATATAATTTTCTCTTCTCTTCCCTTTTCTATTATTAATAGTGTGTGTTTAATTGATTAGATACAACAAATCAGCGCCGACTGCAGAAAGCTAGTAGAATTCAACTTTTTGAAGAAAGGCCTAGCTATGTAGATGATTGACGAAGCTTTTTATCATTATATTATAGGTTAAGGTGTAAATTTCCACTAAAAGTTTTTGCTGATGAGTAATGTTGACCCGAAATTTTTTTCCAGGTTCAATGTTACTCCGAAAATTTCAAAACATATATAGTAATATTGCCCTATATCATTAAAATGACGTTGACAGTTAACTTTTTAATGGTTAAGGGCAATATTGTTCCATTTTAACACTTCGGATGCAATATTGAACGTAAAAGTTAAAAAACCTTCAAGGTAAAATTGCTCTTCAGCGAAAACTTTCAGGACAAATTTACACCTTAATTGTTATATTAATATTGCAATTATATATGTGTGTAAATAAACTAAGGAGTTAATATTGCTAAGCTATTTATGAGTATATTAATAGTGTTTGCTCATATAACCTATAAAGTTATAAGTTTAAATCCTAAAGCTGATGTCAATATCTTGTTATTGGGCAATCTATATGTATATATACAAGTCTGTTTCTATAAGTGCCTTTTGAGCTTGGAGTTATGTCCTGATCCTGGTGAGTTCCGGGACCTAACTCACCCAAATTTTTCGTTTTCAAAAAAATAAAATAAGGAGTTAGTTAAATAAAATAAAGAGAAGAAAAGTAATGTATATCTGAATTGAAAGGATGACCACGTCCTAAAAGGAGAACGGTGAAATCAATGAGGGCTATACCATGCAAGCTGGCTGTGGAGCATTGCAAGGCTGGTATGAGAAAGCTTTTGTGATAAAGAAAATACAAACACATCCTTATCGATCACATCACATCGATATGGCTCTCTCATCGCTCCATACACATATCTCTTTGGATTGTAGCTTTTGGAATTTACCTTTTCTTCCCCTCTTTCCAAAGCATACTAATTCATTTTCATTCGATGATCATTCCAAAGCAAAATTACACGCACAAATATATATAGCTAATAATGCATATATGGGGCCAAGGTCGTAGCTAACAAGAGATTTTCATGAAAAGAAGAGACTATGAAGTTCCAACGCCTCATGCACATGGTTGCCTCTGATCTTATATTCCCATGAAATTTTAACCACCACCTTCTCAAAGTGGAGAGGGAAATTAAGTGGGGCACACCACCATCATTTTCAAAAAACCAAAAAGCTAGCTTTTGAAGATTATTCATTATTGTACTTACATGTATATCTCTCCTTTAAGCGGACTTGACATTATTAATAGTTTAAGAGACCTAGCCAGTTAGCTAGTTAGGTGCTTCCATTGATCAATATATGTTATTCAATTCGGCAAGAAAGCTTAATCATTTAAGAAAACATATGTATGACTTTTAATTACTACAACACTTTATATCATTGGCATGCCCTCTCGTTGAATTCTTTGTATAACTAACTTTGTTCATCACCACTCTTTGAAAGAGGAGTGTTTATTCTTCTTATGGTTATCGATGTGTGCAAAAGTTAATGGTCCATGCTAAAGAACCATCAACACTATAGCTAGTTTTAGACTTTAGTTATTAAACATATATATAGTTCGGTGTGTGTGCTTTCCTTTTTTAATTTATTATTGAGAATGATATCGCTTTGGAATAATAATCATTTGTGGTGATACTTTTGTGTTATTAAGGAAAAGGAACCTCATACTATAGCCATTACAAATATTTTAATGATTCAAAGTTAGTATATTTTGATGACAATTGTAGGCTATTTTAGATTTTTTAGATAATATTTGGATTATTAGTCAATTTTAGAAAATCCTTCCTCCGATCCTTATTATAAGACACTAATTAACAATTCTCACAAACCAATAAAAACAGCTAAAGTCATTAAATTTAAATAATTTTCAATATTACCCCTATTAATTACACTAAACTCTAATATCATATTATTAATTGTTACTCTCATCCGGCCCACTGCGTACCCTTATTAATTATGGGTATATACATGGAAAAAAATATTTAATGCTCTTTGGAAATAAGCAAGTGCCTTATAAAAAGGACTAAATACACTTTCTAGTTGGTGCCTTATAATAAAGACCAGAGGGAATAATATTAATTTGAATTAATTAGGATACTATTAGGTATTCCCTCCGGTCCTAATTATAGAAATATTTTTGTAATGCAAATTACACTACAAAAGTGTTCTTATAATTAGGATAGTATAAATTGCTAATATTTTTATGTGTCTATATTTTGTGATATATGGGTTAACGTTTCCAAATCTGCAAAATGATTATCTCGTTTAATTCTTGCAAGTTAAGATTAAGCAAAATATAAAATTCTATCATGCAAATCAGATTAATCTTGGGAGTTCAAGAATAATCCAATGGCTAAGTCTAAAATGCCTAATTATATTTAAACGTGATGGCCTAAAATTTTGTACCAAAAGCTCTCCACCTCCTAGCCACATGCATAAAAAAGCATATGCACTGATGCATAGACAGGGGCGGAGCTTGAGACAAAAATTTGGGGGGGCCAAATAGTGGTGGGGTGCCCCCGAAATTTTTTTTTAAAGGAAAGTTTTATATGCATTAAAAAATAAAAGAATATAAACAAGAAAAGAAAATAATATAAAAAAATACACCACAAACATTGGAAGGCAATAGGTTTTAATTTATGTGATTGTGAATCTTTGGTTCAACCATAGACTTCATCTAATTGAACACCACAACATTGGAAGGTAAGAGGCTGAGGTTTAGAATGAAAAATCAATAAACTTCATCCACATGTGTAGTATAAAATGGGTAAAAACATACTAAAGAATACACCACAAAAGTAAATTTCACTAATAAGCTAAAAATTTCAGGTAATTAGAATGAAATATAGAAAAAAAATGACAAGATTAACATAAATCATATAAGACTCCACATAGAACACAACTTGAATTATAAGCCCCAAAGATATAAAAAGAGGGGGGAAAAATTAGGGGGGCCAAAAATTTAATTTTACATTATATTAAAAAAATTAAGAAAAATTCTAAACAATTTTTTTTTGGGGGGCCATGGCCCCCCTTGTCCCTTAAAAGATCCGCCATTGTGCACAGACATAGACTCATTCACGCCACCTCATTATTCACCAATTAGCATCCATATATCCATCAATGCCCATCAATTGCTTAAAGGATCTTCGGGAAGACATCCATATAGGGATGCTTGAGCTTGCTTGGGAGATATCTTGGGGACGAACATGGAGAAGGCTAGAGCCAAGCCCTTAAAATTCTGTAATCAAATCCTTATAATTAAAAAGGGAATTAAATTCCTAAACAAATGAGTTCTCTAATAGCATAGCATGCAAACTAATACACTACTGGTAACAGGGTTTGCATTCAATATGTTATAAATGAAATAGACAAAGTTGATTTTTTTTTTTTTGTTGAGAGAGAGATTAAGGAAGCTAATTAAATTACTTTCGATGATTTTTATTTTTTATTTTTTTCTCCAAACTAATTCGTCTGATTAATAAACTAATATATAAACTAAGGATACACAATATATGATGTGATTAAGTAATTTATTTAACTTTCTTAATCTATCAAAAAAAAATGTCAATTCTATCTTATAATTAGCACTGGAGGAGGGAGTATAAAAATAACATAAATATTTTCATTTTATAACTAGGCTTGATCACTGACAAATGAAAAGAATCCAAGTACTAAAAACCGTTTGGTGGGGAAGTGAAGGTCGGGCTGGCGGGATGGGCATATTGTGCAGGCAGTTGCAATCGAACTCCGAAGGCCTTCACTGGCCACGTGGTCTCATCTTGGCCCATCCTAGTCAGCATCACCTCTTTCCCCCGACCCTACAGAATCACAATTATAGTAATGCGTTGTAAAATATAGAAATTAGATATATAACTAATCTGTAGAATTTAAGAAATTTAGTTAAATTGCAGTTGTTTGTACAAAAAAAAAAGTGTATATATTTTTTAAAAATACACTTTTTACTCATTTGTATTGAAAATTACTTCCCTAATAAAAACTTCCTTAACATATATGTGTAATTGGTTAAGTAATAAATTCGTTCTGAAAGTATACGTCTAGGAGTAATGTTGCTCTGAAAATTTGTTCAGGTTCAATGTTACCCAGAAAGTTTTAAAAACGTAGCAATGTTGCCCTTTTTCGCTAAAAAGTTAACGGTCAACGTTTTTAACAGTCAACGTGAGTTTTTTAACGATATAAAGCAACATTACTACGTTTTAAAACTTCTGGAGTGACATTAAACTTAAAAAAATTTCAATGACAACATTGTTCTTAAGCGTATACTTTCATAGTGGATTTGCTACTTGACCCTATGTGCAATTAATAGGAATATTTAATTTTGATGGGAAAATTATAATTTTAACACTTAACAGATTGAAGCTAGTGTTAAATTTAAGATCAAAGAACAATTCCTAAATAATACCAACATTTAGAACAAGAGGGGGTATTAAAATCTGGACGTCACTGTTAACCGTTTTTTTAAAAGAGGATAGAAGTATGATAGTACAAAAGCTAATGTTAACATAGCAATATCAAAGCTTATCTATAGTTAACACCGATCTGTGGTGATGTGGTGACACACATGCCACCCTTTGATGGCACTTATAACTAGTTTGAAGTGTGTTGGCAAACAGTACGTCTCCAAATCAGTAGGGATGGAAATATGTCAGGTCAAGTTAGGCTTTGACTAAATGGGCTTGAGCCTGTAATGGGGGTAGAATGTCTGAGCCTGAATGCAAGTCTTTTTTTAGGCTCAAGTCTGAGTCTTCATAAGGTCTAGTCGAGCTTGAAACATTTCTAAAGGCCTAGTTACAATGTAGATCTTTAAAAAGGCATGACATTGTAGGCTTGGAGGCCATAAATAAGCTTTTTTACACTTTAAGCCTATCAAAACTATATAAATATAAGCTTTTAGTAGAATATAAGAATAAAAAATAAAAAGTATTATATTATTTATATGATAAAAATAAAAATAATTATATTTATTTAATGTGTAAATAGGCTAGGCCTTAATAAAATAGGTCTGACCTATTTACACATTTAAGCCTTTAAATAGGCTTTGACTTGACCTTTTTAACAAACAGGTCATGCCTAACCAGGCCCTAAATAGGCTAGGTTGTAGGGCGTCTGATAGGAGCTTGGTCTATTTCCACCCCTACGAATCAGGAAAAAAAGTTTCTTTATAAATTAGGGGTTATGAGTTTCATTTTAATTATCTCTCTCTCTCTCTCTTTAAAATGACAAAACTGATGTCAACTAATTAAAAGTTCTACAAAGAGCCAAAGTATAAACAAGTAAACAACAAACATGATTAGGGTTAGGAGTTCCATTTTATCTCAAGTTAGTAAGTTGTCCTCATAGTTAAAAAAAATGATATTAAAGCTTATAGGATGCTTTTGGCCGAGAAAATAATGGAAGAAGATCATCTCCTCATCTTTTTTTTTCCTCATTATCTCTCATCAGTTCATTTAAATCGTTGATTAGGAAGATGAGAGAAAAATTAGAGTAATATTGTGACTTTTCAGATTAATTAAACAGATATAATTTAAAAATTATGAAAGGTGATAAAAAAAGATAATAAGAGAACGTTTAAGAAAAGAAGGGGAGGTAGAAGAAATAAGATTGTAATTAGTTGACGGGTGTGGTTTTTGGATCCCCTAATGTTCACAAAATCCATTGTTCATTCCTATTATTAGTTCGCATCGCTGTGTTGCATCAAAGTTCTGTTCTACCCTCTATGACTCTCAAGCCCTACCTAACTTATTTTCTATATATATATATATATATATATATATATATAGGACTACTGTGCTAACTTTACTGTTTTATGTAACAAATCAATTGATACATTAAAGCCCTCTATTGTAATGCGAATTTTGATTGCATTTTAAATTAAAACAAAGTAGATATGACCATATATTCTATTTGGAATATCATTTTTCTTTTTTGTATCTGTATGTACGTTTTGATATTAACCTGATATTGTTAATCATATTTAACTCTCCCCATGAAAGCTAGCTAATACGATGGAAGAATACATGCTGACTACCAATAGGGGTTGGCACAAGTGATAAGCGGTTTGTGTTGCTTAAGCAATGTTTTAAGTTTGAGCCTTTTGAATGCAAAAAGCCTTTCTGAGAGACTCTCCCACACCGGATGGACAACCTAAAAAAGAATACATGCTGACCAAATTGGATGCTAAACCTAGAGAAATTTTTTAAAATAAGTAAGAGGGTAGAAGAATCTATTATAATAATGAAACAAGAGATTCAAGAATGTATTGAAGAGAAATAATAATTCTCCATAAAATAAAAAGTGGCAACCCAAAAAGACTTTAATAATGATTTGAGGAATAAAGATTAATAAGAGAAAAAGAGCGCATTAACTGCGCACTCTCACATGCTCCTCTCAGCCACCAAAACCAATGCCTCTCTCTCTATTTAAGCCTTCTCCCACATTCACTTTCTCTTCATTCCTTCCACTCTCAAATCCTAATAGCTTCTCTCACCCCTCTCTCTCTAACGATCAAAAACACAATCTTACCCAGAAACACAATATGGAGAGCCTGTTTCGCCTAGCTGATCATGAAGACATGTTCTCACGTCGCTGCATTTGGGTGAACGGCCCTGTGATCGTCGGAGCTGGCCCTTCCGGCCTAGCCATGGCGGCTTGTCTCAGAGAACAAGGCGTCCCATTCATGGTTCTCGAGCGAGCCGATTGTATAGCTTCTCTGTGGCAGAAGCGAACCTACGACAGGCTCAAGCTTCACCTTCCAAAGCAATTCTGTCAGCTCCCCAAAGTTCCATTCCCAGATGACTTCCCTGAGTACCCAACAAAGCGACAATTCATCGACTACCTCGAATCATACGCCAAGCATTTCAAGATCAACCCACGATTCAACGAGTGCGTTCAATCCGCTAGGTACGACGAGACCTGCGGATTGTGGCGGGTCAAGACTGTTTCCACCGTTGGCTGCTCCGCTCGAACTGAGGTTGAGTACATTTGCCGGTGGCTCGTGGTGGCCACTGGCGAGAATGCCGAGTGTGTTATGCCTGATATTCAAGGCTTGGGTGAATTCAAAGGTGAAATCACTCATGCCTGTGATTACAAGTCAGGGGAAAGTTTCAGGGGAAAGAAAGTGCTCGTCGTGGGGTGTGGCAATTCTGGCCTGGAGCTATCTCTCGATCTCTGTAACCACAATGCGTCACCTTCAATGGTTGTTCGTAACTCTGTAAGTATCAAATATTCGTGAGTGATTGAATCTTTCTTGTTTCACTGGAATAACAAAAACTGACCGGGATTCCTCTGTTTTTGGCATATAGGTTCATGTGTTACCCAGAGAGATTTTTGGAAAATCAACGTTCCAATTGGCCGTTATGCTGTTGAAGTGGCTACCTCTCTGGTTCGTTGACAAGCTCCTATTGGTTCTTGCATGGTTGGTGCTCGGTGACGTTGAGAAATACGGGCTAAAACGGCCATCGACTGGCCCAATGGAGCTGAAAAACACACAGGGGAAGACCCCTGTTTTGGACATTGGAACATTGGAGAAGATTAGATCCGGAGACATAAAAGTTGTACCAGGGATCAAGAGGTTTTACAATCACCAAGTTGAGCTAGTCAATGGTGAAAAGCTTGATATTGATGCAGTTTTACTAGCCACAGGATATCGCAGCAATGTCCCTTCATGGCTTCAGGTGAGAAAAATGTTTCTATTTTGATATCCTCTGTTTTGAACTTTTCCCAAAACTCTTTAAAAAAGAAATCTTTGACAGTTTTTAATATTAGTAAAAAGAGAACACTGTTAGTACTGAACTGAACTGAGCTGATGTTATTTGTCTTTTATTAAAAGATTTTTTTCCCCTTTTTGGGTATGGAGGAGTGAACTGATATGATAATGTTATGATATGAACAGGAAGGTGAATTTTTTTCCAAGAATGGATTCCCAAAGAGGACATTCCCACATGGATGGAAAGGAAGTGTTGGTCTTTATGCAGTTGGGTTCACAAGGAGAGGGCTATCTGGTGCTTCATCTGATGCCAGGAATATTGCTCAAGAAATAGGCCAAGTTTGGAAGGAAGAGACTGAGCAAAAGAAGCACCGACCTACTGCTTGCCATAGACGATGCATTTCCCAGTTCTGATCTCATCCGAAAAAACATTTGACTTTCTCTCTGTAAAAACACTAAAAAAAACATAAAAGGGAAAAAATAATTCAATAACAGATAGCACAGAAACAGAGCCCTCTCCTCTGGCCCAAGTTTTGCAGTGTTTTGGGCATTTTCCAAATCCAGGATGACGAGGCTTTTTATTTGAATTCTTTGGTTTTGTTTTTATTTTTGAGATTTTTATATACCGCCTTTGTACCATACTTCTGTAATCAAGTTAAATGAATGATACAGTTTCAAGTTCAATTCAAGTCTCTGTGCGAGCCTTTCCTTTTGTTTCAAACTTCAATGGTAGTTTGTCATGGTAAATTTTCCATTTTTAGGCAAAGAAGCTGCTTCTGTCGTCTAAAATAATAGAATCATATCAGTGAGCAGCCCAAATCTTAATTATACGGATTAGTATTTGGATTTCCCAAAAACTTGATGCAGAGAATAGGAAAATAATGTTATAACTAAGTGCTTTCTATTTTGAGGCTTCTTTTTTTTTGTCTAGGCTTGTTTAGAATAACGATTATGAATTCCTTTTCTTCCTTCTTTCCCCACTTTCTTTCAAAGTTTCAATTTTTCAAACCAGACCCTCCTTGCATATCTCATGGTGCAAAATTAAACAAGATAGCCAAAAAAAAAAAAAAGTGGCTCAGTACTTAATGAGGTTTGGGGAAGGATATACAACATTATCCTTACAAGCACAAATATTGTTCCCAGATTATAAACATCTGACCTCCGTGTCTCATAGCAACAACCTTACTGATGCAAATATTTTCTGTGTAGGTCTCTCACACTGGATCTTTCATGTTGTTCTTATTTTTCAGAAGCGAATAATTAATGATAAGCAAGCTATCATATTCAAAACATTTAAGTGAGATGCAATTTGATGATGTTTATGATGAGTTTTGATTGATAATAGTAAGATGTTTCAAACTTGAATATCCTGAAAATGATTGAGGAAGTTATACATATAATGCAATGGCCCACAAAATTACGTGCTTGAGATTAGAAAACTTCCCCACCACAAAGCCTCAAGCATCAGATGGGTAGGACCCATAAAGAGAATGCAGCTCAACACCACATCACACCCACTCTCTCTCATCTCTCTCTTTTTTGAAGAGGCCAATTCTAAGATGGCTTCAAAGGAAATATTTATTCCTTTTTTAAAACTGGTATCTTAGGCTTTGACCCACCCAGAAAAAAATTATTTAAGGTCATAAAAAAGTGAAGAACCACTGTTGCTCTGCACATGCCTAAAGCTAAAGTCAAATCATTTATGTTTAGCATTATTCCTAACCTTAACTTAGTTCATGTAACTTAAAAATACTTGTACTAATCATTATCTGAGCATGGTTCCTTGCCTGTTTGAGAAATATATAAATATAATATAACTAGTTAATGTGAGATTCCTTTTGCTTAATGATTGGGTATTCTGTACTTTCCAACTTAACTATCCTGGGACGATTCAAACTTTTACTTATGAGTACTATGAAAGAAGATAAGTTGGTTTCATCACCAAACAAAAAACAAAAAAGGTTGTTGGATGGGATTGGTGAGGCCAAAAACTAAACGTTTAGTTGGAATAATAGGTTATGAAGGCGTACGTAGCTATGGTAAACCAACTGTATTTTACCAGTTCTGAACAGAATGAGTACTTGTCAAAGAAAATCACATTCAATAATGAACAGTGAAAAAAATTTGAGAAAAAAACACGTAATGGATAGACCCAATGCAATGCATGTAATTTTATTATATGACGCACCTAAGGAAATTATCAAAGGCCTAGAGATTTATAGGATAACTAAGACAGAGGTTAGGAATGATACGGTTCAAATTTTGAATCTGCTTCCCCTGCATTCTCAATTTGTGCTTCAATATTCAATGGTAATGTCTTATTCTTCTCATGAAATGAACAAATCTGGATTTAGTCAGAGATTAGAATGCTACAAAATTAACGGTATGTAACTCTTCAAAACCAAACTCATAATTAAAGTCAATCAGATTAGGGAACTTGTTTGGCCAAACCTAGTCTAAAATTCATGACTTAATTGTAACAAATTGGGCTGGCCACCATAAATTAAATGACCTTTTCTAGCAGCTAATTAATTAGCACGAGTACAATAATTGAAAATTGGACCCCCTTTTTTCTAAAAAAGACATAATCTCTGTCATGTTTTTATTCTCTTAGGATTTCAGGTACTAATACTTAAGTACTCTTGAACAATGTCGTCTAACAGCGTTTTTCACTATTTCAGTCATAGGAACCAATATCAAGGCATTCTCAGGACTATAATGAATAATTTATAATTTTAAATAAATATGTGTATGTGTGCAGGAACATTTGTCCCCACAAAACACTTTTTTAGCGTGGTGATGCTAGGCCTTGTGAAGGAGATTGAAACAGTCCATATGAGGTGCCCATACTGAGTGATTCAAAAGAAGGGATAGGCGGCCCATCTAATTAAGTTGAGTAACCTGATCAAGTCAGTGAGGAAAAATTTAATTCAGTTTTGTTTCAAACACTGCTCCAATTTGTCATCTTCCTCCTCTTATATCTCGCTCATCCTCCTGTATTTGGAGACAATAGTGACTGTTAAAAATAAAACACTACATCATGGAATGGCCACTATTCTACTTTGATTCATCACAAAGGGGCCAACCCATTATTCTTATGCTTCCTCAAACTGCTGGCTGCTTGTGCATGTTTATTCTGAACTCTCGGTTTCCTTCTTCACATGTTGATGTCCACCATACTTGAGCTGGTGGTGGACCTTTCTAGCTACCTCAATCCAAAACAAGAACATAGATTTATACATGGCGTAACACATGATGTATGCACAACGTTGCAACAACCCAGAGCTGCATTATTCATGAGGCCAGAAATTAGTGTCTTAAGTACTTATTGAGTACTTTTTTGGTACTGTTTGTTACTGATCATTGTCCCTCCTGCTGCTACTAATATAATCATTTGAAGTTGTTTTGCCATATATGTATACTAGTTTTATTTTGTATCATCACCTATCCTTTTTCTTCTTCGGTTTCATTAATTAGCTGTATATATATTATCAATTTGGTTAGTTTCGTCCATAAAATGGGGGCTATATATAAACAGGTAGCTATTAATTGAGATGATAATATGAGTATACAGAAACCTGAGATTTACTGTGAGACAAGAAACTAGACAGCGATTATTATTGTTACTATTGTAAGAGAGTGTGAGCAACAAAAATAGCGTCTCGTGGTGAGCATGCATGCATGTTGGGTAGACACACGAGGAGTGCTGGTTCAGCCCATCCTTCTGTAAATCTGAAGCACGTTATAATAAGTATATGTACTTGTTGTTAAGTTTGAAAACTGAATCCAAAACCAGCCAGCTAATATAGATTCCTTGGTTCGTAAAAGTAAGTTCTTCATCGTCCTCGTTAAGAAAATGCCAAGAGAGGTAGGGATTCATGGATCATTTCCCAAATTTAGATTCTGTATGGACATCGTCAACTGACCTTATCTGCTTCTAGAACCAACCATTGAATTTTAAACGCTGTATATATATGTGTGTTCCTTACTGATTCATGATATCTCAAACGAGTTTAATTGTTGTGTGAGGTCAAACATTAGCAAAGAACATTGCGATGTACATCAATCCAGAGAGTTTATAAGATTATATATTTCTGGAGGATTGATAAGAGCACTTGAGAAACTGGTTTCTGAATAATAGCAGCTAGCTTAATTAAACTAAATCGTACGGAAACTAATGGCTTTTTTTTTTAAAAAAATATATATAAAAAACTAATGCCTTTTAATTTGACCGCCTAAATGCGGTTTGGTCCAAACGATGGGCTTTATTCTAAATCCAGACAAATGGAATATTGGGCTTCACTACAATTGAAGCCATCCTATCTATCTTGGGCTTTTTCTCATACCCACCTAAAGTAAATCAGTTGACTAATTTTAAAAGATTAAGGTCCGTTTGGGTTAACAGTGTGAGAAGTGACTTATTTTCTATCTAAATTTTATATATGTAAGATAGGAAAAAATTCAGATTGTAAATGTGATTTGTGTTTGGATTGATGGTGACAAGAGTGACTTTTTTACAAACGGAAACGTGTTTGAATTAACGGTTGAAAAGAGTTGAAATGGAAAATGATTAAGAAGGGCATGAATTTTATTGAATAGTACATTTATTAATATTAGTTGTATATATTGTTATAATTGAATATAAAAATTTAAATTTGATAAAGAAATTATTATTAAAAAAATAAAAAACAATAAAATCCTTAATTAAATGAATACTAAATTAAAAATTAATAAAGTTCACATGTTGGGTCAGGAAGGACGGACCAAAAAAAAGAAGAATGGAAGAAAAAGAAGATCTGGACGGTAAAGGAAATAATGAAGTTGGGTGACAAAGTGACAATGACATGCTCTGTGGGTCAAGAAGCTGTTGCACACAACGCTAGGCATGTGAGCGTTCATGATGTTATTGGGGTTTTTTTTTAGAAGCTTGGTGGGATAAAAGCTACTTCAGACACCTCCCATTGAGCTTTTTCTCTACTACATTTTCACTGGGCTTTTTTGCCCAAAACGCTTCCAAACAGGGGCCCCAAACATGCTCTAAGAAAACTATTTAAGTAATATTGTTATCAATGGAGGTTGACACAAGTGGTAAACAGTTTGTGTCGCTTAAGCAATATCTTGAGTTCGAGCCTAGCTTACCGTTGTATCAAGATTCATCCATTCAACTTTCATTAAGTATACATTAAAAAAAGTTACATTTTTGAATGTATGCTTAAAGAAACTCAAATTCCATGTCGTCATGATACCTTGAGACAGGGATTAATGTTTGTTGGCAAAAATTATATTATTTATAAGCTATAAATTGTATAGTTTATTCATGTATATAAATTTAGTATACTAAAATAACTAAGATTTGTTATTTTCTATACAAAATAACATTTATATGAACAATAAAAGCATAATAATTTTTTAAAACCACTGTTCATTAAATATTCTAACAATCGTCATGGATTATATATGATATCATGCTATTGATTCTATCAGTGGCGGAACCAAGAATTTAAGTTTGTGGGTGTACAATTAATGATGGGATTTGAATTTTTTTAAGGAGGATAAAAGGCAACCCACTCATTCTTAAAGTTTAGGACTAGAAATGAGATTCAATTGAAAAGTATTTCCGAGGAAATCAATTTAAACAAAACAATATACTCTAATCTCATGGCATACATATACCCATATGTTACATAATCAAATTCCAAAGCAACATGCAAGGAAAAATTATGGGAGAATTACATTCAGGTCCCAAGGAAGGAAAAAAATTACAAAAAAGTCCCTTGAAATCACAAAATTACCCAGAAGTCCCAAGGAAATTTTTGTTGTAAATACATACATTTCCTGTTGTAAATACATACATTTTCTGTTGTAAATGGTTTGGGACTTTTTTGATATTATTTGTACAAAATTTTATAAATGTTGTTGTAAATACATACTTTTTCTGTTGTAAATGGTCAGGTGTTTAAATGTTGTTGTAAATATATACTTTTCCTGTTGTAAATGATTTGAGACTTTTTTGATATTATTTGTACGGAATGAAAATTACTTTTCGTGTTGTTGTAAATATATACTTTTCCTATTGTAAATATATACTTTTCATGTTGTAAATATTTGTATGTATTTACAACACGAAATGTATGTATTTACAACAAAAATTATCTTGGGACTTTTTTGTAATTTTATGATTTCAAGGGACTTTTTTGTAATTTTTTTCTTCCTTGGGACCTGAGTGTAATTCTCCCAAAAATTATTATGATTTGTCATATGTGATAGGATATTAAAAAGTCAACTATCAACGAAGAAGTAAAGGAGCATAACAAATGCTATAACTCACCAGACTGTCCACCAGAGAGCACGTCACTTTCAATAGGTTCAACACCAAACACCTACATAAAGGAGGAAGGAAAACAATGAGAACACGAATGCATTACAACTCTACACTATCATAAACACAACTTTGTACAAATAAATTTCAAATTTAGGCACACAGTATTGAACAAAATTCAAGTCAAAACAAAATCAATAAGACAACACATATTTCTTACTTCAACATCTCAGCAAAGCTCATTGTCTCATCAATTCCAGGTATAACACCTGCTAGTTCTAAAAACAAAGAATTCATTCCCACAAAACTCGTTTCATCTTGTTCAACGGTAGGATCCACCTCCTACAAACCCTTTGTAAACTAGTTATAGTGAAATATTTTGAGGACATTGATTACATCCTATGACAAGAGATCAAAGGAACGATATAAACCAAAAAAGTTTCTGCCAAAAAAACAAAAGAATATAAAGGGTTGTCTATATAATTACATACCAATTCTTGCTGCAGCTTTTTATTTTCCTAAGTTGTGTAATTTTTCTCCTCAGTTACCTTTAAATACTCTGTATTTGCTCTCAAGTCATCCACTGAAAGATTGATGCATAAATTATTTTAATCAACTGATCTATTCAAATTCAATTAATCTTTAGAACTTTTCTATTTTATGCAGGGGAGTTGCTCTCGGAACTCTACAAACTAAATACATGTGACTGTAGGATTTTTTGTTGTTGAGAAAACTATGTTAATTAAGTCTGATAATATTTATATTTAATTTAATCAGATGGTCATATTAAAAAAAAAAAGTCATACTAAAAAAGTAAAACGTTGGCTCTGGCAGCGGGTAGTAAAGCTTGGGGCCCATAAAAATAAAACCACCAATGGGCCTCATAGTACTATATAATAATGTCTCATGTTTTGAGGGGGATTATGAATGTTTATGCTAAGATATGTAAGGAGAAAAAAAAAATCCAACAGCTACAATTTATGGGTGCATTTGCACCCACCTGCAATATCGTGGCTCCGCCACTGGATTCTATCACATATTTATCAATGTATCAATAAATAAGTCCAATAAGGGCATGGTTAGAATCGCCCACCAAGGGCAAATCAGAATATATTAATAAATAGATATTAAATAATATTTTATCCTAAAATTACCTTTTAGTTATTTGTGTTGAAACCGATTATATTAGTGTATGAGTATCTGATTTCTCCCTTCTTATGCTAACAAGTCGAATTTTAACTTTTTATTGCCACAAAGTGCTTTAGTTAAGACCTCGCTGACGTGGAATGCCCAAAAATTAATGGATTATATAATAACAATAGAAATACAGAGAATCAAACAAAGCATCTGTTTCGTTTAGATTTTCTTGCGCAACACTTTGCCAAATGAAAAAGGTGACGTTGATCTCGGAATGAATTAAAACTAACTTCAAGGCCAAGTTCATCAAAGATGCAATTTTTTTTTAAAAAAATTTTATTTAAGGTAACTTCTTGATTTTATTGTCTGATAATTTAATTTAATTACCCAGCCTTAGAAGTCAGAAAATTGCAGCGCTACATCCCAGGTTTTTGGTAATTCGCTAGGAATTTGAGGTAAAGGTGTGACCTTCGGATGAGAGGGTGTCCCTTCAGTCAGGCTTGAGGCAACAGAAACAGAAACTAATAATCCCCGAGCTTCGAGGAGATTAAATTACCAAAGCCCGAGGAAAAAACAAGAAAAATCTCCCAGAAGTCTGTGGAAACAAGACTCGATCAAAGTCGAGGATAATGGCATTGCCAATTACTGGTACCAACACTCTATTGTCTATTTCTTCCAATTCCACTCGTGGGCTATCATCTTCTATCTCCAAGTTCTTCCTTTGCTCCGTTCCCATCAAAGAGGGTCACACTCTTAAAACCTCTATAAGGTCTAATCTCAGCTGCAATGGCTCGGGAAGATACAGGGCTGTTTCAGTTCATGCCATGTCCTCCTCTTTTGGTTCTCGACTTGAAGAGAGCATTAAGAAGACTATTGACGAGAACCCTGTTGTCGTCTATTCCAAGACTTGGTGTTCGTGAGTTCTAACTCTTTTCAATCTTACTTCTATTTTGGGTTTTTCCGACTTTGGTATTGTTTTTTTCCTAGATTACTTTTGTGCATTTGGAATTACCTGAGGAATCCGGACTGACTCATGCTAAAATTTCTGTGAAGGTATTCTATGGAGGTGAAATCGCTGTTTAAAAAACTTGACGTGCAGCCATTGGTGATTGAATTGGACGAGATGGGTAATTTATATATCACTTCCTGATTGATTGTAAATCATCAGTGTATAGTCGTGAAGATTCTCAGATTAGTTTTTGCAGCGTTTTTGTTATCAGTTTTGTATGGCTTTGTTCATTGGAGCATCTAATCACTTCCACGGATTATTATTCATCTCGTTATTAAAATGAACCGCAAGAATACGATGTTGCGTTAATTTAATGATAGTCGGCAGGCACAGTGAATGAGACTGAACATGAGTGAGAAGTGTCTGAATTGTGTATTGTTACCGTGTATTGCAGCTATAGTTTTTTTTCTCTCCTTTATGGTCTAGATGTCTTCAACATTTATTGCCATGGTTTCCTGGTTGTCAGACGAACTAGCCTATTTGAGTTCTTTCCTGCATGTGAGCAATCCCAGAATTTATTTTTTGAACCCACGAATGTTTAGACCTGCCTGCCTTTTTTTCCATGATGTTCTTAAGAAAATGGAAAACAGATTCCTTTTTCATACTTATGAATAGCACGTTAGATCTTTAGGCCTCCTTGTGTATGAGGTTTTATAAACTTCTTAATTTGTGGCAGTCTCAGACATACGGAAGTAACAACTTCTTAATAATAATTAGCTGTTTGGTTAGTATTGTTTTGAATATTAAGCCTTGATGCTGGTTAAATAATGCTTATGGACTAGGCATATTAGAGCCTTGATCTATAGGAGGCTTCAACATATAAAATAAATTATTTGGTCAATAAAACCAGGTTTCTCTTGACAATATTTGAACACTGTTTGCATGAGTGGCAAAAATATTGCATCAACTCTGAACATTCCCCCCCAAAACCCCCGGGGGGTGCTATCCTTATTATGTGCCAACATGAAGGGGAAAATCATTCCATGTGACCTACTTTTATGGGCATTAGCTTTTATTGTGTGCTTCATGAAGTTTGCTCTATAAACTATTTATTTTGTCTTTGTATTTTGAATATATCTAGGTCCGCAAGGGCCTCAATTGCAGAAGGTATTGGAGCGGCTTACAGGTCAACACACTGTACCAAATGTTTTTATTGGTACGTACCTGTTTCATTACATAATTATTCTTTAATAATATGTATAGGCAGTGAATCCAACTCATTTATCAGATTAAGGTTTATTTTATTAGCATTACATATCTGCTGTTTCTTTTTGTAGCTGCCTGGCTGGGATGCTGACAATATATTTATTTTTCTGTTGATAGTCTATACACTTTAGAGTTTAGACACTCATCTGAAGGATTGTTTTCCGGGGTTTCCTGGAACCTTTTTGAAGATGGAAAGAGTTTGGATTTAGCCTGTCATTGGCTGCTAGACACTCGTTTTTTTTAGTGTGGCGTGCCCTTGTCACTTTGCAAAATAGTTGATTAGTTAGTAATTAGAATTTGATAAGAAACAAAACTTTAGTCAATGACAAGGTGATAACTGATAAGTTATTCTCTCTTATCTCAAACTATTAATTCTGATTTGGATCCAAGGAGGCAGGTCTTGATACTAAAGATTCTGATATAAGAATATACAATTATCTGCCTTCTGATGTCTCCCAGTCTCAGTTCCCAGTTTTATTTATCAATTATGACATGTCTTTAGGTTATCAAGAATTGTTGGTCAAAAAAGGGGAAAAGATTATAAAAAAAATTCTTAGATCTTTCCGAACCTTCTGCAGATTCTCTGTTCCTCTATTTTGTGTCTAGCAAAATTTGTGTTTGTTTGAAGGATGGGGCATGGCTTGTTAAATCATATGATGTGGCATACAGGTCATTACTAAAACACTTCTAGGCTAAGGACAACAAATCTGGCTTTTTTAAGTGCGTGTTATAAAATTACTTATGAAACCAAGAGTTTATATTTGTACCCAAAAGACTTGAGACTGTGTGTTGTGTGCCAGAAGAAGAGAGAGAAAAAGGGATATCTATTCAGCTGAGAAACTGATACTTAGTTAAGTCAGAGAAAACAGAGTGCCAGCAGAAAGCCAAACACAGATAGTAAATAGTGAAATCATATTTCCAGTCTGAATGAACAAAATGATTTATAGTTCATTCAGGTAAACAATTAGCAAGCAATACGATGACACGTCACACAAAAATACACATACAGCAATTTACATGCCTGTACAAATATCTACGAGGGTAATAGAAAGAGAGAGAGATCATTCTGCCCTTGATAAATGAACCTTGCGGTTGTAACAAAGTCAGAATTATAGACTAGCTTAATTCTTTATGTGCCTTGAATGAGTCATTGAATGCTTAAATAAAAGTAATATCTTCCATGTTTCTTGAGCAAATAAGAGTAGGTTACATTACAAATCTACTTTTGATGTTTTTATTTGGATAGAACAACTGATATTACTTGAACTTAAGTGGTACTCTTCTCTATTGCAGGTGGCAAACACATTGGTGGCTGTACAGGTATATTTTCATTTTGTTATTGTCGTTTATATAATCAGTATTATTCTGCAATTCATAACATCAATCACATGATTTCCAAAATGATGGCACCAATTTTGTGATTTAAATATATGCCCATGGGCTAATATTGGTTTCATATCAAATTTCCTAAAACTGTTTGTCTTCATAGATTAACTTCTAATAATTTTTTTCATTTTTAGTTTCCAACGTTTAACTTCGTGCATGCAGATACAGTGAAGTTGTACCGGAAAGGAGAACTTGAACCTTTGCTATCAGAAGCTACTGCTAAAACTACAGAGAGCTAGGCTGTTGCACAAAAGCAGATTCTGATTCCATTACTAATCTCTTTCTTGTTGGACAATTCTACTCTCTCAATGTCTGTCGTCCACTTTAGTTGAGACATGAAAGTCATTTATAAACATAGATAACCTATACTCCATACATGAGATTTTGCAGCTAAGGGGTTGTTTGCAGTAGAAAACTTTTAACTGATTAAAATATATATTCCTCTTCTTTTAGCTGGGCACTTCTTCTCTACCTTTATCTTTTATTCCTGTTTAGATGCTTATCAACGTGCTGTTTTCGTCTCTAGCTTCTCTTCATTATGAAATTAACACCCTCAAATATGAAGAGGACATATAAAAATTATTACATGGTAATTGCTGAACTTTGATTCCTCTAAAAGGCAGCCTAGTGCACAAGGCTCCCACCAAGTGAGGTCTGGGAAGGGATAAATGTACGCAACCTTATCCCCATAATTAGAGAGGTTGTTTTCAAGATTTGAACTTGTGACCTCAAGTCAAGTGGCAGTAATCTTACCGTTGCACCAAGGCTCACCTTCTGATTCCTTTGACTTTGATTCTTCTGAATGCATAAAACTGGATAAGACGTAACTATATTTTTCTTGGTCATGTTATATATAGCAAAATAGATGTTTCATTGTTATTGACAAGATGATAATTTACTGCCTCTTTTATTACTCCTGATCACACACAGACAGAATCACACACGTAGAGCGTGCCCCAGATAGTGGAAGAGAAACATATGTATACATCATAAGATTACAAATGGTAACTGTTACTTATGCAGTTTTGGATGCAATAATGATTTGCCTCTTTTGCTTGTGATGAGCAAGCAATTCATCATGGTTTTGAAGGCTTGCTTTGATTGCTGGGTTCTCTCTGATGTTCTGAATCCATGCTAGCAATTGAGGGAAATCACTGGCATTCTTCACGTTAGCACCAACAGCTTCTTCATTGCTTCCAAATAACAGAGCCATCCATCCCACGACTAAATCTACTAAACCGATCTCATCCCCAGCAAAATATTTTCTCTTCCCAAGGGCTTTTTCCTCTAATATCTTCAACAATTGTTTGGCTTCTTTTGTTCCCTTCTCATGCTCTTCTCCTTGAGCCAGATAGAATGACATAAACGCAATGCTCTGCAATCACAAAACTTATTATGCCGCTGATTGCACAAATTAAGAGGAAGATATGTGTCTGAAAGTTTGAAGTTTCACCTATGGATTATGGAACTTACCTTTTCTTCTGCAAACTTGATCCAGAATCTAGCCATGGCCCTGTCATAAGGGTCCAATGGAAGCAGGGGTGGTTGAGGCCATGTTTCCTCTATATACTCCAAAATAACGGTGGATTCTGAGATTGACTTGCCCTTGTGAACCAGAACTGGGACCTTTTTATGAATTGGGTTACACTTCAACAGCAAATCACTTTTGTTAGCTAAATCCTCCTCCACATATTCATACTTCACGCCCTTCTGTTGTAGAGCCCATATGATCCTGTAAACATAAGGACTTGCCCAAGCTCCGAGCAGCTTCACTTCATCCATCTTCATGAGATTTCCCCTCCCATTTTCTGCTCTGAGGATTCTTATACACGGCGGGGTGCTTGAAAAATAGTAGTTAAGGCTGAAAATATTTTGGCTTTGCTATCATGATGTTCATAAGTTGGAAACTAGAATGCTTTTTATCCTTTCGTTTTGGGCTTATTATCATGATGTTCAAAGTTGGCAACTAAAGTCACACCGAAGTTTCTTAGAAATCTGTTATAAAATCAGTTTATTGATAATTACTCCCTCCGTCCCTAATTATAGGAACACATTTTAGAGTTGGATTTGGTCCTAATTATAAGAACAAGTTTTAACTTTTATCATTTTTTTTCCTATAATACCCCTATTTATACTTATTATTAGGAGCACTTATATATATGTGTGTATATGTATATATGTGTGTACATATATATGTATATCTGTGTTTATGTGTGCCAATATATATGTGTGTGGGGGGTGTACATACACAAACACACACATAAACATATATATATATATATATATATATATATATATATATATATATATATATATATATATCTATCTGTGTGTGTGCGCTCGTGTGTAGATATATGGGTGTGTGTATCTATATATATATATGTGTGTGTATCTATGTATGTAGATAGATCTATATGTATACACATATATGTTTATATAGTAAGACCGTTATTTCAATTAGAAAGTGTGTGGAAAGGAAAATTGGTCGGAGAGATATATGGGGGTTGTAATTCACTTTTACTTATGTCATTTTAAATTTATATAAGGGCATTTAAGGAAAATGAGCCAAATTAACTAATTTAACTCCTCTCCTTAATCTCTCCAAAATCGGTTAAATTGCTCCTATAATTAGCACCGGAGGGAGTATTTCTTAAAATCAGTTTATCATGATTTTTATTTGTTTAATAATAACATTCCAGATTCAAATAAACTTACTATTTGCCTGTATATTTTAGTTTTTAAATATAAAAATATCCATTATTTATTATATACCACAACTTATCAACTATCCACTTCTCTATATGATAAATCATTTTTAGAAATTATAAATTGCTTTTATAATTGTTACGGACCTAGCCTAGGCCCATTATCTCACTGGCTAGTACAGGGGGCAACCCACCATCCGTGGGACCCAGCCATGACCTTGGACACGCACCCACGATCCTGGACATGCACCCACGATCATGGACATGCGCGCACGATCCCTTAACCAAGACGATGGAGACCATCGAAGGAGAAGATCGGCTTTCTCACCGTAAGAACCATTGATTCCCAACAATGAACGACATCAAAAGGACAACCCGTCCGACACGGAGTCCTCGGCTCCACGAAACCAAGACCGTGGACCACAGAATTCCACTCGGAGGAGGCCGGACATCCCACATGCCGAGCCGACTTTCGATCTCTTCAAGCCGGGATGCTTGCGATAATGAGACGGGTGGACAACATAGACAAGCGCCATACCCTTCACTATCGGCCGAGCGGAAGAGCGGGAGAAAAGGCGGACCCACACCCTTTCCAATGAGGACTCGGGAAGATAAAACTTGGAGAGAGGACGACGATGTGAATTTGGGCGAATTGACAAAGTATGATGGCACACAAGACCCGACGACTCATTTAGAAGACTTTGACGTTCACATGTCGGTTAGAGGTCTCAAGGAACCAATTGTGCCCCGGATCTTCGCCGCGACGTTAAAGGGGCCGGCGTTGAAATGGCTTCACACTCTTCCCTTTGGGTCGATCCACAACTTTGAAGACTGCCGAGGCCTTTGAGTTGCACTTCGCGACTAGCAAACGGCAACCAAAATCCCAAGATTCTCTCTCCAAAATCGACAGCGGTCGGAGAGCTGCTCCAAAGTTACTTGGACCGCTTCAATCATGCGGTACTGCAGGTGCGCGGACTTAACGAAGACGTACACGTTCACTTATTGGTGGACGGCCTCGATAAGGAGTCCCGCCTGGCGAATCCTTTTAAAGGAGCGGGCAAAGAATCTCAACGACTTCATATCTCGCTCAAAGAAGTACTTGGACGTCGAGCGATGCGAATGGCAAACAATCCCACCCGAGGCGGGACCAAGATAGAACCTCCTCCCAGGGTCGAGACTTTCTCGACAACAGAATAGGGATTCCTGAGAAGGGGAATGAAAGCAAGAGCCGAGGTGGCAAATTTGATCACGGAGCAAGTACGAGAAATATTCGGCCTCGACGGTGCCTCGATCTCAAGTTTGGAAGGAGGTAGCAACGACCGAGATGAAGAAGGTCGATCGGCCTCGTCTATCCTACCGAAGATCCGGATAGACCAGCCTAAATATTGCTCGCTCCATGATGGTCGAGGCCATACAACCGACGAATGTTACGAGCTCCGGATGCAATCGAACGATTTGTTCGGGAAGGCAAACTTCAACAAGACGTCATCGAGCATCAAGGAAAAGGTGGGAAACGAAAGACCAAGAACCGCAAGTAGGACCCTCCTCGAAAGTTCAAAAGCAGGAAGATAAACGAAAGGCTCCTCGAAGCCGATGACGAATTTCCGTAAGCGGAATTCGACCGTAATGTAATCGGCGGAGCAATGGGCGGTGGCGGTGATACTATAAGCCGCGAAGGAAATACCTTCGAGAAGTCCTGTCCGTCGTGACCGACCTAAATTCAAGGAACATCACACCGAGGTGGCACGACCGCCTTTGTTTTTCACAAGAGACGACCTCAAGGACGTTGTCCCCGCCATCAAGATGGGCTAGTGATAACCGAATGGGTCAACCGCCGAGTCAAGCGGATATTTGTGGATGCCGTAGCTCGGCCGACATACTAAGCCGGGAAGCGTTCAAAAGAATGAGCCGGGACCGGACGACTTAAAGCCTTGCAAGACAACCCTCATCGGGTTTAATGGAGAACAATCTCGTCCGAAGGGGTTTATCGACCTCAGTTCACCCTCGAGTCAAAGACGCCTTTAAGTCCGAAAGAGTGCGGTTCATAGTGGCCGAGTTCGTTTCACCTTATAACATAATATTGGGAAGGCCAACCATCCACAAGTGGGACATGCTGGTATCTACAAAGCATCAAAAGCTCAAGGTGATAGTAACCAAGGAACCGTGGTCACAGAATCGGGATCAAAGAGAATCTCGCTGCTATTTTGAAACCGTGAGAATTGGGAGGCGGATCTTCATCGCAGCCCCAAAGAATCGGCTATCTGGACCATTCGGACCGGGATTTTCCGCACGAAGAAGTTAATACCGTGGAATTAGACATCCGAGACGACGAGGCTCGCCCGTAACCGGCAGGAGACTGGAAGATCCGTGACGGAGACCTCTCCGCACCACCAAGATTGGCAACACCTATCTTCCGAACTTAGAAGTCGGTTGGAGGAATTCCTGAAGGAAAACAGGATGTCTTCGCTCGGGATTCATCTCGTGTACACTGAATAGACCCAAAATTTTGTTGTCACAAGCTAGAAGTCTATCCGGCTCAATCCCAAGATCGCAGAAAGAGAAACCACGGACGAGAAAAAGGAAAGCTACTGAAATTCACATCCAAGAATTACTCAAGCGGATTTATTCGGGAAATACAAGATACAACCCGGTTATCAAATGTGGTGATGGTAAAAGCCAAATGGGAAGTGGAGAGTATGTACCGATTACAAGAATTTGAACAAGGTATGCCCGAAGGACTCCTACCCAATGCCAAACATCGACCAACCGGTCGACAACGCCTCAGATTCCAGCTCCTATCCTTTATGGACGCGTATCTGGATATAATCGATAGCAATGTACCCAGAGGATCGGGAAAACAGCCTTCATTACTGAAAGAGCTAATTATTGCTATAATGTCATGCCTTTCGGATTGAAGAATGCGGGAGCTACATATCAAAGGATGATGAATAAGGTCTTTGCGCACTGATTGGCCGCAATGTGGAAGTGTATATAGATGACATGATCGTCAAAACCTTGGATCAGCAACGCCATATACAAGACCCGGAGCAGACATTCGCCAAACTCGTAACCTACCGAATCCGACCGAACCCGCCAAGTGTGCTTTTGGCGTCCCACCGGGAAGTTCCCGGGTTTCATGCCGACTAACCGGGGCATTGAGGCCAACCCGACAAATGTAGGGCGGTGATGGAGATGAAGGCTCCGAGTAATAAAAAGAAGTCCAACAGCTTAACCTAAGATTGGCCGCCCTAACTAGGTTTTTGCCAAAATCACGGAGAAGGCCTTACCCATGTTCGTGCTCTTAAAGAAGGAGGCATCGGTGGAATGGAATTCAAAGTGCGATGACGCATTTGAAGACATAAAGCAATGTCCGGCCAATCCTCCAGCCCTCTCAAAACCTCACCGGCGAGAGTCTTTTCCTTTACTTGTCGATCGGCGAGGAAGCGTCAGCGCGCTTTAGTAAGAGAGGCGGAACACTGACAAATTCTCGTGTATTTTGTCGCAGTAACCCCGAGAATGCCGAGATCCGATACCGAAGCTAGAAAAAGTGGCTTTCGCTCCGCTTATTGCGGCCCGTCGGTTAAGACCTTATTTCCGTGGTCACCATATCGTTGTTAGAACAAGCCACCAATTCGACAAGTCTTACATAAGCCGGACCTAGCGGGAGGATGACTAATTGGGCGATAGAACTCTCCGAGTTCGACATCACCTACGAAGCTCGCCATGCAATCAAGTCGCAGCGTTGGCCGACTTCATCGAGAGCTCACCCGGTTTCTAAGTCCGACGAGACACAAAGCGGGCGAATGGAAGGCGTATGTCGACGGATCGTCGAACACGAAAGGAAGTGGAGCCGAGTCATTATCGAGAGTCCGAGAGGGGTTACGATTGAGCATTCATTGCATCTCAACTTCCCAACTTCGAACAATCAAGCAGAATACGAGGCCTTGATAGCCGGCTTCTTCAAGCCAAGGAAAATGAGGCCACAAGAGTTAAGGTTTTCACCGACTCCCACTTGTGGCGGCTCGGATCGAGGGTACGTATCGTGCTAAAGGCCCGCTAATGGCCAAGTATCTCCTAAAGGCAAAGGAGTTGATGTCGTTTCGATGAAGCAACCGTTACTCACATTCCCGAGGAGAAAACGCAAGAGCCGACATTTTATCAAAATTGGCAAGCACTAAGCAGTCGGTTGTCATCGCACGGTTGTCCAAAGAAAATCTCGAAGATCCGGTATGCATGATGGCTATTTCGGTCGAATCTGACTGGAAAAAGCCGATAGAAGACTACCTTGAACGTGGACTCATCCTGCACGATGCAATGGAAGCAAAAATGTTGATTCGTGACGCGGCCAAGTACACAATGGTGGAGGATCAACTTTACCGAAAAGGATTACATTCTCCCATGCCGAGATGTTTGAAGCCGAGCTTCATTCCATCACGGCCCCCTGGCCATTTTACAAATGGGGTATGGACATTCTGGGGCCATTCAAGACGGCACCCGGCAACTCGCGCCGGCTAATCGTGGCAAGAGACTATTTCACCAAGTGGATTGAGGCCGAACCTCTCACAACGATCTCCTCGGCTCGCGTGCGCGGTTTGTTGAAGTTAATATAATTACGCGCTTCGGAGCACCAAATGAGATAGTAATGGACAACGGAACTCGCTCACCGGAGTCGGATTTCGTGACTTGATTTACGAATACGGAATACAGCATCACTTTGCTTCCGTGGAACACCCGCAGTCTAACGGGCAAGCTGAGGCCGCCAATAAGGTCATCCTTGATGGTTTGAAGAAACGTATGTTGGAGGCTGACACCTCTTGGGCCGATCAACTACCTTTTGTCCTTTGGGGAAATCGAACAACCGCCGTACATCCACCCAAGAAACTCCTTATAGACGGCCTACGGTTGTGAATCTATGATTCCTGTGGAAATAGGGATGATGTCTTGGCGCGGGAAGAGCATTTTATCACAAGGGAAATCGCCAATAGTGAGGCGTTAGCATAGAGTTGGATCTCGCCGATGAGGCCCGGTCACCTCCCATTGTCGGGATATTGCAATGAAGCAACTGATCGCGGCTCGTTATAACAAGAAGGTTAGACCAAGAAGATTCCAGCCCGGTTGCTTGGTACTTAGAAGGGCCGACATCGGGAACAAGAACTCCAAAGACGGCAAGCTTGCAGCTAATTGGGATGGACCTTATCGCGTTCGGGAAACTCTTGAGAGAGGAGCTTACATTCTGGAAAATTTGGATGGAACCCCTATCAAGCGAACATGGAATGCGGACAAATTAAAGGCATACTTCAGTTAGGCTTATCTCGTTGTTTTTCTTAAAGCATCGTTTTCCATTATGTTCTTTATTCAACGTTGGCTGCTCGGCTTTTCCCTTCGCAACAATTGTTGTGCCAAATATGAATGAAACTCTCGTTCGAGGGTATCTATTGAATTCCAACATTGTCTTTTTCAAGATTCAATTGTTATTAGCTTTTCAATGAAGAAAACGCGTCGATAGCTATCGCAGCCCGGACACGCTAATTTACTCCGGTATCAATAGAAAATGTCATGCCGACCCCGATCGAGTCAAAATGCTCTGACGTTATCGGGACAAAACCGAACCCGGCAGTGGCAATTTTCATTTACCTTTGGATGACTTGTTACTATACCGGAATTTTATAAACAGTGCAAACACCAGCACTTTAAAACATTATGGTCTTATGACCAAAAAGCGCGTTCGCAGATTTGGTAAAGTTATATTCTTATACGATGCATTATGGTTGCTAAGTTACCATCTATTGTTAATCGTAGCCAAAAGTGGCCATATTGGCCAATCTATTCAAATAAAGTCATTGCCGGTAAAACAACCGGATAGATTATACAAGTTAAAAAGAGAGAAAAAAAAAGAAAAAAAAGAAAAGGGGGAGATCAATCCGTGTGCTTGGGGGCGGTCGAGACTTCCTCACCCTGCTCAGCCTCCAGCACGGCCGCATCGCCATCTATCCGGTCTCGGATCCAGCAGAGGTTCCACATAGGGGACAATCCGCCCTCGCCACATAGGACCGGAAATGATGCCCGTAGTGTTGAGCTCGATCCCCGGTTCAAAGCCCGGATGCGGGCAAGTGAATTCTCAAACGCTCCACCACCGAACCCAGAGCAACTCCCGGAGCCGGGTTATCTCCGCGGACAGATGTGTTGAGGACGCCTCCCCTCGGCTTTTATCCCGTCCACTTCGGCTCGAACTCGTCCTCTCACATTTGTCATGGCTTTTAACTGCTCTTCGCTTCTAGCTTGAGCTGCCTTAAAGCCTTCGATTATTACATTGGAGTCCGCCAAGAGCCCCTCGGTCTCTTTTAGTCGAAACTCCACTTTCTCCAGCTGGACCTCACGAGCCTGGAACTCGTTCGAAGCAACTTGCCATTGTTTCAGAGCTTCATCGCGGTCTGTGCGGGCACGCTTCAGCTCCGTGGCAGCCTCTTCATATTTGTGGTGCAGGTGAGAAACGATTGGGTCAAACCAAGACCTTTCAAGAAAGCACTTCCCAATGCCCGGACCTCTCGTACGTCTACTTCCCGCAAGGCCACCGGCTCTTGATAACGGGCGGGAGGCAGGAGTGCAACGCCGAGTTCCTCGGTAATACCCTTGCTCCACAAATGTGAACGGGAATGACGGTGGAAGGACGAGGGGAACCGAGGTATCGTGCATGGAGAGGGGCTCGACGTCGGTCGACTTTGGAAGCGGCGATTTTGGGACAAGGCGAGGCTCGGATAGAGAGACAGTCGACTTCGGTTCGGGGCTTGGACGACTCCCCGACCTTAGGCCTCTTTGGCTCGGCCGGCCTCGAAGATTCTCCAACCTTCGACTTGCCCAACTCCTTGGCCGACCTCTTTCTCCCCTTGGCGGCAGGCTCGGGGATCCCAGAAAGGTATTGAGGCTCTTTCATCTTAAGACCTGTACGAAACACATAGACAATGTTAGCTACTAGGAAAGCAAAGATGATCAATACAATACTAAGACGCGGAACAACGCCGATGTTATATAACAAAAATGCCATACTCGGCCGACGCCATCTCATCTTGACGCCGTGCCTCGGCCCGATATTGGGCTACTAAGGAGCCGGCCCTACAGTACCGTTCGCTCGAACGTGGTCTATTATGGCATCAATGGCCTTCCTTTCAGGTTTCAGCAGATTGGACCGCTCCACCTTATAGGCGCTAGGGGACACATTGTGGTGATCTTGACACCAATACAAGTTAAACTCCCAGTCGACCTTTGGAGAGTCCGGCCCTTTGAGGAACCAAGGAGTTGTACAACCCAAGGGAATTGGTCAATTAAGTCTTGTGGGGGCTAGCGTGGTTGGCGTTTCCGCATTTCGACTCACCGCGTGAGAAGAAGAAGACGACGCCATTATACCTAACACAAATAAAAATATAAGAGATCAGAATCTTCCTAGCATACCTGATGTCAATAATTGAAGGCGAGACTCTACAGTTGTGGTAAGATTAAAATCCAAGTCAACAGGACTCGGCGATATTGCGTGAGGAGCCGGGACCAAATTATGTCGGCACGAGCCCAAAATTAAGTCGGCTGTGGAGGAATCCCCACAAGAAATAAGTCGGGAGCACTCATACAAGCATGGACACATCGAAACTCGGGTTAAACTCCCTCGGATTAGGAAGAAGCGGGAAGGAAACGTTCGGACTTCCCCTAACCGACGATGCATCGTCTCGGATCTTCGTTGGCCCACCACCAGAAGTTCTTCCCTTGCCTCCACGGTGATCGGTTAAAGCAACGGATTGCAGCGTTGGACGGGAAGATTCATCGCCCCAAAGCCACCAACGGCTTTTTCCCTTGACGGTGTGGCGTAGTTCCGCCGCTTCTTCGGGGTCATGTTCTTTATGTCCTTTGACATGGGAGCCACTCTACTAAAGGTATTAACGAAAAGGAAACGACTCACTCGAAAAACAAAGGGGAGTTTTGCACAAATGAAGGAACCGAAAAGGACTATGCGAAAACCCACTCAACAAGGGAATTTACCAGAATTTCAACTAAATACGGACGCAATCTCACAGGGAAACGGCAGATCAGAGCAAGAACAAAAGAAAGAGGCAAGGAAACAAGAATACCTACCTAGAATATGGAGATGATCGAGGAAGTTGTGGAACGAAGATGGTTCACGACACAGGTTGTCCTTCGGAAAGCGAAAATCGTCGGGAGAGAAGTTCTTCAAAGCAACGTTGATAAAATAACAAGGAAGGAGGCTTGGCGGGTATAAACCTTTCGAAACCCAATCGACGGGGGCAAAAGCGCCTTTTCCATCCGTCAGAAAGGATGACGTGACCTTCTCATTTAATGCGCGTCTGTCAGGCATTAATTACGCCAAAGCTTGTATAGGCCAAAGACCCTCAATTCGGCTTCACGACGGTCGAGGGACGCCACTGGCATAGGCAAATGATAACGTAGAGGAGGAATCGATGACCAAGACCCGGACTCAAACAAGCAGGAGTCACGCCAATTATCCCGGCCGCTCGTTAGGCTAATCACCTCGAGGAAGGACCCGTATTTGGAGTCTTCGACCGTGCAAGAAGCGAGCTCGGATGGTCGAAGAACAACAAAGTTTTAACAAGCATAACCCGACCACATGTCCTGGGGGCAATTCAACCAAGACTTGTAGTTCCGAGCTTGCTTGAAACTCGATAGACACCTTATCAAGGTAAAACGGGGCAGCTCCGATACAACTAGAGGATCCAAAGAACATGTTCACCCCGGTTGACCAAAGACTCGGCCAACCCTACTGGGGCAAGGACATCATGTTACTTCGCGATCAACAATGACTCGACTTCAAGAAAGACTCGAACTTTCGTTCTTCAAGCGAACATCTAAACTCTACGCACGAGACCCGAGCAACCGAGCTTGGGGCAGCTGTTACGGACCTAGCCTAGGCCCATTATCTCACCGGCTAGTACAGGGGCAACCCACCATCCGTGGGACCCACCATGACCTTGGACACGCACCCACGATCCTGGACATGCACCCACGATCATGGACATGCGCGCACGATCCCGGACACGCACATGACACGTACGGCGTGGCAGCCAAGGGACTAACTAACCAGTGTACTCTATATATACGAGAGGAAGGAGACGGGCGCTGTGTACATTCATTCTAAGCCTTGACTTATTTACATACAGTCACACGGCACACACGGCACACACAGCACCCCTTAGGCGAAACGCCTGCTTGTGTACCGTGATCATACCCTCTCCTGAACGCTTGACCCATAAGCATACAGGAAGGGCACCCAGATCCTATATCAAACCACCGGACCTTCAATAGGCCGGACATCTGAGTTCTACACCAGAACAATAATCATTTTCAAAAATTATAAATTATTTTTATATTTTATAACAATTTGACCCGTAAATCATTTTTAGAAATTAGAATTTATTTTTATTGTCGACTGCGCTACTCTTGGATTCTTTTCATTCCACCCTCTATTTCCCATGTTTTTCTTGCATTCATTTTGTTGTATTAACCCTGGGGAAAAAAGATTTCAGGTTCAAATAAACTTATTATTTTCATGTATATTTTATTTTTTAAATATAAAAATATCTATTATAGATTGTATGTCATAACCTATCAAGTATAATGTTGCGTCGCTCTTAATCCAGCTACTCTTTTACTCTCTCATCTTATTCAATTTTGAATTCTTAATGTAGGTAGAATTGTTAAAAAAATATTGATGATAGGTTGATAGTTAATTAATTAAATATCAAAATTTTTTAGCTCTCTGATATTTTTGTTTAAGATTTCATTACTCCCATGAAAATATTTTGTCTAAACTTAAATGCTTAATTGATGCACTGATTTTTTTTAGGGAATTATTAAATTACAGTAGATTATATAAAATTTACATTTATCATATATTAGTGATATGATTAGGTAGATGCTAGTTAAAGTTAAAAAATGATGATTTTGGTGGTTGTAATTTTCGTGAAAAATAAAAATAAAAATACTTTTAAAATAGAATGAGGAAGAGATTGGAGGAGACAATGTAGGAACTTTAATCAAGGGCAATTTAGTATTTTTAAATTTATATTTTAGTTAGTGGTCTTTTTGAATAATTACAAATTTTACCCTCCTTTCCCATAAACATTATCTGCCCTGGGTCATTGGTTCTAATTTTCCTAATAATAAACCATGAGAAGGAAGAAAGATTTATGAAATTAGCTTTACACATTAAATATATGAGAACCACCAGAGCAATTAAGCCTTCTTCATTGATATAGAAGCACTCTTAAGGGAATAAACAAGAACATTTTTTCTAATGAAATTGTTCAAACGCGTCGTTAGAGACCAAGGGACTCTTACCAGGGTTGCTTAACCAACTTGGGCTTTGATATCTTCTTACAAGGGTTGCTTAACCCAGTTTGGGCTCTGATACATGACTCTGATATTATTTGTACCTACTTTTTGTAGTGTCAAGTTCAAGTTCAACTCTGATACCATTTGTATAATCTGGTAGCTACGTGGTCATATCTGCCGTTTCTTTTTGAAGTTTCTTGTTTGGAATGCTGACAAAATATTTATTTCTGTTGATAATTCATACACTTTAGAGTTTAGACATCCTTCTCAAGGATTGTTTTTCAGGGCTGTATCAGTTCATGCAATGGATTCCTCTTTTGTTTCTCGACTTGAAGAGAGCATCAGGAAGAAACCCGACTACTGTCTATTCCAAAACTTGGTGCTTGTGAGTTCTAACTATTTTTTATTCTTACTTTTGTTTTGGATTTTTCCCAATTTTGGTATTGTTTTGTCCTCGATTATTTTTGTGCATTTGGAATCACTAGGGAACTCCGGATTCATTCTTGCTAAAATTTCTATGAAGGTACTTTATGGGGTGAAATCGCTGTTTAAAAAGCTCAGCGTGCAGCCATTGGTCATTGAATTGGACGAGATGGGTAATTTAAAAGCAACCAAGGGTTGCTTAGCCGACTTAGACTCTGATACCTAGCTAAGATGTTACAAGCATCCCAACATCTCCTTACAAGGGTTGCTTAGCCCAGCTTGGGCTTTGATATCTCCTTATAAGGGTTGCTTAGCCTAGCTTGGGTTCTGATACATGACTTGATATTATTTGTACCAGCTTTTTGGAGCATCAAGAGGGAAGATTCAAGTTCAACTCTGGTACCATTTGTATAATCCAGTGGCTACGTTGTCATATCTGCCGTTTCTTTCTGAAGTTTCCTGGTTGGAATGTTGACAAATTATTTATTTCTGTTGATAATTCATACACTTTAGAGTTTAGACATCCTTCTCAAGGATTGTTTTTTAGGGTCCTAGAACCTTGTTAAAGATGGAAAGTGTTTGGATTTAGCTCGTGTCATTGGCGGCTAGACACCTATTTTTTATTTGTCATTTTTTTTGGTGTGGTGTCATGTGCCCTTGTCATTTTTGCAAAATAGCTTATTAGTAGTTAGAATTTGATAAGAAACACAGCATTAGTCAAGGATAAGATGATAATTGATAAGTTATTCTCTCTAATTTCAGACTACTAATTTTGATTTAGATCCTGGGAGGCATGTATTGATACTAAAGATTCTAATATAAGAATATACAATTATCTGTCTTTTGATGTACTCCCGTTTCAGTTCCCTATTTTATTTATCAATTATGACATATCTTTAGGTTGTCAAGAATTGTTGGTCAAAAAGGGAAAGAGGTGATAAAAAAAATTCTTAGATTCCAAATCTTTATGTAGAATTCCCTGTTTCCCTATTTTGTGTCTAGCAAATTTGTGTTGTTTTAAAGGATGGGTATAGCTTGTCAAATACTCAAATCATCTGATATGACATTCTGGTCTTTAACAAAGTACACACTTTTAAGTTAAGGACAACGGATTCGGCTATTGTGTGTGCGTGTTATGAAATCAGCTTTACACATTAAAGGGACCACAAGAGCAATTAAGCAAGCTTCATTGATATAAAAGTACCCTTCAGGGAATAAACAAGAACATTTTTTCTAATGATATTGTTCAAACGCGTCATTAGAGATAAGGAGGACCCTTACAAGGGTTGCTTAGCCAGCTTAGACTCTGATACCTAGCTGGGATGTTACAAGCATCCCAACATCTCCTTATAAGGATTGCTTAGCCAACTTGGGCTCTGATACATGACTCTGATATTATTTATAACATTCTAGCACATTACTTCTGATATTACTGGCTTTCTGAAGCGTTGAGAGGGTTCGAGTTTGACTCTGATACCACCATTTATATAATCTAGTGTCTACATGGGGCTATTGACAATTAGATAATTTACTGCCTCTTTTATTACTAGTAATACTGCATACTGATCGCACATAGACAGAATCACAGACGTATAGTGTACCCTAGCTAGAAGAGAAACATGTGACACATAAGACTTTCAAGTTAAAATTCATGATCACAAATGGTAGTTGTTTCTTATGCCGTTTTGGATGCAATGCTGATTTAATTCTCTTGCTTGTGATAAGCCATCAATTCATCATGGTAACTTAACCAGTATTATTGTGTCCAAGTCTTGGGGGTTCAGCTATGATAATTATTTGGAGGTAGTGAAATTCACCCATTGTGGGCATAGTGGTCTCAGATATCGGTGGAGAAATAATAAAAATACTTAAATTGAATGAAATTAAAATTAATGGTTAATATAATCTTTGCTCTCATTTGATTTTGGTCTATGAAGTTTCAAACAAGAAGTTTTGGTCCCTCAAAGGGTAAAATGGTCTAGATTTTTATTTAATGATAAGTATCAATGTTTTATACTGAATGAAATTAATTTGAGGGACCAAAACTTCTTTAAAACTTAAGGAACCAAAACTAAAATGAGGGTAAATTTGAAGAACCAAAAATTATATTAACCTTAAAATTAATGAGAGAATGGAACAAGTGGGAAGATCATGGCCATAAAATAAACTCTGATTTGACATTACAAACAAAGAAAAAAGTTTACAAGAGAGAGTGTGTTTGTCCTATACAGGCACATCAACCCCACCAGTGTTTGTTACTCCCTTTAGTTCTTAATATAAGATATATTTACAGAGTTGGTCTTGGTCCTAACTATAAGACATGATTTTCATATTTGTCAATTTTTTCCTAATTTACCTCTATTAATGCTCTCTCACCAATAATTAAGGAGTGAGAGAGAATAAGGGAATTAAGGAAGATGACTAGGATGTTTAGAAAATGCATATCATATTAACAAGCTTAACCAACTTCTTTAATATAATATAATTAGATAAATATGTCTTATATTAAGGACCAAAATAGGTGTTTCATAAACACAGTAGAAGACCGGTGTTAACATGTAATTATAGTCTTCTTGGTCATGAAATATATACATATAGCTTAAAGATGATTTGCTTGTCATTGTCAAAATCACAACTAACTGCTTCTTTTATTACTACTGACCTCACACAGACAGAGTCACAGACGAGTAGTGTGCTCTAGCTAGTAAAAGAGAAAGGATCAATATGTGTACATCACAAGACATTCAAGATAAGTTGTATGATCAAATAAATGGTAACCGACTGTTACGCTGTTTTGGATGCAAGAATGATTTCCCTCTTTTGCTTGTAATAAGCAAGTAATTCATCATGCTTTGGAAGGTTTGCTTTAATTGCTGGGTGCTCTCTGAAGTTCTGAATCCATGCCAGCAATCCAGGGAAATCACAGCCATTTATCACTTTAACACCAACAGCTTCCTCAATTTCTCCAAATGACAAAGCTATCCATCCTATGACTAAATCTATTAATCCAATTTCATTCCCACCAAAATATTTCCTCTCCCCAAGGGCTTCTTCCTCTAATATCTTCAACACTTGTTTGGCTTCATCTGTTGCCTTCTCAAGCTCTTCTCCTCCTTGAGTCACATAGAACGACGCGAATGCAATGCTCTGCAATCACAAAACTTTAGGTCATTGATTGCACATATTAAGTTTGGAAGTTTGAAGTTTCTTTCACCTATGGAATCTGGAACTTACCTTTTCTTCTGCAAACTTGATCCAGAATCTAGCCATGGCCCTGTCATAAGGCTCCTGTGGAAGCAGAGGTGGTTGAGGCCATGTTTCCTCTATATACTCCAATATAACTATAGATTCTGAGATTGGCTTGCCCTTGTGAACCAGAACTGGGACCTTTTTGTGAACTGGGTTATACTTCATCAGCAACTCACTTTTGTTGGCTAAATCCTCCTCCGCATATTCGTACTTCACGCCCTTCAGTTGCAGAGCCCATATGGTCCTGTAAACATAAGGACTTGGCCATGCTCCAAATAGCTTCACTTCTTCCATTTTCCTGAGATTTCTCCTGACTGATATTCTGCTCTGAGCCTTTTTTGAATTCTTATATACAGTTGGTTTCTGGAAAAGTACAATATGAAGGCTGAATATATCTTGACTTTATTTGTTATCATTTCCTTCAAAGTTGGCAACTTTGATGTTTTGTATCTTTTTGACGAAGAAGCGTATCCAAGTTTCTTACAAATCAGCCATAACATCAGACGGTCGAGAATTGGCCAGGCAAATATGGGGAGAAATTGCCCGGAAAGAGCGTGATAATAGGTGGGCCTAGGCCCAAGGATGCATCCAGATCTTATAACTTCCAAATTCCAAATTTGGTAATGTTTAAACATGTAAATGTAAGTGTGTAATAGTAAGTTCATTCAAGATTCATTCATATGGACACAAAAAAAAAGAAAAGAAGAAAATTGGATGGCGATTGTGCTCTCAAAAAAAGGCGATGCCCTGGTTCCAACTTCCTCGGAAGACGATGATTTACTGAAGCGTAGCTCAAAGAAAATTAAGAACACAGGCTCTGCTGTGTCTGGTGAAGAGTGGCCTGTGCTAGGAGCAGGGGGCAATATCAAGACGAGTTCTGGACCTTCTTTTGCAGAGAAGCTTCAGGGTATTCATAAGGAAAGTAAGAATATGGAGGGAGTGAAGGATGCTAATGCCCTGACTGATGATGCAATGTCGGACTCCGATGGAGATGATGGGGAACCTCTCTGCGTTATTAAAGAAGATCCTGGTAGGAATTTTCCTACATTTTCTTTTTCTGATAAGCTGAAAAAACGACTTCATAAGGCTTGGAACAGATCTGTAATTGTCAAGTTTCTCGGTAGAAATATAGGATATATGTCTCTTCTTTCTATCCTGCAATCTCTATGGGCTAAGAAGGGAGTTATAAGCCTGATAAACATTGGGAACGGCTTTTTTGTGGTGAAGTTGACGAATAAGGAGGATTATATTAACGCTCTAACTGGAGGCCCTTGGATGCTTTTTGATCATTATCTTACTGTACGTCCATGGGAACCTCAGTTTCGGTCTGAGAGAGCCACCATTGATAAGGTAGCTGTGTGGGTGAGAGTACCTAATGTGTCATTGGAATATTATGATAGAGAAGCACTCACTTTGCTGGGGAATCGAATTGGTGAAATCATAAAAATAGATATTCATACTTCTAGTCATTCCCGGGGTCATTATGCGAGAATATGTGTGTTAATTGATCTAGGGAAGAAGCTAGTGTCCCGGTTCACTCTGGATGATGAAGATTATTTGGTTGAATATGAAGGCCTCCATGGCTTGTGCATTAACTGCGGTATGTATGGCCATAAAGTGGAAAATTGTAAAACAGGGCATGCGGCGGTTAGAACAGAGCATTGTCCGGATATGCCTGCTATGGAGAAGAAGGATGTTGGATCGTCTTGTGGTGTAGGTGGAAGCGATAATTCGGAGGTTTGGAAGGTAGTGAATAAAACGCTCCGGCCAAAACGCAGGCGATGAAGGACGTGAGTAACAGCAATGCAGGTGGTGTGGGTGTGGCAAAACATTCTTTGCGTAAGGAAAAGCGTCAGAGGGAGTCAGTTGCAAAAGTGGGGACCAGCTCTCAGGCCCTTGTGCTCACTGTTGAGAAATTACAGGATGAGACAATGGGAGTAAATGAAGTGGATGATATTGAGGAAGATACTGATTCTCTGGTACGCCCTACAGTCGATGAAGAAACCTTTAGTTCTCCTGCTCTTGATCCAGGAGAAGCTGGACTAAGCAATGGGCCAACTGGTCGTTTTTGGGTTGATCCAGGCCCAACCGATCCGGATAGTGAAATGGTGCCAGAAACACCTTGTGAGAAACAGGCTGGGCCTACTACCACAGAGCCCAATTGTTAAGTCCAACTTGTGAGTTTTTTTGTTTTATTATATTGTTTCTATGGGTAGTGTTCTATATTGGAATTGTAGGGGGGCATGTGGGCCTAACCTTCTCCAAAATGTAAAGCTGGTCTGTCGTGGGGCAATCCCTGATATGATGATCCTATCTGAAACGAAGTCTGAGGTCGAAGCTAGATTTCAATGTCTTAGAAATCTGGGGTTCGATGAGTTATCCTTTGTTCCTAGTGCCGGCAGATCGGGTGGGCTCGTGGCTGCTTGGAAGAGAAACCAAATAAATGTTTCGGTGGTGAGGAAGGATCGCCAGTTTCTTCACTTCCGATGCTCCTTCGGTAATGGTGAGCCCTTCCTTTTAACGGCTGTGTACGCGATCCCTCATTCCAATTTGAGGCAGTCTCTTTGGCGGGACTTGAACAGCATTTCTGCGAATCTCTCAGAACCTTGGGCGGTAATTGGGGACTTCAATGATATCCTCTCACCGGTGGAACGTTCAGGGGGATGTAGTGTCAATAATCACCGGATTAGATGGTTTTTCGATCAGGTGCAAATGTGTAAGCTCACGGATTTAGGCTCCATAGGCCCTAAATTCACATGGAGAGGTCCACAGGTTGGAAATTGTCGAAGATTGTTTGAGAAACTTGATAGGGTTCTGTCGAATGAGGATTTTTTATTTAAATTCCCTCTCTGTGTGGTTAAGGTTCTGCCTCGTACACACTTTTCGGATCATAATCCTATTACTTTGAGATGGACTGACGATGCTTTTGGAAGTAGACGGACTAATACCTTCCGCTTTGAAGCTATGTGGCTTCAGCATGTTCAGTTTCCAGATTTTCTTAAGAGCTCTTGGCCGAAGGAAGGGGAGATTAATCAGTCTTTGGGCTCTTTTCGCAATGAGTTGGGTGTCTGGAACAGAGAGGTCTTCGGTATGGTGGAGAAGCAGAAGTCTTCTATCATGGCTCGGCTTGATGGTATACAACGTTTGGCAGCGTATCCCCGTTCTCAGTTTCTATGTAAGCTTGAAGCAGAGTTACAGAAAGAATTGGAGCGTTGGCTCAAGATTGAAGAAATGAAGTGGTTCCAGAAAGCACGAACAGATTGGGTTACCAAAGGAGATCGTAATACTAGATTTTACCATCTCAAATCCAAAATGAGGAAGAGAAGAAATATAATAGTCGCTCTTAAGAATGATAGTGGGCAGTGGGTAGAAGATGAGGAAGAACTGAAGTTACTCGTGACTTCCTATTTTAAATCCTTGTTTACAGCAGATAATTCAGCTTCTCCCCTACTTGAGACGAGGTCTGGTTTTCCGGTGGTTGACCACTCAAGGTTCTTAGCCTTGTCCAGGTTACCAAGTACTGAAGACATCAGAAAGGCCCTGTTTTCCATGGGATGTTATAAGGCTCCCGGGGTTGATGGTTTTCCCCCTATTTTCTACAAAGCAAACTGGGCAACAGTGGGATCAACACTTTGTAATTTTGTCCAACAAGGTTTTAAAGGTACAATCTCGCTAACTGAGTCCAATAAAACACTTATCTGTTTAATTCCCAAGAAGGATATTGTGGATTCTGTTACACAGTTTAGGCCTATTTCCCTCTGTACTGTTCATTATAAGTGCCTTACTAAATTGATTACCTTTCGTCTGAAGGAGGTTATTGATGATTTAGTTTCCCCTAATCAAGTTAGTTTCATCAAAGGGAGGAATATTCAGGATAATATTATAATTGGCCAAGAAATCCTTCATATAATGAACAAGAATAGGAGTAGGAAGGGATTGATGGCGGTTAAGATAGATCTTGAGAAGGCATACGATCGAATTAGATGGGATTTTCTTAAACAAGTTCTTTCGGAAGCAGGCTTTGAGGATTCTTTTATTCAATTAATTCTGAATTGTGTTTCTTCTGTTTCATATAATGTTTTATGGAATGGAGATCAGACTGATTTCTTTCTTCCTGGAAGAGGTCTTAGACAGGGGGATCCAATGTCACCTTTGTTGTTTGTTCTGTGTATGGATAAGATCACCCATCTGATCAATGATGCAGTTGCTGATGGTTCTTGGAAACCAATATATGTCTCTAGAGGAGGGCCACGAATTTCGCACTTGCTATTTGCGGATGACCTTTTGTTGTTTGGGATGGCTACCGAAGCTCAAACGATGTGTATGTTGGAGTGTATTGATAGATTCATGATGGCTTCAGGGGGTAAGGTAAATAGAAGAAAGTCTTCACTTTTCTTCTCCCCTAAAGTGCCTTGGAGTACAAAAAGACGTATCCAGGACTTGTCCCAGATGCAGATTACTAGTGAGATTGGAAGGTACCTAGGCTTCCCTCTTTCGCGCGATAAGAAACCTACTCAGCAATTTAGCTATGTCACTGATCGCGTTAGACAGAAATTAACGGCATGGAAGGCAAGTTCTCTTTCTATGGCAGGTCGAGTTACTCTTGCTAGATCTGTCCTTAGTTACGTACCTATGTTTCCTATGCAAGTGGCACGATTACTGCCGCTATATGTAATGAGATTGAGAGGCCGCAACGTAATTTTATTTGGGGGCATACCGACACTTCTCACCATTTCCATCCCGTGGCTTGGGCTCAAATCACTAAACCTAAAGACATTGGAGGGTTAGGTCTCGCGTAAACCGCAATCGAGTGAATAAAGCATTTGGGGTAAAACTTGCTTGGAAACTTACAGTAGGTGATAAGGGATTGTGGGCGGAAATTCTACAAGCCGAGATATATGCTACGGGATAGCTCTTCGTTGTTCTCGGCTAGATCAGGAGACTCTAAGGTATGGCGTTTCATTTGTGCTCATAGTGACTATGTGGAGAGTGGTGCTCAGTGGCGTATCCGGGATGGCCATATTGTTAATTTTTTCACTGATAGTTGGATTGGGAAGGGTTACAAGTTGCAGGATTTTTGTGTTCGTCGATTAACAGAGGCTGAAGAGCAGTCCTTGGTATCGGACTGGGCTTCAAATGGGACCTGGGATTTTGATAGGCTGTCTACGATCTTAAATCCGCAAGGCATCAGATTAATTATTCCTCATATCCCACCAAGCTCTAATGCAGGTGCTGACGGTTTAGTTTGGGGGGAGAGCAGTGATGGAAGTTTCTCGGTTAGGAGTGCCTACTCCTTGATTGAGCACAATGACCAGATTCCGGATAGACTACTCAGGCTTATTTGGAAATGGTGCGGTGTGGAAAGAGTTAAACTGTTCATGTGGAAAGTATTCTTGAAAAAGCTCCCTACTAACCTTTGGAGGAGCTCCTGGTCTCAAACATTGCCCCTATGTGATTTCTGTAAATCAGAGGTAGAAGATATTCTCCATATATTAAGAGATTGCTCTTATGCTAAGTGTATGTGGCGTAGACTTATTCAACCTCGGTATGAGCAATTGTTTTTCTCCCTGGATCTTCACCGATGGTTATCTGTTAATCTCACTAGAAAGATAGGAATCAATATGGGTGGGAATTGGGATAGGGTGTTTGCTGTAGGTATATGGAGGCTTTGGTGTTGGAGAAATTTGTATTTGTTTGAAGACAATTTTGCTAAGCCTTCGGATCCAGCAACTGTGATTAACTATTCGTGGAAAAGTTTTGCTGTGGAACCTAGTTCCCTTAGTCCTGCTCTTGTCGGTTCAATGCAAGGGTGGTGTCGTCCCCCGGAAGGGTGGATTAAGTTGAATACGGACGGTGCTGTGGAATTGCAATCATCGAATGCAGGTTGTGGAGGGTCTTTGAGGACTAGTCAGGGCATTTGGATTGCAGGGTTTGCAAAGGAATTAGGCAGCTGTGCTCCCTTGGTGGCGGAACTATGGGCTGTGCTTGAGGGGATGCAACTATCCTGGGATATGGGCTTTAGAAAAATTATTCTAGAGCTGGACTCCCAAGAAGCTATTGAATTATTAAACTCTGTTGGTAGCAGGTTTGAAAATCTGTTGATTTCTAGGATAAAAGAGTTGTTAGATAGGAATTGGTATATCAAAATCTGTTATATTCCTAGAGAGTATAATGGAGTTGCAGATGCTTTAGCCAAGTTGGGAATTTCTTTATCTTCAATGTATGTTGTATGTCCTCCCCATTTAAGGGCATGGGTAGATCAGGAGTCTATGGGATTCATTTCCCCTACTTTGTAATCTTTTCTTTCCGATTGGCTGTTTAGCCCTCATCTATATCAAAAAAAAAGATTCATTCATATGCCAATGTGAGTTGGCATAGATGGTAAGGGATCTAGAATTAGGCCCTTGGGTCGTGGGTTCGATCCCCTCTGCCGTCGCTGGGACTCCTTTGGTAGGCGATCTCGTAAGTCCCCAGTAAGTGCTCATAGAGCCCGGGGCCGTGTCCTGGCCTTGGTGGGGGACTGATGTCGAACCCCTCCAAAACTTTTTTGTATCAAAAAAAAAAAAAGATTCATTCATATAATATATATATATATATATATATATATAAAAGATTCATTCATATTCACTATTTCTTAAAAGAGAATTTATAAACCAACATAGAGTTGGTCTGGTAGTCTAAGACCCTGATAGGCCCCTCTTGGTCTCAAGTTCAAGTTCCAAAGGAAACATATGTGTTGAGAGGACACTCATGAGTCTGAACGGTATACTAAAAAATAATATATATAAAAAAAAGAGAATTTATAAAGTTTGGATCTTTATATAAATTATGGCACGAGAGAATTTACACAGGCTATCAAATAAAGTGACATGACCTATACATAAACTTGACTGGAGTTACTATATATCCTAAGGTTATTATTCCTCGTTCTTCCTAAATAGCGTTGGCGCATGCTTAATCAGATACGAACATCTTCAACTTGGTTTATCGAAAAACAACCTAGGATTTTGAGGTTCCTCATCAATTTCCATCCCAGGTATAGCGCAATTCGTCAGTGTTCTGAGACAAATCGGAGAGGTAAATGCCTTGATCTTTAGCGACCCAGATGCAGTTCTTCCATTGGCACTTGGTGAAGAGACGAGCATCGTACCAGAAAACCTCAAACTCAGCAGAAGCACCTGTGTCTTTTCTAAGGTAGCACCAATATAAGGTGGAGTGGAAGAAGTCTGTCCTGAAACTCCAAGTCAGATTGGAGCCTACAGGCAGATTTTGGGTCCCCAGATCATCTTCTTGGGATTTGCATCTGGTGAACAAGTTCTGGTTGTTGCTCAGATCATTCACTACGTAGATGTGCCACTTTATGAACTCTGGAAATAAATGGTCTGTCACTGGGAAAGAATTTGAACCGTCACTTTTTGCACACACCAATGCTACTGCTACTGCTACTAGATTGATGATAATAGCCTGCGAATTCACTCTTCCCTTTGCCATATCTGCGAAATGATTCTTGCTTCGAAGAATTTGGTTGATTTGTATTTGTATGTGTGCGTATGTGTATGTATATTTATAATTGAATCGTTTTCCCGTGAGATCTGGGAATTGATGAAGTCGCATGCTGGCTGCTTGATTTTCAACGGGGATATCGGGGAGTGAAGCGTTTTTAATTTTGGCCCAAGGGATGGTTAGTACGTGCTCGGTCATTAAACCACGTAATTACATCACATTAATGAGTAATAATCACCACTAGAATGGGAGAGGGTAGTCATTGTGAAGAGATGCACTCTTGATGGCGTGGTTTGATTTCAAATATAGGATATTATCATTTTGCCCATCTTTACTTCCAGCATATTTTACATAGATAAAGAAAAACTTCACACTTCATTAACTTTTTAATACTCTCTCCGGATCTAATTATAGGATAAAGTTTATAGTACAGATTTTGTCCTATAATTGGACCAGATGTAGTATATATTATACCCTATGATAACAAAGTCTAATGACAAAAATGTATTTTTATATGGGAAAATTTCAGCAAGTGTCTTATAAATAGGATAAAAAATTTCTTCTCTTTGTTGGCCAAAAAAAAAATTCTTTTTACCTTATAAATAGGACTAGATACTCTAAAATATAAGATAAGTATATAATTAGAGAATTCCATTAGTTAAACATAAAAATTTAAAAGGAGAATCCAAGCACAGATTGAGTCAGATGGTGGGATGGTATTTGGGTTTATTCACCGGATTTGGCTTGCGTCCGCTGCAATTAAGCTGCCTCGTTTTGACGTAAAAATTGTGTAGCTTTAGCCTTATATATATATATATATATATATATATATATATATATATATATATATATATATATATATATATATATTTAAGGTACTGACGGGTACTTGAAAAATAATTTTGGATACTGACTGGTACTGGAAAAATACTTCACGATCTTGAAAAAATATTTTAGGATATTGAAAAAATATCTTAAAGTATATTTTTTAGTACCAGTCAGTATCTGAACTATTTTTTTAAGATCCCAAAATATCATAAAATATTTTTGCAGTACCAGTCAATATCATGAAGTATCATTTTAGTACAAGTCAGTATCCTGAAATATTTTTCTAAGATCGTAAAATAATTTTAAAAAGATAATATTTTTTTCAGTACCAGTAAGCATCCTAAAAATATTTCAAGTTACTGGTACTAAAACTATACTTTAGGATATTTTTCAAGATCATAAAATTTTTTTTCAAGATAATGAAGTATTTTTCCGGTCAATATCATAAAGTATTTTTTCAGTACTCATTAGTACTCTAAAATATTTATTTATTAAAAAAAAAAGGCCAAAGCTGCATAGTTTTTGTGTCAAAATGAAGTAGCTTAATTGCAGCGCAAGAGAGGATATTGGCTTCCAATGCAAGCCAAATCCTTATTCACCTACGTTGAAATCAATTTTTCCTTTCAATTCCATTAACAAAAAGTATCCAGTTGGCTTAAAAAACAAAATTTATTCAACAAGAGGAACTCGTTAACTAAATTTAAAAAAATGTCAAGGTTGGGTCTTTTATTATTTAATATGTTATTATTGTTGGCATAAAAATTTACTACTACTTGTACTAGTATTACCTTCTGTCTACCGTTATAAGTTATAACTGTTATTTTATATATTTCATTTAAAAAATAAAAAAAGCGTTTTGGAAAAAAATGGCGGGTCCGGTAACGGCAAAGCGGAAGCGTGGCGATTTTACCATCATCCAAGATAACGAGATGGAGCACCTCACAATCATGGAGTTCCAATAACCCCTTCGCATTGAGATGGCTATTCCTCTTCCTCCGAATCTGCTCCACTAGCCGCAATGGCTTCTGCAACTCTCAATTCATACACTCTCCATTTAAATCTTCCAACGCTGTCTAACTCTGTCCTTAATCGCTCTAGTAATTTTTTGCACTGTGGCCATCGATATGGAGAGCCTCTCTACTCTTCTATACGCGCCAGGGTTCGCCTTCAGCGAAGAACAAGAGCTTCCATTCTCACTGTTGTCTCTTTTTCTTCCGCAAATAAACCGTCTCCTTCCTCTGATGTTAGGTGACCGTTCCATCTTTCTCTCTCGTATTCGTATTTTTACCAGCAATAACCTCTTAGGGCTTTAGTGATATTTGTTTTGTTCGTGCTGTGGGCGTCATTTGGAACATCGGTTGGTTCAATTTATACTTTAATCTGTGGCTAACGCTGCTAATGTATAATTCCTAGTTCCAATTATCAACAAGCAATCAGACTATGAATTTTCTGGTAATGCATTGGTTTTAACTTTTAAACTTCTTCAGTTTGAAAATGGAGTCTTATTCTTAAATGTATAGTGCTTTCATTACCACTAGCTAGCTCGATGAATATTAGCATGCAATTTTGTTCTTGATGCGACCCCTAGAGCTGATGTAGTGAATTTTTTTTTTTTTTTATTGAACCACAATTGTTCTCGCGCAGGGTTATAAGTTTTGTCTGCCTGCTTTTAGGCGTTTATCTAGTTCGCATTGAGTTTATTTTTCTTATGGATTTTCATTTTTAATGCAATGCTTCAATCATCAGGTTCTGTTTGCCAGTGATGCTTCATCATTAATCGTATTTGTTCTTCAGCTCTACAGCCAGGATAAGGAGTGAAGTTCTGTCTCCCTTTCGGTCAGTTAGGATGTTCTTTTATACCGCTTTTGTTGCAAGTGGATCTCTAGGGGGATTGATAACAATCACACAACTTATTGGTGCACTGAGTAATCCATCCAGAGCACCTGAAGTTCCTGGGATTTTGAAAAACCTGGTCATTGACCTCGGAGCAGTATCTTTATTTGCGTTCTTGTACTACAGAGAGAACCAGGCAAAAAATGCTCAGCTGTCTCGACTATCAAGAGAAGAAAACCTATCAAATCTTAAGCTCCGAGTGAATGACAAGAAGATCATTCCTGTAAGCACATTGAGAGGAATTGCTCGTCTTGTGATATGTGCAGGCCCAGCATCATTCGTAACAGAGTCTTTTAACCGAAGTGAGCCTTTCACAGAAAGCCTCCTAGAGAGAGGGGTGCTTGTTGTGCCCTTGGTGACAGATGGGAATTCACCTTCTTTGAAGTTTGATGAAAGTGAGGAGCAAAAGCAGGTCGCCTCCAAAAGGAAGAGACTCTGGCAGCTTGCTCCCATTTACACCTCTCAGTGGTTTGAGTAGGTTAATCATGAAAATAAATAAATATGGGATTTAATTTCTTTATCTGATATCCTAATTTATTTGCCTCATAATCTCAATAGGTGGTTGAACGAACAAAAGAAGTTGGCAAGTGTATCCTCAGGGTCTCCAGTGTGAGTATTATTCTTATCCATGTTTTGTTATGTATGGAGTTAGAGACATCTTACTTTTCTGCTAAAACCTGGAAATAAAACTTGATAGTCATTGTGAAGTTATAGCGTAACTAGTAGGAGGCAAAACCTGTTACATAAAGTCACATATCTTGGGATTCCTTACCATGAATATTGCAATTGATTTCATGTTCTGGTTATTTCTTCCATTTTACAGGTATTTATCTCTGCGGTTGGATGGTCGAGTACGAGGTAGTGGGGTTGGTTATCCTCCATGGAATGCTTTGGTTGCACAATTACCACCAGCAAAGGGAATTTGGTCTGGCTTACTAGATGGCATGGATGGGAGAGTTCTTTAGAGGTGGTTCAGTGTTAAAGTTGATCTCTCGTAAGTCCTTTTTCCCTGTTTGTCCAGGCATCTGCTTCTTAAAGTGGAAAGTCGACTTATTAAGTCTTTATTGTAATCTTCTCATGAATGGAATTCAAGGTCATGCTTAAATGTATAACTCATTATGTTGTACAACCTTTGTGTCTTCTTGCGGCAGTATGCCATTGGCTCGTATCACGTTTTATTAATTGAATACATAAACTCAACTCGAGACATTAGATTAAAAAGGACTTCACTTTTATTTTTTGTCATATCAATTGATTTGAGGCCATTATAAGCCTAGGATTTGGGGGGAATTCCACTTGTAATAAGAATTTTTATGTATTTGTATTAATCTTGTTAAAACAAGTGGATCATTTTTATAAGCCTAGGATTTGGGGGAAATTCCACTTGTAATAAGAAACTTTTACATATTTTGTACTAATGTTGTTAAGTTTCTATTAGCCAGGATCATTTTTGTTCAGATTAATTAGGATACTATTAGGTATTCCCTCCGGTCCTAATTATAGGAACACTTTTGTAGTGCAAATTACACTACAAAAGTGTTCCTATAATTAGGACCGGAGGTAGTATAAATTGCTAATATTTTATGTGTCTATATTTTGTGATATATGGGTTAACGTTTCTGTTCTGGTGTAGAACCAGAACACTAGCCCTAAGGGGCTAGTATGTTGATGTTGATTGGGACTTGACCTAGGAGCGATTCCTAGGGCCTACGTACCCTGAAGAGGTATCAAAGTCCACGTAGTTCGATGATACAGGAGGCGTTTAGCCAAAAGGGGTGGTGTGTGCGCTCTGTGTGCAGTATATGCAAATGAGAGAGAGCGTAGAAGCTGTGTACCTTTAGAGTTTAACTCTTATTTATAGAGTGTACTTGTTGGTCTTGGGCTCATGGGCCCTCTATTTGCGATAGAGATTTCCTTGATTATCTCCTTGATTGTAGGTTGGTTATGATCTTATCTGATCCGTTGGTGATCATGATAGATATACATGTTATTGGGCCGCATCACTAATGGGCTTTATATAAATCCGTAACAGTTGCCCCCCAACCCGGTAGTCCAGGTCTCTGGGCTGCCGGGGTGCACTTATTGTTTGACCTTGCTGGGTGCGTTTATCGTGTAACCCGACTTTCGTATCCAAGTTGTTCCATCTTGATTTTCTTTTGTCCAAGTCTTGACGAATTCAGATTCATTTGTATTCTGCTACCAATTTTCCTGTTTAGGCAATAGGTTTTTCCCAAGGCGGGATCTATTTGTCTTTCCCTCAATCTCGGTTGATGGTGAACATGCTTCTTTACTAGCGACGTCCAAGCAACTGGGATGACATTTGAATCTATTATTGAACCTGGATATCATATTCGAGGTACTACAACTTCTTTGATTTTGATAAAGTGTCTATCCGAGTTTCAAAGAACTTCGGAGTTACTTGTATTCTGATTGAATTGCCCCCAGACATGTAGTCCAGGTTAATTTTGCTTTCAAACTTCATCTGTTTCTTTTTATGATCATCAAGATCTCTTCTTCTTCACTCATCCGGGTCTACGGGTTTGTTTGTAGCAACACCAAATTCCCCAAATCCGAATTGTCCTGAAGAGGAACGGATTGGGTTTTTGCTTATGTCGGCCGATGACTTTACGGTGCACACTTGTTACCCTCACTGGCGATCAAGGGCTCTGGGTCACGGGTGTATTGACTTTTTAACCTGGATCTCATGTCCGAGTTTAGTCTTCATTTCAACAATAAGTTGATTATCCAAACATGTATTCGGAGTTCTATTGATTGACCGGGCCAGGGTCTTAGTTATGTAAAGTCCGCTTGTACTCTTCTGGTGTTAGAGACCAGGTGTATGGGTAGAGGTTTTTGAATCAACCATGCTACGGGGTTCCAGAGTTGTTGTCCGGTATCTTAACCAGGATAAGGGCAAACTGTCACATGCTCAGCCGTGGTCGTAAGGACACACATTTAAACATTTTGACCTGATCAGGGTCCGGCATGACTATTCGCCTTCTTATCTAGGTGTCAATTTCGATGCATCAAGATATTTACAAGGGTTGATAATAGCGGCCTCGCGTAGCTTTAGGACCCGGGCTTGTTGGCCCCGGTGTTGGTACAAGGGCTGATGACAGCGGCCTCGTGTAGTTTAAGGACCCGGGCTCATTGGCCCCGGTGTTGGTACAAGGACTGATGACAACGGCCTCGTGTAGTTTAAAGACCCGGGCTCATTGGCCCCGATATTGGTACAAGGGCTGATGACGGCGGCCTCGTGTAGTTTAAGGACCTGGGCTCATTGGCCCCGATGTTAGTCTCGTACCCGTGGTTGGAGTTTGACTAGGTCGAGCAACCCGAGTCTTCTGATCATGGAAAAGCAGATTTAACTGTTCTTTCAGTGTTACCGGGTTTCAAATTGATCATGGAAAATCGGATTTAACTATTCTTTCAGTGTTACCGGGTTCCAAACTGATCATGGAAACGCGGATTACCGAGTTCCAAACTGATTATGGAAACGTGGATTTAACTGTATGAAATAGATTTGGCGGCATTGCCGTCGCAAATAATCCAATAAAGGACTTTAAATAGACTTGGTGCCATTGCCGTCGCAATTAACTCCTTATAGGAATTTTAGATAGACTTGGAAACACAGAGCCTAGATTTTAACTAGATTCAGTTAAAACAGGTCCGCCCTCTTTCCAAAAACAGTACACGGAGCCGGGATCTTAACCAGATTCGGTGTAACCGGGGTCCGCCTTTAGATTTACGCGGAGCCAGGACTTTAACCAGATTCGGTTTAACCGGGGTCCGCCTTCAAAACTTTACACGGAGCCAGGACATTAACCAAATTCGGTGTAAGCAGGGTCCGCCTTCAAATTTACACGGAGCCGGGATCTTAACCAGATTCGGTGTAACTGGGGTCCGCCTTTAAATTTACACTGAGCCGGGATCTTAACCAGTTTCGGTGTAACCGGGGTCCGCCTTCAAATACACGGAGCCGGGATCTTTACCAGCAACGTTGCAGAATACTCAGACTCAGCCAGTACCGTCTTTGATACATCTTGACTTCCGAGATCAATTTGTGCTCTTTTTGCTGAAATCAATTTGTGGTCTTTTACTGAGATCAATCTCGGGTTGATTTTCCGAGATAAACCCGAGCTCGATATTCGTCACCTGTTGTCCCAAGCCGCGATTGTTCTCCGACGCACTTCTTCCTCGATCAAAGTTGCTGCTGCAAAAGACATTGCCTTGCATTTTCAGCAGAAAGTCCTACAAGACGATGGCGGCATCTCGATCATCTCGGCATTTCAGACGATACGGAATGCTCATCCCTAAGATCTACCCTTCTCTACCTACATCGGTGTCTCAAAGATCTCATCTCGCGTATCATCAACCTTGACTATCGGATGGAGTCGGGACGCCATGGGCATTGAATCGCCTTCGCTTACCAACAACCTCGGCTATCTCGATTTGCTCGCTTGCCTCGCTTTCAAACAATTCTCCCTGCATCATCGAGTTGTGAAAATAACTCCTTTGATCAAAATGTCATGGAGAATTCAAATGTTGTGATTGCTTAGGATCCAAATAAGGCATCTAAATTTATGCCAGAATTGAAAAGTCTGGGTTTCCAATGAGAGAGGATGAGGATCCTTCATACTATCTTCTCGTCATGTGGAGTCATTGCTCAAATCTGGGTTTCCAAGGAGAAAGGATGAGGATCCTACTCAAATCTGGGTTCCCAAGGAGAGAGTATGAGGATCCTTCATACTATCTTCTTGTCATTTGGACACAACCCAAATGCCCAGCTTGTCCAATGAGAGGAGAATGTAAACATTTCAAAGCGCAGTTGCAAGTCTAACACTACTTGCTAACAATCTTGGGTTCCTGAGGAGAGAGGATGAGGATCCTGCTCAAATCTGGGTTCCCAAGGAGAGAGTATAAGTATCCTTCATACTATCTTCTCGTCATGTGGACACATGGAGAATTAAAAGATGAACCATGTGAAGCAGCTCAAAAGCAAAGCCGTTGCTTAAATTTGGGTTCCCGTGGAGAGAGGATGAGGATCCTGTTCAAATCTGGGTTCCCAAGAACGGAGTATGAGTATCCTTCATACTATCTTCTTGTCATTTGGACACAACCCAATTGCCCAACTGGTCCAATGAGAGGAGAATGTAAACATTTTCAAAGTGCAGTTGCAAGTCTAACACTACTTGTCGTACCTCAAAATGACATGGAGAGTTCAAATATTGTGGTTGCTCATAATCCAAGCATGGCCTCTAAATTTATGCCAGAGGTGAAAAGTGTTGCTCATTTAAGGACTAAGCGTATGGTTTATATGCTTCCTGATACACACCCTCTCTTAAAAGAATTCCCAAAGAGAGATCCTGGTGATCCTTCCAACTATCTTCTCGTCATGTAGACACATGGAGAGTTAAAAAAAACCCATGTAAATCTGGGTTCCCAAGGAGAAAGGATGAGGATCCTGCCTACTATATTCTCATCATGTGGACACATGGAGAGTTAAAAGAAAACCCATGTGAAGCAGCTCAAAACCAAAGTCGTTGCTCAAACAATGAATCCCTTCATACTATCTTCTCGTCATGTGGACACATGGAGAGTTAAAAACCCATGTGAAGCGTACTCAAAACCAAAGCCGTTGCTCAAACAATGAATCCCTTCATACTATCTTCTCATCATGTGGACACATGGAGAGTTAAAAGAAAACCCATGTGAAGCAGCTCAAAACCAAAGTCGTTGCTCAAACAATCAATCCCTTCATACTCTCTTCTCATCATGTGAACACATGGAGAGTTAAAAGAAAACCCATGTGAAGCAGCTCTAAACCAAAGTCATTGCTCAAACAAAAATTGTTTCTCTGAATCCCTTCACAGGCTGCTACGGTTTTTGATTTTGCTGCGGTGGATTTTCAGGAACTGCCCGTGCAAATGCATCTTACTGCTGCTTCTGGTATTGACCATCTTTGGTCGCAGGAATCGAAATTTACGGGTCCCCACAGACGGCGCCACTGTTCTGGTGTAGAACCAGAACACTAGCCCTAAGGGGCTAGTATGTTGATGTTGATTGGGACTTGACCTAGGAGCGATTCCTAGGGCCTACGTACCCTGAAGAGGGATCAAAGTCCACGTAGTTCGATGATACAGGAGGCGTTTAGCCAAAGGAGGTGGTGTGTGTGCTCTGTGTGCAGTATATGCAAATGAGAGAGAGCGTAGAAGCTGTGTACCTTTAGGGTTTAACTCTTATTTATAGAGTGTACCTGTTGGTCTTGGGCTCATGGGCCCTCTATTTGCGATAGAGATTTCCCTTGATTATCTCCTTGATTGTAGGTTGGTTATGATCTTATCTGATCTGTTGGTGATCATGATAAATCTACCTGTTATTGGGCCGCATAACTAATGGGCTTTATATAAATCCGTAACAGTTTCCAAATCTGCAAAATGATTATCTCGTTTAATTCTTGCAAGTTAAGATTAAGCAAAATATAAAATTCTACTCCCTCTGGTCCTAATTATAAGCCCTAGTTGACTTTTTTGGAGAGATTAAGGAAGCTAATTAAATTACTTTAGACTATTTTTATTTTTAATTTTTCCTTTAAACTAATTAGTTTGACTAATAAACTTATATATAATCTAAGGATGCACAAGATATGAAATGATTAAGTAACTTATTTAGCTTCCTTAATATCTCCAAAAAAAAGTCAACTAGGTCTTATAATTAGAACCGGAGGTAGTATCACGCAAATTTTTGTTTCACTGAGTTTGGTCAATTTATTGTTCCCATTGGAAGCAAAGAATTTCTATGTTTGGTTCCCATCACAATTTGGCATGGGTATGAACGATGGGCATCATCATTGAAGGAAATTATTGTGACTATGAAAAGATTATTCTGCCATAGAATTTAGAAAAGTCAACTAAAGAAGGTGATGGTGAGTGGGTTGTTGGTGGTTCTGCTAGCAAAGGAGAGCACAAGATTTACATATGGGATAGAGCTGGGCATCTTGTGAAATGTGACAATCCTTGAAGGACCTAAAGAAGCCCTTATTGATTTAGCTAGTTAATTAGAGGCCCAAGATTAATGAGTTGAGTGAGTGAGGGTTGGACATGAGCCATCACTATTACTCTTAGTTAGTTAGTTAACAGTAATGAAGACGGATTCTGAAATCTAGGAAGATAAGTAACCGTTAGGAAAGGTATGCTATATATATATGGGGAACTTTCTATTGAATGAAACTGACTGAGTCTTCTTTGTTTCTCTCATCATTTCGTATGGCGCAATTATCACCTCTCTTCCATGCGAAGAGAGAAGAGGAACTCATTTGGTATAGAACCCCCATCTAGAAATAGATGGGTTGGTTCAGCAAGGAGAAATCAAGTATCGTGGCAAAGAATACCGTTTAATTGATCTCGTCGGATACTCTCTCCCAGCTACCTAGAAAGCCGACATATACCGCAAAGGACAAATATTTTCAATCACCTACAGAAAAAAAAAAAAAAAAAGACAAGATAGGTGAAATAGAACTGCGTAAACATGACATTACACGATTCATAAAGTCAATTGATAGTTACTGTAAAGTTATAGCGTAACTGGTAGGAGGCAAACCCTATTACATAAAGTCACATATCTTGGTATCCTTACCATGAACATTGCAATTGATTTCATGTTTTGGTTATTTCTTACATTTTACAGGGTCGAGTATGAGGCGGTGGGGTTGGTTATCCTCCATGGAATGCTTTGATTGCACAATTACCACCAGCAAAGGGAATTTGTTCTGGCTTACTAGATGGCCATGGATGGGAGAGTTCTTTAGAGGTGGTTTAGTGTTAAAGTTGATCTCTCGTAAATCTTTTTCCCTGTTTGTCCAGGCATTTGCTTCTTAAAGTGGAAAATTGACTTAGTAATCTTCTCATGAATGGAATTCAAGGTCATGCTTAAATGTATAACAACATCAAGAGAGATTATCATATTCATTATGTTGTACAACCTCTGTTTCTTCTTGTGGCAGTATGCCATATGAACTTCTGAGTTTACATGGATATGAGCAAAAAAAAATTCAGGATTATATTTGCTCGTATCATGTTTTATTAACTGAGTACATAAACTCAACTCGAGACATTAGGTTAAAAAGGACTTCACTTTTAATTTTTTGTTATATCAATTGATTTGAAGCCATTATAAGCCTAGGATTTGGGGGGAATTCCACTTGTAATAAGAATTTTTATGTATTTGTATTAATCTTGTTAAAACAAGTGGATCATTTTTATAAGCCTAGGATTTGGGGGGAATTCCACTTGTAATAAGAAACTTTTACATATTTTGTACTAAGCCAGGATCATTTTTGTTTAGATTAATTAGGATACTATTAGGTATTCCCTCCGATCCTAATTATAAGAACACTTTTGTAGTGCAAATTGCACTATAAAAGTGCTCCTATAATTAGGACCAGAGGTAGTATAAATTGCTAATATTTTATGTGTCTATATTTTGTGATATATGGGTTAACGTTTCCAAATCTGCAAAATGATTATCTTGTTTAATTCTTGCAAGTTAAGATTAAGCAAAATATAAAATTCTACTCCCTCCGGTCCTAATTATCAGACCTAGTTGACTTTTTTAGAGAGATTAAGGAAGCTAATTAAATTACTTTAAAGTATTCTTATTTTTATTTTTTCCTTTAAACTAATTAGTTTGACTAATAAACTTATATATAATCTAAGGATGCACAACATATGAAATGATTAAGTAACTTATTTAGCTTTCTTAATATCTCCAAAAAAAAGTTAAATATGTCTTATAATTAGAACCGGAGGTAGTATTATGCAAATCAGATTAATCTTGGGAGTTCAAGAGTAATCCAATGGCTAAGTCTAAAATGCCTAATTATATTTAAACGTGATGGCCTAAAATTTTGTACCAAAAGCTCTCCACCTCCTAGCCACATGCATAAAAAAGCATATGCACAGACATTCCACCTCATTATTCACCAATTAGCATCCATATCCAACAATGCCCATCAATTGCTTAAAGGATCTTCGGGAAGACATCCATATAGGGATGCTTGAGCTTGCTTGGGAGATATCTTGGGGACGAACATGGAGAAGGTTAGAGCCCAGGGCCTATACTTAAAATTCTGTAATCAAATCCTTATAATTAAAAAGGGAATTAAATTCCTAAACAAATGAGTTCTCTAATAACATAGCATGCAAACTAATAAACTACTGGTTACAGGGTTTGGATTCAATCTGTTATAAATGAAATAGACAAAGTTGACTTTTTTTAGAGAGATTAAGAAAGTTAATTAAATTACTTTAAAATATTTTTATTTTTTTATCTAAGCTAATTGGTTTGACTAATAAACTAATATATAATCTAAGGATACACAACATATGATATGATTAAGTAACTTATTTAATTTTTATTATTTATCTAAAAAAAGTCAACTCTGTCTTATAATTAGTATTGGAGGGAGTATAAAAATAAAATAAATATTTTCATTTTATAACTAGGCTTGATCACTGACAAATGAAAAGAATCCAAGTACTAAAAACCGTTTGGTGGGTAAGTGAAGGTCGGGTTGGCGGGATGGGCATATTGTGCAGGCAGTTGCAAACTTGCAATCGAACTCCAAAGGCCTTCACTGGCCACGTGGGTCCCCCTACCCACGTGGTCTCATCTTGGCCCATCCTAGTCAGCATCACCTCTTTCCCTCAACCCTACAGAATCACAATTATAGTAATGCGTTGTAAAATATAGAAATTAGATATATAACTAATCTGTAGAATTTAAGAAATTTAGTTAAATTACAGTTCGTAAAAAAAAAAAAAAAAGTGTATATATTTTTAAAAAATACACTTTTTACTCATTTGTATTGAAAATTACTTCCCTAATAAAAACTTCCTTAACATATGTGTAATGGGTTAAGTAGCAAATTCATTCCGGAAGTATACGTCTAGAAGCAATGTTACTCGGGAAATTTGTTCAGATTCAATGTTACCCAGAAAGTTTTAAAACATAGCAATATTGTCTTTTTTCGTTAAAAAGTTAGGTCAACGTTTTTAACAGTCAGCATGAGTTTTTTAATGATATAAAACAACATTGCTACGTTTTAAAACTTCCGGAGCGACATAAACTTGAAAAAACTTCAAGGACAACATTATTCTTAAGCGTATACTTCCGGAGTGGATTTGCTACTTAACCCTATGTGTAATTAATAGGAATATTTCATTTTGAGGGAAAAATTATAATTTTAACACTTAACAGATTGAAGCTAGTGTTAAATTTAAGATCAAAGAACAATTCCTAAATAATACCAACATTTAGAACAGGCTTTTTTGACCAAAATAATTCTTTTAAAAAAAAATTATCAAAATAAATCAAATTCCAAACTATTTACCAAAGTAATGCAGTGGTACTGTACAAGTGGCGTAAGAAAGGTTAACGTATCTTAGTAAAAGTAATGCAGTGGGTCCCGGTCTGACAGTACGGTACAAGTGGAGTAAGAAAGGTTAACGTATCTGAGTAAATCTGGTGTTAGATGGCGTAAGAAAGGTTAACGTATCTACTTTTTCCCTGCCACCTTGGTAAGGTGGCGTGAAAAAGTGTCACGCCACCTGTGGCGTGACAGTTTTTTACGCCACAAGGTCTGACAGCAGGTACATCCAATGCCGTAAGAAAACTCTGCGGAACTTAGCTATGGCGTAAAAAACCCTCACGCCATTAATGGCGTAAGACTTAGTTTGGTAAATAGTTTGAAAAAAGCTTTAATTTGGTAATTATTTTTTTAAAAAAAATTATTTTAATCAAAAAGCCTTTAGAACAAGAGGGAGTATTAAAATCTGGACGTCACTGTTAACCGTTTTTTTAAAAGAGGATAGAAGTATGATATTACAAAAGCTAATTGTCACGGTCTTAGACGAATCCCTCCCAAAACCGTGTCGGCCTTAGCTTGATCACTTCCTTGATCTTGGCTAAGTCAGTCGAATCCTCACAAGTAGGCACCTCCTATTTATAGAGATCCACCTCCTCAATGAAGGGTTAAAATCAAAAGGATAGTACGGTGGAGAATAGCTCTCCAGAACATTCCTTAGAAATATCTAGATATTTATCCTTTACAAAAGAGTTTCTAGAGTTCTTTATACAATTCCAGTACTATGTACAAGGATCTACAATAATGTGAAATTCTCTAGAAACCTCTTGGAGTGTCTTGAGCATAAAACATATGGCGTTCCCTTCGTTCCGTGACACTCTCCCCTACCTAATTCGGTGACGGCCTCGTCACTGACTTGTAACGGTGTAGGTGGTCTTCGAATTGCCAAAGATCCTCCTGAGGTTCCCAAGTGGCTTCGCTCTCTGACAATCCTTTCTATTTGATTAAGTATTGGCTACTCGGTGGCATCCCTTCTGAGTATGTTAATCGTGAAAATAAATAAATATGAGATTCAATTTCTTTATCTGATATCCCAACTTATTTGCTTCATAATCTCAACAGGTGGTTGAACCAACAAAAGAAGTTGGCAGGTATATCCTCAGAGTCTCCAGTGTGAATATTATTATTATCCATGTTTTGTTATGTATGGAGTTAGAGACATCTTACTTTTCTGCTAAAACCTGGAAATAAAACTTATAGTCACTGTAAAGTTAAGCGTAACTGGTAGGAGGCAAAACCTGTTACATAAAGTCATATATCTTGGGATTCCTTACCATGAACATTGCAATTGATTTCATGTTCTGGTTATCAGTGGGGTTGGTTATCCTCCATGGAATGCTTTGGTTGCACAATTATCATCCGCGAAGGGAATTTGGTCTGACTTACTAGATGGCATGGATGGGAGAGTTCTTTAGAGATGGTTAAGTGTTAAAGTTGATCTCTCATAAGTCCTTTTTCCCTGTTTATTCAGGCATCTGCTTCTTAGAGTGGAAAAATCGACTTATTGAGTCTTTATTGTAATCTTCTCATGAATGGAATTCAAGGTCATGCTTAAATGTATAACAACATTAAGAGAGATTATCATATTCATTATGTTGTACAACCTCTTGCCGCAGCATGCCATAGGAACTTTTTTGAGTTTACAGGGATATGAGCAAAAAAATAAAAAAATAAATTCTAAATGATCTTTCCTCCTATCATGTTTTATTTACTGAGTATATAAACTCAACTCGGGACATTATGTTAAAAAGGACTCCACTTTTAATTTTTTGTCATACCAATTGATTTGAGGCCATTATAAGTTCTGATCACTGCTTCCAACAAAAAAGCAGAGTAATCTATGAGCAATTGAACAGCATATGGAGCTAAAACGATGAATTTGAGGGAGAATAATACAACACGGATTCATCTTTGTGCCATGAAAATCCTTGAGCTACAAGAATCTTTAAAATTACAAGTACAGGGGATGACTATTGACTCATTTGACTTCCTCAATCTCATCCAAGGCGTAGTTGTTTGTGGATACATTGGCATAGTTAACTTTGTTGAATCGAACCACGACTGGGTAACGAGTCTTGGGGTCCTACACAACACACAAATATTAAGCCAAACACAGCTGAGTTTGGTTTCCATGGAATCATGTTCATATATCTATGGAGTTGCTTTATTGTGCGAGGAAACTCACCTGATCAACAGCAACAACGGAACCAGTGCCCTTGTACCAGTAGGATTCCTTCCTAAGAATCTTAACCTGATTCCATTTTAAGACCATCAAATTAAACATGTTAGATGATCCTGTTCGTTCACAACATTTTAAGCTCCACTTTATATTTCACAGTTAAGAAACATGATATTGAAACAGCAACAGCAACACACTGGAATTTGGAATGTTGATACGTGAATTTCTTTTCTTGTTTGTGAGACACAAGTCTCCACCAACAATAGAAACTGATTTTCCTCAGAATGTTGAGAGTGGGGAGTGGGGACTATAAAGAGCAGATTTTTCTCAACTAGGGTGCTCCATGCGCTAATTTAAAATTTTTACTACTTCAAATACAAGTGTCTATCAAACAAATACTTAAATTCGATTCATTTTTCAAGTCTGTGTACAGTATACGTAGGCTGCAAGTGACATTGAAGTTTCAACTGAATAGCATACAAATTACAAAACTTCTCTTCGCCGTGTGAATGTTTTTCTCAGTCTATTGTCTCTCACAATTCTATTGTATGTGAGCATTTTACCACTACAAAATAATAAATTGCCTGTATAAAGTAGTCAGTCAAATTACAAGGGCTTGACTCAGAAGCGGCAGATTCAATTCACATCCCTCTAATTTCATACTCTGATGTTGTAAAGTACTAAGTTATTTAAGTAGTCTAATCAATAATTATCCAACTCAGGACACAATCGCTAACCTTGGAACCTCTCTTGGGGCCAATCGGAGGTGGTTTGGGCTTGGGAGCTTCACCTTCCGCCGGGGGAGCACCGGGGGCGGGAGGGGGAGGCGCCGCCGCCGCAGCAGCCTCATCGGCAGCCCTGACGACAAGCCTTGAGTTGTTGTTCTTGGAAGAGAAGCTCAAGAAGGAGCTCCTGGAGGCAGAAGTTGAGCTGCCTCCAACAACAGCGGGTGCCAACACAAATCCAGAAGCAGCCGATGCCATGTTGCAGGTGGCCATGAATGAATTCTCTGTGTGTGTGTGTGTGTCTCTTGGAATGAGATTGAGTCGTAGAATTTAAATCTGGGCAAAGCGAGGCAGAAAAATTAATAGGAGAAAAAGGACAGGAATGAAGATGGAGAGGCTTTGAGAGAGCTAAAATTCGTTGATTATTGGAGAATTATCTGATCCCCATAACCTGTAGTAATCGTTTCCTCCACTACGGTGCTGCCACATTTGCACCATATCCCATTCCTCTGGATAATGTTGTTACAGCTCTTCCCCCGCCACACTCCATTTGGGTATATTCCTTTTTCCTTTTTTAAAAAACTAGTAGATATTAGATTTTACTCATTTTAGCCGCATTGGATTTTCAGGGGTTCGATTAATTAAGTTATAAATATCACACCAGGTAGTTGGCAAAAAAAAAAAAAAGCAATCCAGATAGAATGTGTAACCCTATTACATTAGACATGTTTCTAACTTCTAAGTATATGAGATTCTGAGATGTGAAAAAAAAAAAAATACCGTTTATTCTATTATAGGAAAACGATAAAAAAATATTATTTGATTTTCAAAACTCTAAATCAATTATTTCCTATAAAAATGAGTTGTCAATTATTATAATATTGCAGTCAATACCTGTACTCTTATAGACAATAAAACTAATTTTGAATTTTGAAATTTAAATAATATTTTGTTATATTTTTACCTATTTATTTATTAGTATTTTTTAAGATGTGTGCTTTATGTTCTCATTAATAAATGAGTTACAGATCAATTAATAAGTCATCAATTGATTTCTCAAGGATCATTATTAAATAAAGAAGGATATTTCTAAAAATTAAATTAAATTATTTAAGTGGTTTTCCATTTAATTAAAATTGAATATTTTAATGCGAAAATTAAGATATACTTATGTGGCAAAAGTGGAGTGTGTGCAGTGACGGATTTTCTCATGGACAAATGGGGGGATGGCCTCCCCAAATTTTTTTTTTTAGATTTAATACAATATAAAATTTAATATATTTTTACATAGGCAAATATTTATCTCTAGGCCATGACTCCTCCAAAAAAAATTGTTCATAAAATTTCTTAATTAGTTAATGAATATACATTTAGTCTCCCCAAATATTTATCTTAAAGCCCGTCAGTAGGTGTGTGTCACTAAAGACAAGGTTCACATTTTTATTAAACGACAACAAAATATGTTTTTAAATATATTTTTAATATTAAAATTATTATTAAACCCTCTTTACATTTGGCATATACTATTTTTTTTGGCCAGGGATATACTATTTTAATTATTATTAAAATTAGTAAAGAATATTATTTATAATTTAATCTATAAATAGTATAAATTATATGTTATTATTTTTTAACCTGAATTTATAGTTTATTACAAATTTAGTATTTAAGGGAAAGATATAGAAAAAGAACTTTAAAATTACAAAATTTTAAATCATTTTTGTTACTAAGAGAATGATAAAACTTAATAAACAATTTATAATTATTTTTTTTAAAAAAATATCTGATTTAAAATTTTACAATTTGAGTTTTTCTTTTTCCCAAATTTAATTTAATTAAAGATGCCACGTTGAATATACGGAAAGTCGTGAGCTGGCATATCCAACGTCAGATAACCGCCCTCTTTGGCGCCAAATCTTCTTCATTCCCCCTGTCGCCTCGCCGTGGTTCATAACCGCCATGAAAACGGAGAGTTTCGCAGGATCCCATCGAAACTGGGTTTGCTTCTTGATCACTTTCCAGAATCAAGTCAAGTGAGCGAGTCAACAAATCCAATGAACAAAAAGAAGTTCGCGATTGTCCCTAGCGATCGGTTCCTCGATGGAAACTCTAGAGGGAAACGATTATACAGAGCTCGGAACTCCAAGATTCATAACAGTACTGCAAAATCTCTTATGGATAAAGGTTTCTCTCTTTCTTTGCCTTTTTTTTCTTTTCACTTATGGCAATTTCTCCCGGTCACTCCCTTCTTCTCGAGGGATTTCATTTCCATTCCAGTTTTGCTTCGGTGTTTGGCAGTCTAGGGTGCGTGGATCTGTATGAAAGAGTAAGCTTCTTTTTCAATTTGATCTCGCACTCTCCTTGCATGGGTGCTATTTCATATCTTTCTCGTTATTTCACTATTGTCAAACTAATGCATTCGCTTGGTAAAGAAGACTGAAGTTAAATGATACTTGAGTTCCTAAGTTATCCGAGGAAGACATCCTTTTTGTCATAATTCTTTTTAATACTGGTTTGGAATGCCAAAAACTTACACATGATCAAAGCTTCTTTTAAAGAAGTGTTCATCTGATTGATCATTAGGTTATTGATTTACGGTTTACAATGCCCATACACAACTATGGAGTCAGCTTTCCCATCCGTGCTATTGGGTGGTTTTGTCGTAATGAAGCGTGTTTGTGCATTTCTTAATTATTTTTTTGTAATTATTTTATCAATTAACTTATTTGGCAGGAAACTCATTTGTTTGCCTCAAAGTTAATTTTTTCCTCTTTTTCTTTTAGATTTTAGTTGCCAGAAAAAAGTGAAGTTTACAGCTAAGGATGCAGATGCCTCTACAACTTGCAGATTAGAAGTTTCTCCCATACCTTTAGGAAGAAAGGAGGATACAACGTGTAAGTTTTTCCATCTCATCCTCAGCTGTTCCAAGTAGGTACATATATTATTGTTTATTCATAGACTTAGTATTTTACATATTTCTGTAGTTTTTAGAATTAAAGTTCCTGGCATTTATGTTAAATCAATTGTCCTCTGATGCAAAATTTAGGTGCAAATCAACCAAAAACCTCAGAGTATGCATTCTTCAAGAAGTTGAAGGAGGATGTGGGTCAGATATGCCATTCGAGTTCCCTGCAAAAGGATGCATACCTATCAAAGAAGCCTGAACCAAATGACTGTTTCAGAGGTTGGCTGAATAAAATGTGTATGTGTTTTGATAGATTTATTGAAGAATTAAAATTCTTGGTCTCATAGCATGAGCTCACAAGTTCTTCTTATTCTTTATTTCCTGTATGTTTGACATTGTGGATTACTTTTATTGGAAATGAATCACTGACTTCACTTGCCAAGAGACTAGTATGTATATTCAGATCCCTTACCCCTTCTACAATTAGTAACTTTAAAGGCATTGTACATTTCCTTATCTTGATCGTGACTGAGTAATAACAGCGTGAATTTTCCATCCATGCAGAGAGAACTAACAGCGCGAGGGTTAGCAGTAAGTGCTTCAACCATTCAACAGTCATTGAGAACACACCAACGGTCAAGTCTGACTCATTTCTCCCTCCATCTGGTGGAGCCTTGAAGAAGACAGGTGCGCCTTACAAGGAGCGTAGTACTTAAATGAAGAAATGCTTTGCAAGAGTCATCACAGAGTATCATTTTTTATAAACTAGAAGTTTTTGTTAAGTTAACTGTAGATTTTTGTCGACCTGAGATAGAGTTGTGTATATTACAACTTGGAAATGTCATTTTCAAATTGCAATATGATATTAGAGATGTTATCATGCGACAGTGCTTATCAATACTTGTTTATCTCATGAATATAAAATATGTGAGGTTTATGGAAGTTGTAAAAGAGGGTGTGAGCCATACAGTTCAAAATGCTAGAATGTTCGAAAGTGTTTTTCTTTGGGCTACTTCAAGTTATTATTTTTTGCGAATTAACATGCAAGCAATCAGGTTGCTCTTTCTTGTTGATACTTGCAGACGGGTATCTTGTTGGCAGCACCAGCACACAGGAACACTTTCAAGGATATGGTGACACCCTTCAACCCGAGGACATGTTTTTACATGAAGGTTTGATGTTCTTCATGGTGATTTCTTTGGTGGTACATTGGGAGGCTAAAAGATATGTTGCATTAAAGTAGAACATTTTGAATACATATAATATGCTCACAAGCTTTGAGGTTTTATTCTTTCCTCCTTCCGGGCCATACTATGGAGTTTAAAGGGTTAAGTTTTACTGGGTCAATTACTGATTTCTCAATATCCCTTCAGATGTTAAACTTATTATAGCAGCAATCTGTTATTCGTGCTGCCAAACATATGCAATAATTTATCATTTTGAAAATTTGTTAACTTTTTTAAATAATACAGTTTTCTTCGTGGCAATTTTTCAGAAGCCCAATCTGAGCAGGGGAAAACCTTTTTAAGAAAAAGACAGAAGTTGCGCCAGTGGGTTACAGATACTTCATTTCCTGGTACAGATAAATTCTGTTCAAAAAGGTTAGACACAAGTTCTATAGTCTATCTCTTCTATTTTGTTTATGCTGCCGATTAAAAATAATAATAGAACATCTTCAGGCATGATATTGTCTCCATGCTCCTTACCCGGCTAATCTCTGACAGCAATGAGGAAAATGTATGTTATTGTACCTTAATTAATGCTACAATTCTTCTAAATGACTGAGGTCCCTTCATAAACAAATTTTTTATGCCAGAAATATAATTATCCAAAGTCAGGGACAGCAGTGACTGCCACCAGCCATGGTTTCCTTGCACCTCAAGAGTCAGATATTCAATATGAAGAACACCATATACCTGGGAAGAAACTTCTTGAACTGGATTCAAGATCATACTCCAGTGATCATTTGTCATCTCCTATGTTTCATGTATTAGATGATAGAAAAATTTCTTGTGCTGACTTTTCAACCAGTCATTCTAACAAGTCCTACCCTTACTACACTATAACAGAACCTGAGTGCAACTTTGCTGGAACTGCAAGTTTCAGTCCCTACTGGATAACAGATCCTGAGTGCAACTTCAGTGAAACTGCACGCATAAGGGCCAATAGGGTTATAACTCATGGCTGTCTGTTTAATGAACAGGAGCATAAAACCTCTGCATTGAATCCTGCCAATGAGCCAGGGAGTCTAAGGGGAGAACTGTATCCTCTTCCACTGGAAAATTGTTTGGACAGCCCAGCAGAAGAGTTAAATATCCGTGTATCTCATGATTGGGATATTCAATACAAGGAGCAAGGTCATATGCCTAGGAAGAAACTTCTTGAACTGGATTCAAGCTCCTACTCCAGTGATCATTTGGCATCTCCTATATTTCAAAGATCAGATGATAGAATGATTCAGCATGCTGATTTTTCAACCTATCATTCTCTCAAATTCTACCCTTCATGCAGCACAACAGAACCTGAGTGCAACTTTGGTGAAAAGACACCTTTCAGGGCCAATAGCGACATGAATCACGGCTTTCTGTTCAATGAACTAGAGCATAAAACCCTTACATGGAATCCTCTAAATGAGTCATGGGAACATGGAAGAGGACCATATCCTCTTCTACTGGAAAATGGGTTGGACAGCCCAGCAGGTGAGATACCTAATCCCATCAATCACAACAATGCAAAACTGAACAGGAGTCCTGCATTATTTCCTTCAATAGGCAATTGTGAAGAGTTGATGTTATATAATACATTAGGTGCACGCCAGTTATGCCCTTCATCCATACTTCCAAACCAGCCACTGGACTTAAATTCACTGGATTCTAGTTTATTAAGATATCAAGAATACAGGTTTGGGAAATATGTTTATGATGGCTTGGACACAGATTTCAACCATGATTCCTTATCCTTGTCATCCAATGAGGGTCATCTCAAACTGTTAGAAGAACGCCATAGTGATCATTCATGTGTTCCAGGCAGTTTCTACCTTTCACCCAACCAGCATTTGTTTAGGGGAACAGTTTCCCATAATTACCATCACCAAGCTGATGATAGTACAGAAGCCCGGCTTTCATCTTCACTCAATTTTTTCTCCGGACGGAGGTACCTATCCGTGGCTGGTCCTCATCCAGACCACCAAATTCCTAACTATGGTACATTACAGTTAGCCCTGAGGGAAAGAGTGTCTGGTCTATTTCATTTTGGAGATAATTATGAGCATGACCCGGAAGGTGTAAAAGAAGGGGACATGCTTTGTCAATTTAAGGAAGATGCGCTTAAAAGATTAACTCTTCCTTCCTTCACATATCCATGCAAAGAAACAGAGGAAAGCCCATTTCTGCTGCGTAACAGTGACCATAGCAGCGACAAGATATCAAACACTCGAGATTCTCCCACAGACACATTGTGGTTTTCTGATCGAAGCTAACCTGTGCGTTTCTTTTTTTTCCAGTCAACAATTTCAAGATTATTACATACTCGTTTCAACTATTGGCTTTTCTGTGGAAATTAGAGGTATTTCTCTTACGAGATTCTCCATGACGATGCCTGTAGAAACCTGCATTTGAATCTCGTGTAGGAACATTTAAGTGTCTTGTTACATTTTTGGCCAATCCGAGTTTTTTTTGAACTTGACTGTGACTGTGGTATGTTCTTAATTTACCAAGAGTGACGTTTTTCTTGGAGTACCGATTGGACATTTGATTCTTTCAAGATTTGTCTGTTTCAGACGTAAAAAACTGAGACTCGTCTTTCGTGTGAACTTTCGGTGTGGAATTTTATCGTTTTTTTAGGTCACCAATTTCACGAGTGGCTCTGCCCCAGGTTTTGTGCCATTTGTTTTCAAATTAATCTTCTTGAGATGGTCGCCAAATAAGGCCCTGTTATCATCTTTCTTACTGCTATATATATGAAAAAAATCTTCCTTACACGTAATTCTAATTCTAACTTGGGTTATTGACACTTTTATCAAATTTACCAACTCAATGATTCCTTGTTTCAACTACTTATTGAATTTAACATGTCGTGCATGCATTTAGAAGCATGCATTATAGCTCGACCGTGAAAAGTCACGCGACATACCCAATTATCGTCATTATTATTTCCATGACACCTGAGCCTTTGAATTTGAAATGTACAGAGAGCTTCAAAAATAATTGCAATTCACAAAAGCACATGAAAAACATTAACCATGATATGCTCTATCAAAAAAGGAAAAAAAAGAAAGAAAAGAGAAACGACTGAAGCATTAATCATGCAACGCTCTTCATTCATTCTACTTTTGCTTTGTTATATTTCTTTGATTTAGTTCAAATTCAAATTCAAATAAATAATCCATCATTCTTATCACAGTTCACCCAAAAAAAAAAAGGGAATTGTTATCATGTTGTAGTAAAACCCAAAAAAAAAAAAGTTATTAGTCCGTTGATGTATCATCATAATGAACCTCATTTGTCATTATTACCACTTTTTTTTTTTTACTATCAGAGTGACAATTTGATTACCATTAATGATGTGATTTTGTGCCTCATTATCTCAAGAGCCATAATCAGATGTACTATCCATGTTGCCATGATCATGTTCGTGAAGTAGTCACTAGAACACGTGAACACATGATCTTTTGTTGCGTGATGACAAAGTACTGTGCAGTATTTAATTCCTTATTACTGACATTGTCTAAATTACCAGCAGATGTTATAATAATAAAACATGCAATATAAAACAGTACTGATTTGAGGTTGTTGAATGAACTTTACAAGAAATTGTTTTGTAGCAGTAAATCACTCTTCTGTTTGAATATATATATATAGCCATCTCCTTTAATTTTCATCACCTTGAAAATTAAAACGTTCAAGGATACTGTTCTTCTCCCTGCATGTTTTAACTCTTGAGGTTAGTTAGTTAATTATTCAGTATATGACTCAAGAACAACAAAGACGTTTGTTTTATAGAGAAACGAATTAAAAAGGATCAGAGCGCAATATATATAAATTTAAAGGAGGGAAAAGGTCAAATTTCCTGGAGATTTGACAAAAGACCTTCTTTTTTACTCGTATGGATAAAATAACAGAGATCGATCAGAAACAAAACCATAATTTGAAAAATTAGAACTTTACGTCATGCACATCACAAAACGACATGCTTCTTTTCCTTTTATTCCCCCCTTTTTAGGGTTTTTGATACAGAAACGGCATGCTTTTTAAATCCAATAAATAATACAGTTTTATCTGAGATTTTCAAGTTCTTTCCTTTCAAGTATAATAAAAGTGAAACCTTAAGGCATGGAAGTCGATCATCTTTTGAGAGGTACACCACCATTGTTTAAAAGTGATTTCTTTCTTCTTCTCTTTTTTTAAATGGACGCACCGAACTTCAATATATTCCCGCTAAAACTATAAAGCTTTGACATTGCCCCATACACACACACAAACATCCCTTTAGTTTATATAATAAAAAAAAAAAGCCGAGTTAGTTTGTTTTGTGTATGTGGGTAAACGTATGAGGTAAAGATGTAATTTTACACATGTGCTTTACCCCTGGAAGCTCCCAGCACCACGAGTTTTTTTCTGGAGTAAAAGTACACACGTGGTTACGTTTTGGAAGCGCCCAGCACCACGGCGGTTAGTTGACCGTTAACTTGGATGGAAGTGAACAGTAACGCGGGTGAAATTACACTTTTGCCCTTAGTTTTAGGTGAAATTACCCTTTTACCTTAAGTTTAAAAAAAAAAAAAAAAACTAAAATTACCCCGCCGGCTGGAGGGGTGGTCGGCGGTGGCGGCCGGTTGCCGACGGCGACCGGTCGCCGGCGACTGGCTGGGTATTTACTCTTTTTTTCTTACTTACCATCAGAGTCCAAATCAGCGCCACGTCAGCGTTTCATCCAAGTTGACGGTCAACTAACCGCCGTGGTGCTGGCGCTCCCAAAACGCAACCACGTGTGTACTTTTACTTCAGAAAAAAGCTCGTGATACTGGGCGCTCCCAGGGATAAAGCACATGTGTAAAATTGCACCTTTACCCAAACGTATGGTTTGATATAATATGAAAATGGAAATAAAATTAAAATGAGTGGGTCGTTTTCAAATGAATTAATGGGTGATATTGAAGGGATTTTGCCTCAATTGCACTGCACGTATATTGTTCACGGATGCGCTCTGGAACGGTGTACAAGTGGAGAATTTCAGTTTGTTGATTGCGATTTAATTTCCTTGTTTTGAATATAGTATTTATTATGAATATGAATTATTATTAGTTTAGTATTTGGGAAAAAACCAAGTGCATGTGCCACTTACACGTCACTCATTGATGGTCATAATAAAGGAAAATGACATGTGGCCCATTCCCAGATCTCCTTCTCCTCATTTGTTCCTCTTATAATTCATCCACACAATCCAATAATTTCTGATCTTCTTCCATGTTATGTATTAGCAAGGTTATTAAAATCATACTGTGAACCTATCGAGTATTAAGTCAAGGATCAGTGGATCAGACTGAAACTAACATAAAACTAGGCCGATGAGAAAATGAAGATTTCAATATTATGAATATGAAATTATTAAAAAAAAAATCAAATTCTTTTTGAAGTTTTTTTTAAACCTAGTTACTATCGGACAAGACGGTTTACTAACTGGTTCAGGTTTATATACCCATTATTTGTGGTGACTGTTTTCTATCTAACTATCTTCATTAAAATAATTTGCCTTTAATTATAATTAAAAATGCCTATAAAACTCTTACATATACGTAATTATTGAAAGTAAAGCTAAAGCGAGACAAGACATATAAATATCCTCTCGATTATTCAGTCTTTGGATTAAAGTGATGAAAACTTTATTGTAGGAATGAGTGGGTTTTTACTATTATCTCTCCTGCTTAATTAGGAATTATATTCTTACCTAAAACTGATATATTCGTAGTTTATCAAATTAATACAGCTTAAAGAAAATCATTTTTTCTATTAATTGCACACCTGCTCTTTTCTTTTTGGGGTAAAAAAGTATTTAAAAGAGTTTTGTTATGGAAAGATGATCGTAGTTGGTGGTGGCAAGTAGGTTATGGACCCAATTCACTTACTTTAATTTGTTATTCACATTTTATGTTGCTGACCAAACCTTTGTTCCTTCTAATTAACTATTAGTAATTAAGAAGCTTAATTCCTTTTTCTTTCCTCTTTCCCGCCACTGATTGGAGTAAGGTCTTGTTTGGATTATGAAATGATGAAGGGGCCAGGGATGTCCAAAAAACCCGGTAGTCCAGGTGGTCCGACCCGATCTGGTCCAACCTGGTCTCTGGATTTTTTTTTTTTGTCTGGGACCATATGAGGCGGACCGGACCGGTCTGCTCGGGTCAGACCGGACTTCGGTCTAAGGTCTAAGACCCCCTGGATTGGTCCGGTCCAGCCCGATATATATATATTTTAAAAAAAAATCACAACTTAACCTAACCCTTTGTTCTTCTTTATTGTCTTCTTTACGATTCTTCATCACTCATTAGTGAGTCTTCTTCTTCGGCTAAAAAAATATCCGGAGTCTTTTTCCCTTTTCAGTCTTCTTCTTCCTCCCTTCTTCTTCGGTCTAGCCCAATAGAATGTTGTTATTTTGTATTTTTGTTCAATGTTGTTGGAGATTCTTATATGTGTAATTGTGTATGATTGAATTTAAGATGTTTGCATATTTGTATATTTAATTATTGGTCCAAAGAAGTGGGAAAAAAAACTTAAAAAAAATGAAATAGGTACTGGATTGCTTAGACCAGTCCATGCAATCCACTGGATCGGTCTGATCCAGCCCGAGCTCGGGTTGGTGCCAAACCGGACCAGACCTCGGACTGGCTTGTCCAGCCCGAGGTCCCTCCTGGACCAAACCTCGGGTTGACCCCAACCCGGTCCAGTCTGGTCCATGGACATCTCTAGAAGGGGGAATAAAAGCTACAACAAATTTCCTACTTATATTTTGATAAACAGAAATATATGTAGAGGAAATTAATAAAAATAAACTAATTTTACTGTAAAAATAATAAGTATACAGAAATATGTATGTTACAGTATTTTGTTTTTACGACAATTTTGGAAAGTATATTTTGTAGATATTTCTCCATTTAAAAAATGGAAAGAAAAAAATTGTGGTCCGTGCCTTTTTCCATCCATTTTTACTATACATATTTTTTTTTCACTATCCAAATAGGGAAACAAAATCTCATGTTTTCTGCTGCATTCACCTAAAATTCAATACAATTTATAAATAGGTTTTGTCTTACAAATATATCTTTGTTAATGATTTTGTCAGATAATATGAAGCCGCAAACCTTTAATAATTATAAAATGAAAAGGAATATCATTCTCAAACTAACATTCACAAGTAAGAGAAATACTTTCATATTTTAGGAGTGTCACTTCATTTATATTTATATTCTGAATATTAAAATATAAAAAAAGCATCTTATTTTAATTATGACATATAAGTTATCTGAAAATTTAAATTTTATGATTTTGGGGATTATGTGAGGGAATTATGTTTTTTTTTTAAATTAAGAAATTTATATTTTTTAAAATAATAAAATTTGAATTTTTTAGATGATTCATTTATTATGTAGAATTAAAATAAAATAAGTTGTTTACAAATGAGATGGTGCCCCTGAAATATATAAGCATTTCTCAACAAATAAAGCATTGTTGGCCAAAGGAAATCACAGACCATTACAAAAAGTAATAAACACTCGTAGTTTCCGGATAAAAACTTAAAATTTAGTATCTATGATTAAAAAGAGAGAAATTTGACCCCAAAAAAAATTAAAAAGAGAGAGAGAGTTGCATGAAAAGTCATGACTTTTAACAATGAAGAAAAATGAGCTTGAGCCATATATCAATGTTCCCTCTCACTCTCTCTCTCTAGCCAAAGCCTAAACTGATAAATCAACCGTGTGAAGTAGAGTTGGACGAACGTGTTTCCAGTCCCACGCACAACACGACTCGTCGGTGAAGCCCAAAACATGCTTGCGTATCTCGCCAGCTTCTCGATCCAACCGTTTCTCCGGCCAACTACCGGCCACATTGTCATCGGAAGCTCACTTTTCCCGTTTTACGCCTTCCTCCCGCCTATGCATATGTTCTTTATGGCACTCTGAATTCCTACATTTTTTAGCTTTTTGTTCGTTGCTTCCCTTTCGATCTCCATTTTCTTGAATCTCCCGCTTCTTCCGCCCTGTTCTGTCTCAATCTATCAGCCTTTTCTTTATAGATTTGTAGACAAATAAGCTGTTGTCTTCATTGTCTCCATACCGCTTTTCGCATCCGTCTACTTTTTACAGTCATGATTTGTATTTTGCTGTTTGGGATCCTGAAAAGAATTTTACTCGGGGGGGCTTTCTTTAAGATTGGGGATTCGCTTCACCTTTGAGTTCTGTTTACTCCTGTATGCGAGCTCTGATTCTGCTTGGATTGGTGGAATTTTGACCCTTTGGGTGTGTGCAATAGTTATTTCATAACTTTGGTGTCAATTGCTGGGAAATACTGGCGTTTTGAGGTTCTCATCACTCCCCCAACAAAAAAAAGAAAAGAAAAGAACACACTGAGCCGATGTATTTTCCTGCAACTACCTCTTTCCACACTGGCGGATGAACAGATTTGGTTATTTATGCTCTGTGACTGCCATTTTACAACTTTGAGCTTCAGGATTTTCTTGTCTGTGTTCCCTTGTTTCCTTCTCTGCCCGCTTGTTTCGCTCCGTAGCTCGGGCTCTGATTGAAATCAACTGTGCAAGGCATATTAATAAACTCCTATATTACCTGGTCCATTTGCTTTCTTGGTAAGTGAACTAGCTTTGAACTGAGTTTAGTGAGTTGTTGTTATGCGTCTCTGTTTTCGATCTTCTTCTTTCAGCCATATTTTATGTTAGTTTCTTTGCTTCAATTTATCATCCTGTTTCTGATTTTCTCCCATTTTCCGATAATTTTGTCTATCTTTAGTTCTTCAAATTTAAGATATCCTAATAGATTTTATGTACATACGTGTACTGAATTTAAGGATAAATCTTGGACCTCTCTGCAGCTTTTGAAATGAAGATCCAGGACAGTAAATTCCACAATAATGAGAAGCCTTTTCCAGGATGCTTGGGAAGAATGGTAAACCTCTTTGATTTGACTGCAGGTGTGACTGGAAATAGGCTGCTTACTGATAAGCCACATCGTGATGGTAATTTCATTTGCATTATTTCTCTTTCCACTCAATCATTTTTAACTTTTAATTGCTGTGGGAAACTCTCGGATCTTTTTTCTTTCCCAAGTCTCGTTATTTTCTTCCGGACGATCTTGGTTCATTTATCGTCATGGTAGTTTAAAATTACTTTATGTTGTTCTTTTATTGCTGATTTTAACATTGAGGTTTCGGGGATGGTGGTGAGTCGAATTGAAGATTGAAGAATAATACATAATATAGAAGGAAAAGTTCTTGAACTAAAACGTTAATTCAGCATAGCTACATCTTTTATTTTCACATGCCTTATGTTATTGATTAAAGCAGGCTAGTACTGACTCACTGACTATCGTTGCTGTTTAAATATATTAGTTTGGTAATGGTCCTCTATTACCATATATTTTTTCCTTTGGAGATTAATGAATCGGGGTTATTGCCACCTTTTGAACAGAGTTCTCACTTTATGATAATTAAGTTATATATAAATTTGCTATGACTCTCACTCTGTCCTTTATTTCCTGTCTGAAGCATTAAATCTCCAGGTTATCTCTAACTGTTGTTTTGACTGACTGACACCTTGCCCCTTCTTTGCTGTTATGGTTGTGTAATATTTATATAGGAGCATGTTAACAAGGTGGAGCTATTATTGATATTGCCATTCGTGTGTTTTTCCCCTTTTATTTCTTCCTTTTATTCACGGTCAGAAACCGTTGCACTTTGAAATTATTGCATGTGTTATATATATATTTTCCCACTTCTCACTGTACTGTACCCGGTTGACTAGCAGCTTCTCCACTTTCAAGGAGTCAATCAGATGTTGCGAGGATTACAAGGCCTCCTTTTGGTGATCAGCTGGAGGATAAAATGGTAATTAGGGATTATGTTGCTATCAATATTAAATATTGCCGGTTTTATAATTCCATATGGATTCTTCTTTTCTCCTTTGATTGGTTTTATGATACTACTCTACTTATTCTTGTTGCATTTTTATGGGTGTGCAGATTGTTTCTAATTTGAGGAGATCGTCATCAAAAAACAAAATAAATGGAACACCTATCAAGATGCTAATAGACCAAGAAATGTCAAAAGTTGATTCCAAACACAGCCCACCGAATGTAGTTGCCAAATTAATGGGACTTGAATCACTCCCATGGGAGGAGCCTAATCTAGCCGTGCAGAGAGGCCACAGAAAAGCTAATTCTCAGCATATGTGTGGTCATTCAAGAATGCCATTGAAGCATTGGCAGCTGGAAGATAGATTAATGGACAAGGAAGTGCTGAGTGAGGTTCACGAGAGCCCAGAAAAGATTGAATACAAAGATATTTATGAGTCATGGAGGCAATCTCAGAGGACAACAAATGTTAGAGATAAGACAACAGAGAAAGGAAGGTGGACTGAAGATGTTAATGTGAAAAAAATGGCTCTCATCCGTCAGAAATTTATGGAAGCAAAACGTCTGTCAACAGATGAGAGACTACGACAGTCAAAAGAATTTGAAGATGCCTTGGAAGTTTTAAGCTCTAATAAAGATTTGTTCCTCAGATTTTTGGATTCTCAAAATCTTTATGAACTACAATCAACTCCGCAACCGCAACCTTCCACTAGGCGTATCACAGTGCTTAAACCTTCAAAGATGCCAGACGATGACAAATCTGCTGTGAATGGAATGATGAATGATAAACAGATAAAAAAACCAGCAAATGTTGGGCAAGCAGCAGTATGGAACATGAACCCTGGATATTCTTCACCCCCCCAGAAAGTTGATGATTGTCAAGTTCAGCATACTAGAATTGTGGTATTGAAGCCTAGTTCTGGTAAGACCAGTGAGTTTAAGGCTGTGGTTTCTCCAAATTGTCCATCGCCTCAAAGTTTGCCAAGTGGAAATTTCCATCCTAAAGATGATGTACCAGAATCAAGGAAAATGGCAAAAGAGATCTCATGCCAAGGGCATGAAGATCTATTAGGCCATCAAAGGGAGGAAGCTTTGCATTCTTCTGTCTGTTCCAATGGCTACACAGGTGATGAGAGTTCATTCAACCAATCAGAAAATGATTGTGCTGCTGGAAATTTTAGTGAATTGGAAGTTATGTCACCGTCTTCAAGGCACTCATGGGATTATGTTAACCGCTATAGTGGTCCTTATTCACCATCATCCTTCAGCCGTGCATCCTATTCTCCCGAGTCATCAGTTTGCAGAGAGGCAAAGAAACGACTTTCTGAAAGATGGGCCATGATAGTATCAAATAAGGGGCCTCAAGAACAAAGGCATTTGCGCAAGAGCTCTTCCTTGGGTGAGATGCTTGCTCTTTCAGATGCAAAAAAATCTGTTTCACCAGAGGTTGAGAATAGCAATAAAGAACAAAAACCAAGGGAATGCAGTAATAATACCAATGAACAAATACAGGTGAATGATTCTCCTAAAAATCTTTCAAGGTCAAAATCTGTCCCTGCATCTTCTTCAACTGTCTATGAGTCTGGGCTTGGTGTTGAAATCTGTGACCATGAGGCTGGCAAAGTACATGACTCGAAGGATCTGACGGAGTCAAAAAGCATGAAATCATTTAAAGGCAGAGTTACGAGTTTGTTCTTTTCAAGGAATAAGAAAGGAACCAAGGAAAAATCTAGTCTATTGCAGTCTAAAAATGAAGCCCAATCTACTATCACTGAAGCATCAGTATCTCTAGCAAGTTCTCCTGGAATTATTAGGGATAACACATCTCAAAGCATCAGCAATGGTGAATTTGGAGAGTGTCCTCTTCCTACTCAATATGAACTATCAGGCAGAACTTTATCTGATTCACTTTCCAAGGGACAAGGTGCAACATCATTAGAGGTAATGGGGACTTTTGTGTGTGAGCACATATTTCAACCTTCTATCATTGCGTGCACAATGCAAATTTTCTTTTGTTTTCTGCCAGCTGCCTACTTTCTACTTCATTAAGGGAATTAAATCCTTGCAACTTGGGGTTTTTGTAAATTTTATGTTGTGTGGTATGAAGAACTTTTGGGCCACTTTGTTTATTAAGGTGAAGAAAAAAAGTGATTTTGGTTAAGCTGAATGAGGGAGTTGTTAAGAGACCCTTAGGCAAACATGAGGGTTTTGTTGGAAAAAATCTTTCTGCTTATTTTGATATGCTAATCCAAATAGCTTATCAAAATAAGCTAAAAACAAAATTTCCAACGCATCCCTCACCTTTAGCTCATGGTTCTCCCAACGATTCCCTCTTGTTTAGCTGACCTAAAATCACTTTTTTCCCTTTATCTTAAACAAGCCGGCCCTTAATGCGTATGATTGAAAGCAATTTGTTTTACAAATTATTTGGAATTCCAATTGCGTGTTATTGCAAATTAGGAAGCTGAATCAGTATTAGAAATTATAAAATAAATTGACTGCAAGGATCTGAGATTTTTATTTGTTTTCAGTGTGGATTGACTGAGTCACAATCCGTGATGCCTGGGATATCAAGTGAAAACCAGGACCAACCTAGTCCAATCTCAGTTTTAGAACCTCTGTTTAGAGATGATAATGCAGCTCAGGAGTCCTTGGACTCAAGAAAGGCCGGCCACATGGGTACTTCTTTTGCCTCTTGTTAAGAGAATCACTATTTTGGGATTTCTCATTTGACGTGCCTGTTTTAATTATGAACTGACTTAAATTTGTTGTACAGGAACAGGAGGGGTGCCTCTGAATTCAAATTTAATTGACAAATCACCACCTATAGAATCAATTTCTCGGACCTTGTCATGGGAAAATTCTTGTGCAGAGATAGCTACTCGGAATCCTCTGAAATCTTTGACAGTTTCAATAGACCCAAAGGTAGAGGAGCAAGACTGGCTTGTCTCTGTACAGAAACTACTATCGGCTGCCGGACTTGACGATCAAGCTCAGTCAGACTCGTTTCGCTCTAGATGGCATTCCCTTGATAGTCCATTGGATCCATCATTAAGGGACAAGTATGCCAACAATGAAAAGGAGCCTCTCCATGAGGCAAAACGAAGACGGAGGAGATCAAATCAGAAGCTTATATTTGACTGTGTCAATGCTGCACTAAAGGAGATTACTGGTTATGAATCAGAAATATACTTAATGGGCAGAATGTGCACTACGAGCCATGGCAGTGCCCCAGAGGGTACATCTCCCTTACTAGTGGACCTGATAGTGACCCAAATAAAGGAATTAATATCTAGTGAACATTGTGTTTGGGGAGATTGTGGGGACAGTAACAGCCTGGTGGTAGAGGGGTTTCTCAGGAAAGAGGTTTTGGGAAAAGGGTGGATTGAACTGTTGACTCTGGAGACGGCTAATCTAGAGAAGGAGATAGAAGGGAAGTTGCTTGAAGAGCTTGTGGAGGAGGCCGTGGTGGATTTGACTGGTAGAATCCTATGAGGTTTCTCTATGTTGTTCCTTTTTTTTTGGTTTTCTACTGTAACTATATGTGTAATTCAACCAAATTTGTTACACGCCACGAAATTGTTTGAAATAGGCTTTATTTGATCAATGCAACTCTGTAACTTAATGATTGTGGATGCCAATGTTGCCTTGTAATTTGTTTTGTGCTAAAAAAAAAAAAAAAAAATCAATGTTACATTTGGGATAAGCTTTGAAATAAACATCTCATTTCTTTTTTACTTGAATGGATTGAAACTGTCTGAAACTTTTATGTCATTAGTCGCTATCTTCTACTTTTAGCCAGATAGAAGTTCAGCATTTTAAAAATTGCACCAATGGAGACAAAAAGACAAGTGGCTTCTGTAATCCATTAAACAGTGAATCATTCATTCACACTGATAGATCATGAGTGCAACACTATAAAAGCAGCAAGTGTAAAACAAAACAAAATCTAAAGCAAGGCTCGTCTGTGATTGATCAATGATCTGTGCGTGGTATTGAAAAGCTGAGAATTTATTATAGTCACAATCAGTGTGGTCCAAACTAAGAAATGATGAGACCCTACCATACAAATTACCCTAAAGGAGAAGACCAACGCTTCAGACTCTCTCTAACGTAATCCTGTCCCTCCCCTGCTTTGTGATTGTTCCCATTCAAAACCAACTAGATTGAATAATACTCTTGTTCATACTTCATAGTTAACTCAACAGTGTCATGGACTCATGGTGACCATTCATATCAAATACTTGAGTAAAATAAAACCCAATATTTGAATCATTTCATTAGAAACAAAAAGATAAGAAATTGGCGTATCGAAACTGAGATAATGATAATGAGAGCACATTAGGTTCTGTTTGGCTGGACTTGAATTCTGGCACACCTTTTCTGGGGGATGGCTGATACTAATAGCACTAAGAGCTGTCTCCTTTTGCCTCTGATCTTTCTGTAAAGTAATAATATTCAGATATCTTTTTTCCCTTTATTTTTTATTTTCTGTTACAATTTGACATAAAAATTCTCCTGCGACACATGGGAGTGTCTGGTGGTCCAACTCAGGCAATATTATATTCACTCCAATTAAAAAGTTGTCCACAATTATTGTGCTACTACCTCCTTACTCTGTTTTCTTTTCCTGTCTCCTCACATGACATCTTTAATGACTTGTTTCTCTTTATTATTTTTCTCAGAAAAATATGAAAGGCCAATGTTAACGTTGGGCAAAATTACAATATTTAGTGTCTCTAGCATCCAAGGATAGGGTTATTTCTTATTTGTGATTGATCTTTGATGAACAAAAAAAAAAGGAACATCTAACAAAATTGGTCATAATTTAAATACTCGTGGGACAAATATGCCGTTTTTATAAAATAATAACATCAGTTTTGAATAAAAAATTATTAAATATTGAATACAAGTCAGCCAGTTGGAAGAAGTTGACAAATTATTATTAAATTTAAAAAAAAAAACGTAAGGGAATTTCTCAAGTGGGTAAAAAGAAGAATATTCCTGAAAGCTGTTCCTGGTGATTTCACATTATCACTCTGAAATTTCTAGCAAGAGGCCAAAAATGTAAAAGGTATCTGCAACTTAAAAATTGAAGCAGAACCCAAAAATCTCGTGACAATTCTATTGACTTTGATCTTCAAGATATAATGTGATTTTTGAAATCAACGTTGATAATTAATTAAATTCAGTCCATCCTTGAGATCCTAAATTTGCTATGATGAACATGATCCTTGACAGGGACTGCAATTTTTCTTTCCCTCTTGTCATTTCTCTATCAAAATGACCAAGAAATAAGCTTTTGCTGATCCCACCCACCTTTTAATTTTGTTATTTGTTATAGGGTAAAGGTGCAAAAATACACATGTGCTTTACCTTCGGGAGCGTCCAGCACCATATGCTTTCTTTGGGAGCAAAAATACACATGTGGTTACATTTTAGAAGCAAAAGTCACACAACCGTTAAAATCTAGCCGATTGTAAATATGGCTTATTCTGTTGTAAATGGCCAGATTTTAAATTTTGTTGTAAATACAGCACTCCCTGTTGTAAATCTAGCATTTTTCTATTGTAAATGACATTTCTATGTTCAAAATACAGGTGTTTAAATGTTGTTGTAAAATATGGCATTTTATGTTATAAAGATGACCAAATTTTAAATTTTGTTGTAAATACAGCACTTCCTGTTGTAAATATACCATTTTTGTTGTTGTAAATGACATTTCTATGTTCAAAATCCAAGTGTTTAAATGTTGTTGTAAATATGACATTTTCTATTGTCAATATGATATTTTCTGTTGCAAATTCACCGTTAAGTTAGATTTTAACGGTGGTGTGATTTTTGCACCTAAAATGTAACCACATATGTATTTTTGCTCCCAAAAAAAAGCATATGGTACTGGGCACTCCCGAGGGTAAAGCACATGTGTATTTTTTGCTCCTATACCCTTTGTTATATAAAAATTCTCATTTTTAAATGTTTCCACTTTTTTTAAAAATATTCAGTTATAGCAAATGTGTGTGTGATAATCATAATAATTGATATTTTTAATTATTTAAAACCAAATATTTTTAACACTTAAAATTTTAAAATACTAGAGGATGCAGCTAGCAAGTATTGGTTCTAGTAGGAGGGACTATCCTCATTTACACCCGAGATCTTGTATTCGGGTTGGTGTAAAAAAATGCTTTAAAAAAGTTATCTCCGATTAAACTTATTGACTAAATAGTATAATCTCACCTGTCTTCGTTCAAAAATCTTCCATGCCACTAAAGCTTCACTTTTGGAAATACTAATCTATCATTGACTAAGGTCTTGTAAGACCTTTCTAAGCTATCCAAAAACTTACATGAATTACTATTTATGTCATCAATTTTTTTTTAAACGTAGGCACAAGTTTATTTATTGAAATCAATTTTATTTGGAGTATTGCTGGATAATAAATATAGTATTATCTCCGGTCCTAATTATAAGACGTAATTGCATTTTTTTTGAGAGATTAAAGAAACTAAATAAATTATTTAATCATTTCATATGTTGTGTTTTCTTAAATTATATATAAGTTTATTAGTCAAACTATTTAGTTTGAAGAATAAAAATAAAAATAAAAATGCTCTAAGCTAATTTAATTAGCTTTCTTAATCTCCCCAAAAAAGTCAACTAGGTCTTATAATTAAGACCGGAAGGAGTAATTTTGATCATTGTGGTATACATTTGGGCCTAAATATGAAATACTATGCTTTGGGCCTCCACTATAGTAAATTGGGCTCAAATACCCCTTGTCTTATGTTTTTCTTTTTGGTTTGGAGAAATATGGTATACATAAGTCACGTGCTTTTTATATCAAAAAAAAAAGTCACGTGCTTTATATTTAATGAGAGAAGAATTCCACTACTCCTAAATTATAGACTTAATAAATGCATTTTATGTTAATGATTGGAAACCTATGTCTAAGTATCAACGGAGTATTTAATTTTTGGATGGAACTCAAACTCAAGTTCCTATTTTAGGTGTGAGGCCTTTGGCTTGAGGAGCTTTAACAATCTCTTATTTCATTTCTATGATTATTATGTAAATTCTCTTTTCCTACTTCTCTTATATATATATGGCCATCTAAATTAATTATATTCAGATATTGTTAGGCCCAATTATAAGTAACTCTCCCAAAGATGTTTCCTTCAAAATCCCTTCCTCAAGGATCAAAGCCAGTTGATTTTACCTACTTTAAAAAAAACGTACACATACAATTCTGACAAAAGAAACTATGCATACAAGTTGAGTTTGATAAATTATACAAAGACATGAAAAGTGCTAGCATGGCTAGACCCCACCCTCTCGCTAGTAAGCTTAGATCGATGAAAATTATTGTCCGTGATATGTAAGCAATACGTTTGAATTCACAACTTAGGGTGTGTTTAGTTTGAGGGGAGGATGAGAGACTAAATAGCCTCTAAGTTTAATCTCCCATCCCCCCCCCCCCCCCACCCCGATCCCACCATTAAGCATCACTCATGTAATATATGTTGAGTTCATTACATGATAGCAAGTCAATACATAATATATTAATATAACAATATCAACACATATAATCACTAATATAATAATAAGACCTATAATAAGCCTTACTGTTAACAAACAAGCACGATACAACTTATTCTTTAAACTCACACACAACGCACGCGAAAGTGTATAAAAAACCAGTGTGTGTCCATTAATAAATCTCAATAGTTACACCCATGTAATGTGCAAAATAACTAGTATATATATAAAAACTACATCAGGATGCAACACTCACAAACAATAAACCGTGCAGCTCCTTAGATTTTCATGTAGTATACACGTCCAACTACCCATCTATAACATTAACTTCAATCACCCTTTTCTTTTTTTTGTCACAAACTGGAAACATTTTACAATTTTAACAGACAATACAAGCTGAGTTGCTGGAGTCAAGAAGACCAAATGCCATATATCATACCCGAAAAGAAGGTAAAAAATCAGAAAAACAAATGAAACAGAGGAAAGGAAAACGAAATACAAGAGATGAACATATTATACTACATATACACTCCGATGTCAATATAGAACAACTGCTTGTTCACCTGTAGCCTTCATTGCCTGGAATTCTGGTTTGCTGGAGTGTTCTGAATTGGTAAGTTGTACTTCTCACCCGAGTTCAATTTATACTGCAAATATCAAATAATGATGTCTAAATTACCAAAGTGAAAGCGCACTAATATAACCGGAAGCAATCAAAAAGTTCATCAGAAACCTAGTTCTTCATCAATGATTGACAAACATGGAAATAACAAGTTTTACCGTTTTAGATTATAGAATGTTTTATCTTAAGGCCCAAAACTTGAAATACAGAACTACTTGGATCTAAAATGAATTGCCTTACCATGCTTACTACACAGTTGAATATAAAAAGGACGATCTTAGTAACCTATATAAAACATTCTCATGCCCAATTTGTTCTAACCATGAAAATTGGAGGTAAGAAACCTAATTTTAAAGCAAAGATAATAAACAGCACTGAAAAATAATTTTCCTATGACTGAAAAATGTTTGCAATGACTGAATGCCTTACAGGCTTACACTGACATATTGAAGGACTCACAAGAGATTTGCATTCAAACAAAAAGATGAAATTTTGCATGAATCCCAAATCAAACCTGATTCCATTATGAACAACAAAAAGATTACTTAGCATACAATTCAAATCTTTCATTGTTGAGATACTCTTCGTGCTTATGTTGCTAACTTTATAAAAGCATAAATTCTGTAAAAGGTTATCAAACAAACTACTGGTCAGACTTCAGACATTCATACCTTCTCTCTCATCCGTGAGCTCCAGTCAGAAAGACTTCCTCTGATATCACTCTTGGCTAACCCTGATGATTGACCAGATTGATGCTTTAGTAGGGGGTCCCAACTTCTACCTCTGTTATCATATTCATCCTCGTCATCAAAATCTGTACTTTGAGTTGAAACTGTGGCTCGCAAATTTAGTGACAACAGTAGAGACAATGCCTGAGGTTGACACCAAGGAAAGCAACCTATAAGGATGATAGGAAAAGGATATCTATCCAGAAACTAATACATGCATGCTGAGATGTTGAAATAGGCTTCTTTATGTTGCTAATAACAACAGCCAATAGGAACAAAGTCCCCATATTGTTCTTCTAAAATATACAATACAGACATAATATAAGACGTCTGGCAATGCATTATGCAGGGAAAATTCTACACTGTCCTTCATATTGTTAATTCCATTGCCATGATTACAATAGCAGCATCCTAAAATTTCTGACCAACTGACAAAAATTTCACAATATCTTTGTAAAATGTAGCAACAAAGACAAGATGTGGTTACACTTACAATTACCCCTGGGTCCAGAGGTAACATTAATTAGCAAAGCCCCACTTCACGTGATGAGGGATAGGATATGCTGCATGTCATCAGGAATAGACCAAGGACAATAATATATCCAATTATTGTAAAGAGGTAAAGAAAAATTTCCCTGATGCCAATGCCAAAAGTAAAGCAGAATATACCTGAACTACAACCACAGTAATGCCAACCCATTTGCACATATCTAGATTATCTTCAATGAAAGATTTGAGACTCTGAAGTTCACCAGTTGGATCAAATGGAAGATCCTGTAAATGAAAAAGTTGACACATTCTCAATTTTTGAAAGAACACAGATGTAAGCAATCGCAATTACATCCATGTGAGGAAGAGGGAAGGACAGAGAGAATGAACCTTTTCCCAGCGATGATCAACAGCTATGAATGTCACCAAAGCTGCCTCTAGTAGAACGAATAATGTGATGATTATATTATACTGGCATTTCAATAGGTCAAGGAATAAAAAGGGGATGCATAAATATGAGAAAATAATAACTGAAATTTATATTATTAGAAGGAAAGAAAGAATCACTGCCGTCTAAAAGTAAAGAGCTAATCCCGAGGTTGCACCAAAAAGTCATATTTAAGAACAAAAGGTACTAAAATTCTCAGAAACACTAAGATGGGAAGATAGAAATATTCACTTTTTTTTTTTATTACAGAAAGATTCACTTTAAGCAGGATACAAAGCACAGGCAGCAACCATTAAATGCTTCGGCTGCAATGCAACCCAGTAAAGAGATGCAGAACATTAATATGCCCACTCCCATGAAAGAATATATGAACCTGCAGACAGTGGAGAAATGTGGGTGAATGTACAAAATAGACATACCGAAGTAGATTAGTAATCGCCTGGTGTGTTTATTTTATCATTCAAACTTTGTTATTTTCATTATTTACACCACAATAAATTTAAACTTGTGAATTTACTTACAGGTTCTTCAATCTTCTTGCAAACGTCACTCATGATCAGTCCTCACCTTCCATACCTCACATTTTTCAACTTTACCAAATGCATTTTGTTATTCCGTTTGCAATAACAATATAACCGGTAAAACAAAATTTTAGTATAGCTCGCCTCTATTATTATATCCCAAATCACGGAAGGAAAGACAGCATACGTCATTTCCACAGAACGTAATCCTAGTATAAAAGCAATTTAAAGCATTAACAGGATTTGACCCGCTCAACCTCATCACAGAACAAACATTGAACCACTACACCAATTGCGCACTATAAGATACCAATTAATGCCCGAAAATTAAACGAGAAGAAAAACGGAACGCGGAGTTATTTTTCCATTAAAACAAAAAATATCACCAGAAGTTTAAAAAAAAAAATTAAGTACCAAGGAGCGGGAAGCTGGAAAGAACTGGAATCGAAGTCAGGTACGTCATCGAAGCTGGACACCGTGTGGAGAACGAGATTTAAATGGTTGATCTGAGCAGAAACCGAAAGCGGCTGAGAATTCACGGGAATGGATAGAGAAAAAGACGGGGAAGGAGCTGGGGAAGGAGGTAAGGGAATGGGATGGCTCCATTTATCGATGAACCATGCGGAATAGAGAATAATTGAAATTCCAATGAAGCATTGAAGAAAATTGAGGAATTTGATACAGAAAGACAGGCAAGTCTGGCAACAATTCGGACGCATGTTTGGGAACGAGAGGGAAAACCCTCAGGTTCGTAAAGAAATGGATCAGTTGCTTGAGATCTACGATTAATTAATAATTTAAACTTGAAGGATTGGAAAAAGTTTTGAGAAAATTTCTCTCTCAAAAAAAGGACAAAAAAAAGAAATGTGAAAAAAATCTTAAAGAAAATTCTGATGTTGAAAAGGTCCATTACAACGGATTAACAAGTCTGTCTGTGGGTTTTAACAACTCATTAAAACTTGTTTTACATCAGAATTTTTTCTGAGACTTTTTTTATATTTTATTGGTCTCTTATAACCTTAAAGTAATTTTTCCAATATTTTAGTCCCGCATTTTCATATGGTAATTTTAGGCTTTGGTAATTTTTAAATTTCAACTCGATAATTGTGTTATAATCATTTAGCTCAAATAATTTTGTTTCAGTAAATTTTTTACAAAAGGGTAATACATATTCCATGCTCATCCAAAAGATGAGCGTGAGATGCTTATCCCTCTAATTTTGTGGTGGGAATAATTTTTTATTTATTTATTTTGATTAAATTGTATGTTGTACCCTAAAATGTTTTTTGCACCCAGTATCTCAAATGAATTAATTTCTTGTACTGCGGTCAAAAATATTTTTCTGATGACACTAGTATCCTGGAATATTTTTCTAGTAAAAACTAATGTCTGAAATATTTTGTCAATGTTCAATATCTTAAGTTAATTAATTTTTAGTGCATGGAGTACTTTTTTTTTTTAAAAAAAAAAAACCCTTTATTTGGGGAAGAGCTTGGAATGTAGATTCATTCACATACTAGTATTGGACCTGTTTGTTACAAAGAATTGGTGGGGAGGGAAATGAACTTAGAAGAGGGAAAGGAAGGGAAAAGAAGATTTGAAAGATGAGGGAAGATGGCTTGAGTTGTTTGGTAGGAAGAAAATGAAGAGGTGGTAGTTGGTAAAGAATTAAGAAATGTCTATTTTACCCTCAAAAAAAATTAATTCAAAATAAATTTTTTTTTTGCTAAAATATATTTAAAATATATATATTCTTGTTAAGTTCGAACTCGTGAAATAAAACATTCGCCAAGTTCGAACTTTCCCGCCAAGTTTGAATTTCATGGGTAAATCTGTCAAAAAAACGTTTTCCTGGGAAGATTACAACTTTCCCTCCAGTTTCGGATGAAAAGCATCTTCCCTCAAATAAGGAAAGATGAGTACTCACTGGAAGATGCTGACTGAACAATCTGTCTACCAAACACCCAAAATCTATGGGAAGATCAAGTTTAAGATCTTCTCTTTCCCTCCCCACCAATTCTTTGTAACAAACGGGTCCTTAAGTTTTAGATAAAGGGTATAATTTGAGGGTTAAAATTTCATGTTTATCTTAAAGAGGAGCATGAGATGCTCATTCCTCTAATTTTAAGATAGGGATCATTTTGTAATTTTTATTTTATTTTTTATGTATTTTTCATTTATTTGGTTGGATTAAATTGTATGATGACCCGGAAATATTTTTTGCTTCCACTATCTCAAATGAATTAATTTTTTTCCTGCATTCAGAAATATTTTTACAGTCAAACTTAATGTCTGAAATATTTTTTCAACGCACACTATCTTTAGTTAATTAATTTTTAGAGCATGAAGTATTTTTTTTCAAAAAAGAAATCTTTTATTTGGGGATGAGCATGGAATGTGGATTAATTCACATACTAGTATTAAGTTTTGGATAAAGGGTATAATTTAAGGGTTCACATTCCATGCTCATTCTCTAATTTTAAGGTGGGACCATTTTGTAATTTTTTTTATTTTAATGTATTTTTCATTTATTTCGATTAAATTTTATGATGCACTCTGAAATATTTTTTGCATCCAGTATCTCAAATGAATTAATTTCTTGTCATGCATTCAGAAATATTTTTCCAATAGCATCTAATGTATGAAATATTTTTTCACGTCCTCTATCTTAAGTTAATTAATTTTTAGTGCATGGATTTATTTTTATTGTTATTTATTTGGATGAAATTTTATGTTGCACCCTGAAATATTTTTCGCACCCAATATCTCAAATCAATTAACTTTTTGTACTACATTCTGAAATATTTTTCCTCTAACACCAGTATGTTGAAATATTTTTCTAGTAACAACTAATTTTTGAAACATTTTTTCAATGCCCAGTATTTTAATTTAATTAATTTTTAGTGCACAGATTTTTTTTTTTAAAAAAAAACCTCTTATTTAGGGATGAGCACCGAATGTGAATTCATTCACATACTAGTATTAAGTTTTAGATAAAGGGTATAATTTGAGGGTTCACATTCCATAATCATCCAAAGGAGGAGCATGAGATGCTCATCCCCTTAATTTTCGGGTGGGGACTGTTAGTTCTCGGTGTTTTGATGATTACAAATTCTAAGTTATTGAATTAAGTCATATTCGTCTAAGTTATGGTTTGCTCGAGCAGCTCATTAACCTTGTTCGAGCATCATCGGGATTTAGAGCAAGAAAGTGAATTTTAAATAGTCATGCTCGAGCAACACATTTGTTATGCTTGAGCAACGTCGAGATAGAGCATCATAATTATTAGCTGAGCAATCATGCTCGAGCAACATCGAGGCAGAAGCGAGAATATGCAAGTCAAAGAGTCATGCTCGAGCATTGAAGTAGGCTTGCTCGAGCACCATGCTCGAGCAGAGACAAATACTTGCTCAAGCAGCATCCCTCAAACACTCACTCTTCACCTCTGTATGACGCTTGCCCGAGCATGACAATATCATGCTTGAGCACCATGCTCAAGCAGCATCGCTGAATTCTCAAGTTCTCACCTCTGTCTGTGTCTTGCTCGAGGAAGAATGTTGGCTTGCTCGAGCATCAGCGAGTCTGAACATTTATCAACTACTTGTGAAGAAGCTTGCCCGAGCATGAATTCTTCATGCTTGAGCACCATGCTCGAGCAGACGAAAAACCTTTCTCGAGCATCAGCGACGATGATCATCTTTTAACTTGTTCAAGATAAGCTTGCCCGAGCAAGATCCCACTATTTTGAAATCTCCATCTGCGTAATTTATGAAATCACTGTGTTAATTTCATTACTTCTTAATGTTACTCATTACTACTTCTAATTGCTTTTAATCAGTTTGTTAATGAGTTTCAGAAGATTTTATCTTGGATTAAACATCATATTTACATAAAGCAAATTGTGTCAGAGAAGCATTAAATGCAGTTGCCAAAACCAGTGATAATCTCTGTAATCAACACTCTGATCAATGTAAAGTTTTCTCTTACATTCCATCTGAACATTAAATGTTGTGTCTCAACGGGCAAAACAAAAGGAATGAAGAGAATGTTGAAACTAGAATTCCACTTGGTTATTTGAACGACGAAAATGGTATCCGGACTTCATCTATCTAATGGATACATACAAGAGTCTCAATGGATAATTCTCAAACTTCAGCAACAGTCATTTATTACAACATCTATAAATAGCCGAAGCATTGAATTCGCCAACCTACTGAAACGTTGTGCATTCAATTCGAATTTATTACAACTCCTACTGTTTCATTAATATCTTTGTATACTTCAGTGTTTAACTTTCATCTACTCGTAAGGAGTTTCTAAACACTTATTTTGATCATTGTTTTGTAAAATCTTAAGGTTGTGGAACCTTAAGTGTGTGTGTACAATTACAACTTGTAAGGAGGAGCGAGTCCGAGAGTGAAAGGATCGTCCTATACAGTGTGTGTAATTGTGTTCATTTGAAGAGTTATCCTCCTATTGTATGTTGTACCTTGAAATATTTTTTACATCCAATATCTCAAATGAATTAATTTCTTATCGTGCTTTCAGAAAGATTTTTCCTGTGACGCCAGTTTTAGATAAAGGGTATGATTTAAGGGTTCACATTCCATACTCATCCAAAAGATAAGCATTGAATGTTCATCCCTAAAATCACGGGGTGGTGACCATTATTTTTGATTTTTTTATTTGAGGGTAAATTGTATATTGCACCCTTAAATATATTTTTTTGCATCAATCATCTCAAGTTAATTAATTTCTTGTCCAATATTCAAAAAGAAATTTTCCTGTGACACCAGTATCCTGAAATACTTTTCCAATAGCACCTAATGTCTCAAATATATTTTCGACTCCCAGTATCTTAAGTTAATTAATTTTTAGTACATGAAGTTTTTTTTTTTTAAAAAAAAAACCCTTTATTTGGGGATAAGCATGAAATTTGGATTGATTGACATATTAGTATTAAGTTTTAGATTAAGGGTATAATTTGAGGATTCACATGGGATGCTCATCCAAAAGATGAGCATGGGATGCTCATCCCTCTAATTATATGGTGATGACAATTTTTTTTTTATTTGGATTAAATTGTATGTTGCAGTCTGAAATATTTTTTGCACCAAATATCTCAAATCAATTAATTTATTTTATTGCATTCTGAAATATTTTTCCCCTGACACCAATATCTTGAAATATTTTTCTAGAAACAACTAATTTTTGAAATATTTTTTCAACGCCCAATATTTTAAGTTAATTAATTTTTATTGCACAGATTTTTTTTTTTTAAAAAAAAATCTTTTATTTGGGGATGAGCATAGAATGTGGATTCGTTCACATACTAGTATGAAGTTTTAGATAAAGGGTGTAATTTGACGATTCACATTCCATACTCATCCAAAAGAGGAGCATGAGATGCTCATCCCTATAATTTTCGGGTGGGGACCATTTGTTTTATTTTTTATTTATTTGGATTAAATTATATATGGCACCCTGAAATATTTTTTGCATCCACTATCTCAAATGAATTAATTTTTTTCCTGCATTCAGAAATACTTTTATAGTCAAACTTAATGTCTGAAATATTTTTTTCAATGCGCACTATCTTTAGTTAATTAATTTTTAGAGCATGAAGTATTTTTTTTTTTTAAAAACATTTTATTTGGGGATGGGCATGGAATGTAGATTCATTCACATACTAGTATTAAGTTTTAGATTAAGGGTATAATTTAAGGGTTCACATTCCATGCTCATCCAAACGATGAGCATGGGATGCTCATCCATCTAATTTTGGGGTGGGGACCATTTGTTTTTTTGTTTTTAAATTTATTTGGATTAAATTGTATGATGCACCCTGAAAATTTTTTGGCATCTAGTATTTCAAATCAATTAATTTCTTGTCTTGCATTTAGAAATATTTTTCATGTCACATGATTCGAGTACTACCTAATATCTAAAATATTTTTTCAACGCTCAATATCTTAAGTTAATTAATTTTTACTGCATGCGGTATTTTTTTTTTTAAAAAAAAAACCTTTTATTTAGGGATAAGCTTGGAATGTAGAGTCATTCACATACTAATATGAAGCTTTAGGTTAATGGTATAATTTGAGGGTTCACATTCCACGCTTATCCAAAAGATGAGCATGAGATACTCATCCCTCTAGTTTTGGCGTTGAGAACATTTTTTTTAAGTCTTTTTTATTTATTTGGATTAAATTGTATGATGCACCCTGAAATTTTTTTGGCATCTAGTATCTCAAATCAATTAATTTCTTGTCCTGCATTCTGAAATATTTTTCCTATCACATGATTCGAGTACTACCTAATATCTAAAATATTTTTTCAACACTCAGTATCTTAAGTTAATTAATTTTTACTGCATGTGGTATTTTTTCAAAAAATAAAACCCCTTTTATTTGGGCATAAGTTTGAAATGTAGAGTCATTCACATACTAATATGAAGCTTTAGGTTAAGGATATAATTTGAGGATTCACATTCCATACTTATCCAAAAGATGAGCATGAGATACTCATCCCTCTAGTTTTGGGGTTGGGACAATTTTTTATTATTATTTATTTGGATTAAATTGGATGTTGTATTTTATGCACCCAGTATCTCAAATGATTTAATTTCTTCTACTACATTCATAAATATTTTTCTTGTGACTCCAGTATCCTAAAATATTTTCAAGTAGCAACTAATATCTAGAATATTTTTTCAATGCCCAGTATTTTTAGTTAATTAATTTTTAATGCATGGATTATTTTTTTAAAAAACGTTTTATATGGGGATCAACATGGAATGTTGATTCATTCAAATGCTAGTATTAATTTTTAGATTAAAGGTATAATTTGAAGGTTCATACCCATACTCATCCCTCTAATTTTAGGGTAGGGAACATTTTTTTTAAAGTTTATATGTGTTTTTATTTATTTGGATTAGATTGTATGTTGCACGCTGAAATATTTTGTTTGCATCATGTATCTCAAATGAATTAATTTATTGTCCTGCATTGAGAAACATTTTTCTAGTAGCCCCTAATATCTGTAATATTTTTTAAATGTCGTGTATCTTAAGTTAGTTAATTTTTAGTGCATGGAGTATTTTTTTATTAAAAAAAAAACTTTTTATTTCAAGATGAGCATGGAATGTGAATTCATTCACATACTAAAATTAAGTTTAAGATTATGGGCATAATTTGAAGGTTCACAATCCATGCTTATCCAAAAGATGAGCATGCAATGCTCATCATGCTCATCCCTCTAATTATGAGGTGGGGACCCTTTTTTATGTTTTTTTATTTGGAATAAATTGTATGATGCACCGTAAACTATTTTTTGCACCCAGTATCTCAAATTAATTAATTTCTAGTCCTTCATTCAGAAATATTTTTCCTGTCATACAATTCGTGTACCACCTAATATCTGAAATATTTTTTAAACGCCATGTATCTTGAGTTAATTAATTTTTAGTGTATGAAGCATTTTTTTTTTAAAAAAAACTCTTTATTTGGCGATGAGCTTAGAATGTGTATTCATTCACATACTAATATTAAGGGTATAATTTCGAGTTCACATTTCATGCTCATCTTTTAGATGAGCATCAATCTAATTATGAGGTGCCTCCAAATACGGTTTGCATAGATGTAGATGGATCAGTGCGCCATCAATATCAAGCTGCGTGCGGAGGAGTGATCCGAAACTCTCAGGGGCAATGGCTGATGGGTTTCTACAAATTTCTTGGAACCAGTTATTTTATTGAAGCGGAATTGCATGCTATTCGGATTGGGTTATCTACAGGACGTCAGATGGGTCTTCACGGTATTATCATGTATTCTGACTCTCTTGATGCCATTAATATCATCATGAGAGACTGCTATGCTGATCATCCGCTTATAGACCTCATTGGGGATATTCGCGACCTTCTTTTCCAAGACTGGCACGTGGAGATTCGCCATGCACCAAGAGATAACATTTCCTGTGCTGATTATTTGGCCAAGCAAGGCCAAGATGCAACTGATGTCGCGGACATTGTTCTTATCTCTGAAATCCCAGCTGGATGTTTCCATATGGTTTTGAAAGATCAATTGGCTTGTAATTGCTAATTTCTTTGGTTTGTTTTAGGACTAGACTCACATGATCTAGTTCCTGTCCTCCTGTATCAAGCTTCGGCTTGCCTTTCTTAATAAAAAAAAAAAAATCTAATTATGAGGTGGGGACCTTTTTTATTTTTTTTTGTGTATTTTTTATTTGGATTAAATTATATCCCATCCTAAAATTTTTTTTTTTGCACTCAGTATCTCAAATTGATTAATTTTTAGTCCTGCATTCAAAAATATTTTTCCTGTCACATGATTCGAGTACTACCTAATATCTAAAATATTTTTTCAACGCTAAATATCTTAAGCTACTTAATTTTTACTGCATGTAGTATTTTTTTTTGGTCAAAAAACCCCTTTTATTTGGGGATAAGCTTGGAATGTAAAGTCATTCGCATACTAATATTAAGTTTTAGATTAAGGGTATAATTTGAGGGTTCACATTACATACTTATCCAAAAGATGAGCATGAGATACTCATCCCTCTAGTTTTGGGGTTGAGACCATTTTTTTTAAGTCTTTTTATTTATTTGGATTAAATTGTATGATGCACCCTGAAAATTTTTTGGCATCTAGTATCTCAAATGAAGTAATTTCTAGTCCTTCATTTTAAAAAAAAAAAAAATCCTATGACACCAGTATCCTGAAATATTTTTCCAATAGCATCTTATGTCTGAAGTATTTTTCAATGCCCAATATCTTAAGTTAATTAATTTTTAGTCCATGAAGTATTTTTTTTTTTTTAAAAAAACATTTTTATTAGGGGATGAACATAGAATGTTGATTCATTCACATACTAGTATTAAGTTTTAGATAAAGGGTATAATTTGAGGGTTCACATTCCATGCTCATCCAAAAGATGAGCATTGGATGCTCATCCCTCAAACTATGAGGTGGGGACCATTCTTTTTAATTTTTTATGTATTTTTTTTATTTGAGGGTAAATTGTATGTTGCACCTTGAAATATTTTTTGCATCAATTATCTCAAGTTAATTAATTTCATATCCTACATTTAGAAATTTTTTTCATGTGACACCAGTATCCTGAAATATTTTTCCAGTAACACCTAATGTCTCAAATATATTTTCAACTTCGAGTATCTTAAGTTAATTAATTTTTAGTACATGAAGTATGGTTTTTTTTTTTTAAACAAGTGAGCCCCTTCCCTTCCTTATTAACCAGGCTACCAATTCTCTCCAAGTCCCACTGCCTCGTAGGTGTCACCAACTCACTGACTAGCAGTCCCTCCTCCCCAACAGCTGGCTTCCTGATGCACTTTGTTATCAATTTACACCCATCCTCTAACCAAACATCTGAAAGACTTGGCTATCACCCAAGAGGGGGGGTGAATTGGGTGTTTGATTAAAAACTTAGAACTTTAATAAACTTTCTGCAACTTATTAAAAGTAGTATGAATGACAATAATAAGTTATAGAGTGATAAGCAATCATTCAAACATATATGCTGGAATGTAAGAGATAAGGGAAGAGAATATGCAAACTGTGATTTATACTGGTTCGGCCCAATTCCCTGTTTGATTACACACTCTGTACTCGAAGATGATCCTTTCCCTAGGACTCACTCCCCTTACAAGCTGTAATCAACACAATGTGTTTCCTACTCAAGATCACCCAATCTTGAGTAACAGATATAATGATAGGATGTTTACAATGATTCTTCTCTCTCAGAAGTGTATGGATAAACACTGAAGTACAATACAAAACATTTCACTCTCTATGATATATAGACATTGAAAATCAGAGAGTAAATGATAAGCGAGTCGAGTAATAGCATGTTGAAGAGGTAGGCTTGTTTCTCTCGCTTGTTGTGTTTTTGAAGGTTTGTATGCGGCTCTATATATAGCGGCAAATCTTCATATGACCGTTGCTTCTCCATTCGCATTGTCTCCATTTGAAATTCTAGCTGTTGTGGTCATGGATGGGGAATATAGTCGTTGGGTCATAATGTTTCTTGAATATCTGATGATTGCTCTACATTGATGATCATTTAGTGCTTTTTATTTGATTTGTGCAACAAATCATTCTGAGTAAAAGTTGTAGCAATTGTTTCCAAATGAGGGAATTCATCATTTTGACTGATCCTCTGTTTGAAGCGTGAGATTAATGCTTTTGATTCTTTCCAGGCTGTCATCAATTTACTTTATTTGACTTTAAAGCAAATTCAAATCTGTCATAATAGAAACTTTGAATGATGAATCCGTTGAGGCTTCTATTTCATCGTCTGAATGTTTGAATGTATTGGAGAACATCACAGACGAGCATTTGTTCAAGTTCCTCGTTGAAATCTGTCATCTTTCCCATTTCAAAATGTGCAGCAAAGTTCATCTTCATACTTTTGATAGATCTTGATTTCTGTCAAGATTGATGTTCTGTCAAGCTTTAATAATCTGAAATATGTACACAAATGATGTAAATAATGTTAAGAAGAAGTATAAGTCATTTGGGTAATCATGTGATTGAAAATGAGACTTTCGGAATGATGATTTTCTGCATCAGGGACGTGAACTCGAGTTTGCATAAGTAGGCTCGAGTTTGGTTCTCTCCAAAACCATATTTTGCTCTCTGTCTTGTCTAAACTCGAGGTTGTCACTTATAGGCTCGAGTTTGGATGATTTTCGTGACCTGGTAGCTCTCTGTAACCCGCGAACTCGAGTTCACCAACTAATAGGCTCGAGTTTGGCTTTTTCCAACAATTTCATTTCACCTGATTTCTCTCGAGCTCGAGTTTGGCTTGGTAGGCTCGAGTTTGCTTCACTTGATAGCAAACTTCCAACATCCTGAAAATACTGTCCACTTTCGAGGGTCATATCTCCTTAGTCTGAACTCCGTTTTAGTTGGTTCAACTCTCAATGGAAATATCTTTGCGTCTACTTTCCAATGCCACCAATTTCAGCTCCATTGGATTTGTAGTTTGTGAGATACACTCAAAACATTGAAGGTTGGTCTGCTGTGTGACGTGGATATCACTGTCAACTTCATAAATTCATAGCTCCTTCATATTGACTCCATTTGGCTTGAATTATATATCAAAATGACGCATTGGGAGTCTAGTTTGATATGCCACTGATCTCACTTCAATCCGATCTCTGGTTTAGAAGATATCATTGAATTACTAGACGTCGCTTGAGTGAAACGTGGAACAGAGTTGCTGAAATGTTGAAGACCACTGTAAACTCGAGTTTGTATTTATAGGCTCGAGTTTGCCTTGTCCAGAGACGCCAGAAATGCTGAAAATATTACAGGCTCGAGTTTGTTAATGATAGGCTCGAGTTTGGAGTTCCAAACCTGAGGTTTGAGTATACAGACTCGAGTTTGTCTTGTCCAGAGGCACCAGAGTTGCTGAAGACATTATAGGCTCGAGTTTGCAAGTTATGAACTCGAGTTTGCTCATCCTGGAACTGATTTTTGATAGTTTTAACTCTGAATTGATCCGTTCCAGCTTCCATATGATCTTGGAGACTTCTAGAATCAATATAAGAACTTGAATAAAGATATTCCACTGCATTGCAAGTTCTTCCTTCTTCAATTTCTTCTCTTCTTCTAGATTACTCCCAAAATCATTTAATAACTTCTTGCTTCCTTGATATTATGATATTCCTATTATATTGCAAGAACTTCTTTCTTCAATCAACATTCTCCATCATTCAAGTATACTCCATTGTAGCTCAAATATGATGAAGCTTCATTCCAACTTCTGTTTTAAACTTTGCATCTACATTAAATATAAGAATTAGTCAAAGTAGAAGATAAATGTAGTATGCAACCTTTTTGCTCTTAAGAATGGCATCTATATAAGACATCATCAAAACTAATCAAAACCAACAACATTATCCATGCTCCTTAAGATGGAAACGCTCTCTGGTTCTACATCCTCCTTTTGTTAGAAATATTAAGGTGATATTAATTAATTGGTTAGTTGGTTAGGGGTCTAGTTTATATAAAGGGTCTTAGCTAATATAGTTTTGTGTATAAGACAGTTAGATTTTCACCATATTTAGAGAGAAGTTAATGTGAGTTTCTTTCTAGAGAGGGAAGTTCCTTGTAGATTTATAGAGTTAGGGTTAGTTGTTAATCACCCTCAAATGATGGATAATATTGTTAAATCCAAGTGAGTTATAATTTGTATGAGCATGTTGTTCTTATGTTAATAAAAGATTCTTCATATTTTTTATTATATTTCTCAAATTGCTTTTCTTTCAAGAATAAGAAGATCAGTTGCTACGAAGCTAAAAAAAAGTTAGGCCCTGTTTGTTACACGGAAGATTTGAGGAAGGAAAGGAAATGAATGGAAGTGAAAGGAAAGAAAAAGAAGATTAGGAGGGAACTTTAAAAATTTGAGCCGTTTGGTATACTAGGGAATGGAAGTTAGTTGAAGGAAAATGAAATGTTTGGTATAAAGAATTGGGCGTTGGTTAAGTGGGAAGATTAGGTGAAATTCCCACAATGCCCCTAAACTGTTCAAACGCTTGCGTTGGGTTCAAAAGTAAAGCACTAAAAGGACAACGCGTTTGAACGAAAAATTGGACAGTAACCAAACTTGTGCAGCTGTTTATATCAAAACATTCAAAAAACAACAATATGACAAAAACAAAAGTAGTTATTTTGGGTTCTGGGTTCCAAACAGAAGTGGGTGTTTTGGGTTCTAGGTTGGGTTCTGCAACCGAGCATGGCGGAGACAGATCAGAACAAGAGGGTTGGCAAAATTTCAGAGAGTTGCTCGACTTATCGTCGAATTGGAGGCTGCTTGGCTTTTTCGGGGAGGGTCAGTGGTTTTGGTGATGCCTGCCATTGAAGCATCGAAGCAGGCAGCCATGAAATTGTCGATCTTAGTATGTTATATCTGATGAAGAAGAAGCAAGAAGAAGAAGAACTGCATGCAAAAATCTTCAGGGCCAATTTCGTCACAGAATTTCACTCTCTCGGGAAGATTTCAGCTTTCCCTCCATTTTCAAATGGAATGCAAGTTACCATGTTTAAGGGAACATTGGAGAGGTTGGGAAGATTAGAGATTTCAGGTTCCAGGAAGATAGGCGCGCCAAATGTGTTTTATTTGAGGGAAGTGTCTCAAGTTCCCTTTCCCTAGCCAAGGTTCCGTGTAACAAACAGGGCCTTAAGAACGGAGGAACCAAGGCTCCTTCAGAGAATCTGATGCACAACAACCGGCCAAAACTTGGTTCCGGCGGCATGGTTACATTTCTGGTGGACCGAGTTTTGCTGACAAACTGAAGGGAATCAATCAACAAGAAGACCAGTCTGACGATGAAGATGATGATTTGGAGGAAGATTCCTCTGATGACACTATGTCCGAATCCTAAGAAAACAGTGGCGAGGAACAATAGAAAACACAGAGAAATTTCCCAACCTTTTCCTTCTCTAGAAAAATCCAAGGCTTAAAATACAAAGCTTGGAGGAAAGCAGTAATCGTGAAGCTTCTTGACAGAGCTATCGGCTACAAAGCTCTACTTTCTCGGTTACTAACTATGTGGGCAAGAAGAGGCGTTGTAAACCTCATTAACACTGGCCATAAGTTGTATGTGGTTAAATTGTCCAATAAAGAAGACTATTTCAATGCTCTCACTGGCGGCCCTTGGATGATCTACGACCACTACTTAATCGATTCAAACTAAACGCTCATCTCTCTTATTTCAAAAAGAGATCATCCAAAAATGGCGGGCCATTTTCAACCAATTTCCTTATGCACTGTGCATTACATATGCATCACAAAGATAATAGCCAACAGATTAAGTAATGTAATGGATGATTTGATCTCACCCTTCCAAGCTAGCTTTATTAAAGGTCGAACTATCTATGACAAAATTATTGTTGGACAGAGATACTGCATACTATGAAAAAGACGGGCAAAATAGCCTTGGTGGCAATCAAGATTGATTTGGAAAAGGCCTTTGATAAAATCCAATGGAATTTTCTTCAACAAGTCCTTATTGATGTGGGTTTCGATTCTGATTTCATAAATTTAATCATGAGTTGTATCTCGACAGTTTCTTACATTGTACCGTGGAATGGCAGCAAAAGCAATTTTTTCTCTCCCAAAGGGTTGCGACAAGGAGACCCAATTTCCCCTCTACTGTTTGTCCAGTGCATGGATAGACTATCTCATCTTATTTGTGACATGATGAATGATGGAATATGGAAACCAATCAAGATAAAAAGAAATGGACCTACCATTTCCCACCTCATGTTTGCAGACCATCTTTTATTTTTAGGAGTAGCAACTGAGCAGCAAGCCGCCACAATGATGTCTTGCATTATATTAACAGGTTCTGCCTCTCATCTGGTGAAAGCATAAACAAAGGCAAATCGTCCTTATTCTTTTCACCAAAAGTCCCTGCACCACTCAGGAAAAGAATCAGCGACTGCACTGGCATATCCACATCTACAGAGATAGGAAGATACCTTGGTGTTCCTATTTCTCGTGGACGAAAACCAACTGTTGAATTTGATTATATCATTAAAAGAGTCAAGGCTAAATTAGCTTGTTGGAAGGAGAATACTCTTTCACTAGCTGGAAGAATTTGCAAGATTTTTGGGGGTCATAGCCTAGAGGCTTAGGTTCAGGACATCATATTTAATGAACTTTACTTGTCAAGCGACCCACCTAGAAACAGCTCTCCTTTATGTTAGAGGGCACTAAAATGGAACTCCGATCGGATGCGGGTATCCAATCTCGCCGATGAGATGTCCAGCGGATTCTTGGGCCATATCTAGGGGGGCTACCATCCTATTGGATGGGATACTCTTGTTTGTCCCAAACAATATGGGGGCCTCGGCTTTAAAAGATTACAATCTTTTAACAAAGCTTGCAGAGCAAAACTCGCCTAGAAACTAGTTTGTGGAGCTAAAAGCTTGTGGGCTGAAGTACTCACGCATAATTATATCTTACGAAGCGACACACATGTACTCACTGCTCGAGGATCTGACTCAGCAGTTTGGAAGTTCATAACCCAACAAAAAGAAATTATAGAGATGGGCATGAGGTGGCACATCAGGAACGGGGAATCGGTTAATTTTTTCAATGACCGCTGGATGTTTCCTGATAAAACCATCAAGGATATGTGCCTTAGACCACTCACAGATGGAGAGAATGATTATATGGTATCTCTTTTTAAGAAGCTCGTGTCTATGTTACCGCCAATTCCAGACGCTGGTAATGACCTTCTCGCTAATTGGTTGCAGAAGCTGATGGTAATTTTTGAATCATAAGTGCTTACTCCCTCAATGAACAACCAGCTGAGCTATCCATCAATGGAGAAATCAAGCAGCTTTTGATGAGGACTTCATTAGGCCTGCTGATCCATACCAGGCTGTATTGAACTCGTGGAAATCTTGTGTTCAGATCCAAGAAGCACCAATAAGCACTATTCTCAACCCTCCACCGATACGCTGGTCCCCCTTCTATGGGATGGGGTTAAGCTCAATGTAGATGGCTCAGTTACGCCTTCTGGAAATAGTGCTGGTTGTGGTGGTCTCATTCGAACTCACATGGGAACATGGATAGTAGGCTACACACTGGCAGCATTCTAAATGCATTAGTAGATTTAATTCCCCAGCGGTCTAGTCTTTTATCATTTTGGGTCTTGCCCTCTCATGTACCCAAAAAAAAAAAGTCCCATCACTCGGTTGAATTAAAAACGGACAGCTCAAAAGTACCACTGTCCTCTTTCTCACTTGTGTGCTGCTGACAAATTCAAAGTTCCTTTGCACTTTTGTGTATTGATTCTTCTGCCTCAAGCCTGCCGTATAAGCAAAGATCGGAGTATCGGACCACAACATATCATGTGGCTCAAGCTTTCACATATATATATTTCAGACACCTCAGGTCAGTTGGATCCAAATCCAATTCTTACTGTAACACACATATCTCATCGCTTAATTACCACACCAAGCAACCAACGCTCCTCCTGCATTATTATTTTGTTTTCTTTTCCTGGCCAAATTTACATGCACGTATATTGAAGTGATTGTGAGTGAGGAAATGGTTGAATATTGATGAGCTAAAGCACATTTTGAGATCTGATTAGTAACAGTAATTGCTTTGGTCTTTGTCTTATTCTATATATCCTAAAGTTACTTACTGCTGTAGGAAGCAGATCTTTAATTTCCTCATCTTTTTTTTTTTTTTTTTTTATCTCTCATTAACTCATCTAGACTGTTGATTAGAAAGATGAAAGAAAAGTTAAAGTAGTATTGTGATATTTCAGATTGATTGAACGGGTATAATTTAAATATTATAAGGAATGATGAGAGAAATCCAACTCATTTTTATAATTTACAAAAACACATCCTACGTGTCCTTTTAATTTTTCAGTGTTGGACCTACTCCTCATCAGAGTCACTTGTTAAAATTCATCAAAGACATGACTCGTGATTGACTTTTTATTTATTTATTTCTGCCATCAAAGTCATGAGTGATTGAAAAAATTAAATAAAAATAAAATTTAAAGTTGAAAATGAAATGCCACCCGTTTGGATTTTGACATATTTGAGTCCCCTTGGACAGCTATTAACCTTCCTTGTTACTAAAACCAGAGAGGTTATAACAGTTAGAATCCGTTCCAAGCATTTTGAATTTTTTTTTTTTAAAAAATCTTGCTTTGCCTTGAAAATGTCGTTCTCTTAGTTTTTCCTGGGTCAGTTTTTCTCAACCTGGCGTGAAGAAAGAAAACCAAGAGTCAACATCATTTCTTTTGTGTTTATTATTAATTAATCACAATTACCAGTAGCGTTTTTGGTACATTTCTTTTTTAATATAATTATGAAATTCTTGTACAATTTCGGAGAGAAACACCAGTATGATAAAAAAAAAAAAAAAATCGTGCATGCAGTTTAATTTATTATATGCTGAGACCACAATTTAAAGCCAAATCATAAAACCACAGGCATAATACAAATTGTAATTAAAACCAAAAACAAAACTTGTTATAACTTTGTTTTGTTTGGTTAGTGGTCATTAACAAATCGCGTTGGTTTTTTTTTTTTATCATTTTCTTATAATCTCTAAATCATGTCTGTCTAACTGATATGACATATAACAATACTACTTTGACTTTTCTGTTATATTCTCAATCAACGGTTCATATAGATTAATAAGAGATAATGAAAAAAATGAGAAGATGATTTGTTTCCAAACAAACCATATATGTGAGTCCAAAAGGAGCCGTTGGTGTGGCTTTGTCATCAAGTTATCAATATATACATAATTCCTTCACTAGATTCGTCGCTTCTTGTAATTCCTCCAACAAACCTCATATATACAACAATGCTCATCATCATCTTCTTTATTATTGTTATGAACAATGAGTATATAATAATAATGACGACGATGACCATAATGATTCATATGAAAGACCTTCGAACTAACATTTTCTAAAGCCATGTGGTACAACTCTTTTGGAGACTTATCCAAACATCATTACATTATCAGAATATGAAACCAATCGAGCTCCATCTGATCGATCAGTTTTAATTTGGAAAGATTCCAAGCTTGTGTTTATGACTTTGTTCTATTGTCTCCCACAACAAACTGAATTACAGGTCAAAGACAACAAATACACTTACCACATAAATATCAGCAGCTCCTATTGTTAGAGTCCTCAAACTAATTTGGGTAGATTAAAAAAATAAAATTTATTAATTAACTATAGTAAATATAACATAATTAACTTAAATAACCCCACATAGCATTATATATATTATATATCAATTTACAGGTTAGGTAGATTAATTTAAGAGAAATTGATAAATATAAGAGATAAAATAGATTGACATCTTATGTCCACGGCAAAGTCCAACTTCCCAAGTAGCTCTTTAAAAGATTGAGGGAGTAATTACTAATAATTTGCAAGTCATATAGTTTCACCTGATTTTTAATTCTTATACCCCTTCAGTATTTTATATAAGACGTATTTGATGAATTGATCTTGATCATAAATATAAGGCAAAGTTTTCATACTTGTCAATCTTTTCCTAATTTACCCCTATTGACTATTGATGCTCCTTAAACAATAATCGATGAGGTGGGGGGAATGAGAGAATTAAGAAAGGTGACTAATATTTTAGAAAATACATGTCATAATAACTAATTTAACCAGCTTATTTAATTTAATTAAATTGGATAAATAAGTCTTATAGGAGTATTAAGATCGGATTAGCAGTTTTTTATTATTATCAAGTTCATGTAGTTATACATTATTCAAAAGCATAAAAATCTATAATTACTTGTTAAGATGACCTTATTAAAATTCATGTAAGACTATAGGATCCTACTCCCTCTGGTCCTTATTATAAGACACCAACTAGCAATTTTATTTGATCCTTTTTATAAGGCACTTACTTATTCCCAATGAGTATTGATTATTTTTTTCCATGTCTGCCCCTAATTAATAAAGGTAATGGGTAAGAGTAATAATTAATATAATATTAGAGTTTAGAGCAATTATTAGGGGTAATATTGGAAATTACTTAGATTATAGGACAACTTTATTGACTTTAACTATTTTTATTGGTTTGTGAGAAAAGTTAGTTGATGCTTTAAAAGGTAATGATAGTATATTTGGTTTGAAAGGAGAAGATGAGAAGGGATGAGAAGGGAGGAAAGACTTTTACCAAATTGCTATTAACGCACGCTAAGGTTTCTATCCATAAGATCATTAACCTCTACTATTGACTTTTGTCTTTAATTTGAATTCAGTCAAAGTATTTAATAACTTCCATAAATTAATTTACAAATTTATGCATCAATTATCCACACACTAGTTGAAGTAATTAAATTCATATCGGGCAAACAAATAAATAAATAAATTCATGTTCAGCGTTTGGGGCACAGTTGTAATAATACTATTCCATCCACTCGCGTGCGTGTTCAGAGTTCAAATAAATCTTTGTCAACGTAACAGTTAACAACCACAACATTTTAAAAAAGAACGTCCTGGTGCCGATAATATTAAAATGAATATGCATTCATTCACAGAAAATTAAAAAGTCACTACGAATAATTGCTCACCAAGCGATATATATAAAAACGGGGAAATCCCGTATATTAAAATTTTAAACTGGCTTAATGACTCAATTAATAATTTGTTGTCAACTTGATTTCAAAAATTTCTATTTTAAGTGGCTTTATATAGAATTTTCCCTATAAAAATTCTACCCTTCACAAGTACTTGGCAAGAAAATCATAGTTTTTTGGAATTATTTTTTTCTATATTTTCAGAAGCAATTCTCCAAAACATATTCTTTAAAATCAATTTTATCATTTTTTATGAGAGACTATTCTCCGAAAACTAATTCTAACATATCCTACCTAAAGGAGTGATTGAGAGAGAAGTTAAGCAGCAACTTGTTAATGGCTGTAGAAAGCAATAAAAAATGATTAGAATGATTGAAAATAATTATCATCAATCATATTTTCAATGATTAATTAATAATGTGATTTTTTATAGATTTTATATTAAACATTGAACATAAAATATTAATTATTATAAAATATAGTTTACCGTTTAAAATATTACAATTGCATTACTTAAAAAAACATAGTTTGAAATGTATATTAAATCATACAATTTAATATACAAAATGCTTACATTATGTGTTTCTTTAATTTTTTGGGTACTGGGGTTTTTTTTTTTGGTCAAAGGATACTTGAATTAATACTCTGAAAAGATTACAAACCAACATTAGAGAAGGGAAAACAACAAGAAGAAAAACAACATCAAAGGAACAAACAAAATTACAAACAAAACCGAACACACACAAATAAAACAAACTACAAACAATCACCATTCAATGAGTGATTGAGGAGAGGGGCATCAAGAGGAGCGACATCCGCCTGCTGGGAGTCCAATGCTAGAAGAGACAGTAAAGAAGGTGTTGGTTGGAAGACCCACCCAATTGGGCACACCTCTTTATAAACATCAACTGCAATTAGGTCAGCGGCACGATTACCCCCATTGGGGTAAAGGACAGAGAAAACCCAACATTGGTCATCAAAAGACGAATAATATCGAAAATAATACTCTTACTCCTCCAATCAATCATATCCGGAAATTTAGCATCAACACATTCAAAAAGAGAAAGACAATCGGTTTCAAAAACAACATTATCATAACCGAGATCAACAGCGAGCATCAGTGCCCTCTTCAGAGCTAAAGCTTCAGTCATAAATGCAGGATTTCACCTTATCCATAAAATCCCATTTGAAATCACCAAAATGGTCCCTACAGATAACTCTGATAGCAGCACCAGTCTTATTAGCCGAAAAGGTTCCATCACAGTTAAATTTAAGCTTGCCAGTAGGTAGAGGAGACCATAAAACTAGATGAATAGGAATAACCCTTTGGCCCTACGGATTAATATGTTTTTTATCGCAATTCATTTTGGGTGGTGGTTTTGGAAATTTAGAAAACATGACAAAATTAAAGCTGATGAGTAAAATTCGCAGCTAAGATGAAAAGGGAATGAAAGAGGCTGTGGGTGAAAATGACATTCAATTCTGATTTTTCTAATCATCTGTTCTGAATCGGACAGAGATCTACCTCCCACAAATAGATATTCCTTTCATCGTAATCGATCAATTATTCATAATTATATATTCACCCACTGAGTTTCAAATTCTAACAATGCACAATTCTTTTTCTTTCCTTTTTTTTTTTTGGCCGACAACACTGCACAATTCGACCTCCTGTTTTCTTAGGAAAAAAAATCACTTTATTGACAATACATTAAATATTCTCGATGGCATTATAATATTTTAGCATTGAAAATATTAGTTAGGAAAATAAAATATTACTATAATTTTATAAATAAAATAGTAATTTAACTTCTTTTAAAAACTAATTTTGAAAATATTAAACTACTTACATGGAGTTTTTTATATTCATTATATCAAGTTTTCAAATCTCATGTACATAATCATATATTCTCTTTTTTGGGAAATATTATTATTTAATTATAAACTCACAGAAAATAAAAATGAAACATGGCTATATATAACTGAACAACTTGAGATGGTGATGGATATAAGTAACATGATCAGTCAGAGTAATTTCCAATGTTAAATACTAATTTCATGGATATTTATTTAATTATTCCGTTGTATTCTCCTGTCTGATGGACAACAACAGTACGAGGCCCTAAAAAAAAAGGGACAGCATTGGAATATCAGTGTCCATATAAGAAGATTCAAAAAAATTTAAACTATCATATGAAATGAAATAAAATATTAAATATATAAGAAAATAAAATACTAAACACTAAATAATAAAAATAATATTAATATCTCATTCCATTTTATTATATATTAATCAATATGTTAAGAGAAATTCGTTGATAGAATTTCTTACTGCAAAGGTTCTTGGACATATTGTTTTGGTCGTATAACTATTTTCTAACCTTTTTGATTTGATGAAGGTTTTTTCCTCTTGTGGTTTGCAGTGCAAAATGGTTATTGTCTCTCCTAATAAAAGTACTTCATGTGATTCAAACTTGCGTTTTTTTTCTTATAGGGTTGAGATCACTTACCATGAAGATATCATATGTTAAACAAAATTAAATAAGAGTTACACTTGTTTAAAAGGGTATAAATTTATAGCAATTTCTCTTATATTTTTTTGAGCAAGAATTTTCTCTATTTTAATCACCATTAGATATAGATAAAAAAAAAAAAGAGAGAGAAAATGACACTTAAGTACCATCTGAATTCGCTCAACCCAGAGAAGCCCTTGAACTTGTGAAAGGACAAATAAAGGATAAGGGGCAATAAGGGATATGGAAATTTTGAAGAAAAATACAGTGAACCCTTCACATAATGAATAACACCAAGAATATCTAAAGCTTCAACTGCCATGATCTCTTTGGAGAACAACGGAATCACGTCGGAGCTTTGGCTGGCCTATGATACAGGACTTGTCGGAGGTTTGATTCCGACAAATATAGAGGAAGATCATAAGAACCATAAAGAGGAAGATGAAGAGGAAAAGGCAAATCGGGCTCCAACTTCTTCTTCCTTTAACGCTCACACTTGAATAGTCATCTCAAATCATATTGGGTTGAGTTAAGGTTTAAAATGATTTGATTTGACTTACTATCTACACAGACAAATACCAAGGAGATCATGGCGGTCGAAGTCTTAGATTTTCTTGGTGTTCTTCATTACATAAAGAGTTGTTTGGACTTTTCTACAAAAATTTCATATCTCTGATTGCCCCCTTATCCCTTCTTTGTCCCCCCACAAGTTTAATAGGCTTCCCTAAATTTAGAAAATTCATATAATATTTAAGTGTCATTTTCTAAAAATAAGAATAATAACAAAGATATACATAAAAAATGAAATAAACTTCTACGGTATAATTTCTGCAATCACTTAAATGCTGTAGCTCATTGTTATTGACATGAAACTTTTCCAGGACCTGAGTCCATGGTAATCTTACGTTGCTCACATTTGCCCCTAAATAAAAAAAATTATTCTAATTCTAATTAAAACGCAGAATCTGTCGCCTTAAGTGTTTTTTTTTTTAAAAAATTAACCCGTGATCGCAAAATGCAACAAATCCATTTCCACTTCAATCCTTCTTCTTTACCAACATTCATTAGGAGTAAGTGAAAAGGGATTTTCTCTTCCATCGCTATGTCCTCGATGGTGTGAGAATTAAGAAAATAGTGTTGGGAGCTTTTTTCTTATGGTTATGGGCCTAACGCGGGGTAAAATCTGAATTAGTTGGAAGGTTCTGATGAATCGAGTGGGAAAAAAAATCAAATCTTCTTCTTTTGAATCGCAAAAGGGTCCTGCCCCACAACTTTGGGGGCCTCACCTCACCCACTATAATATAAAAAAAATAAAAAAAATCCCTCTATAGTAGAAGTATTATTATAAAATAAAGTTAAACACGAGTAAAATAATAAGAAAATAAGGATAGAATGACCCATCCGTCCCCCGTCTTGCCACTCATTTCTCACGCACTGCAGTAGTATAAAACCGTAAATTTGAGCATATTGGAGGGCAAATGTTCAACCATTCCCAACCACATAATATTTGTTTCCGTTCGTCATCTTCACCGTCAGTCTGGCCTCTCGTCCCCTCTTGCTCTCTCACTTCATCGTCTCAATCTCTGTTTGCGAGTGTTTCTTTACCAAATTCTCCTCTGAAGGCTTTGCTAATTTTAGCCGTTCGCATCCCTTGCCGAAATCATCTTATTTCCCTCTCTACATTCTTCTTTCTCTCTCTCACGCACGCTCACTGTTGGACTCTACTTGACCTTCCTCTTAATTAAGCGCTGTGCAATTATCAACCCCTTTATTCTTACACACCCACATTCTCTCTCTCTCTGACTCCATTTTTTTTTCATCTCTCAGTGTCGCACTTTCTGTGCGCTAAATTTGATAGGCAATTCCGGGAGCAGTCTACCCAGATCTGAATCTGCTGGCTTGAGATCCATTCCCTTTTGAATTCAGCAATGGAGGAAGCGCTGGAACTTGCGCGCACCAAGGACACCAAGGAGAGGATGGCCGGGGTGGAGCGCCTTCATCAACTTCTTGAAGCTTCCAGAAAGGGCCTCACTTCATCCGAAGTTACATCCCTCGTCGATTGTTGCTTGGATCTCTTGAAAGACAACAACTTTCGGGTCTCTCAGGGTGCACTTCAATCTTTGGCCTCTGCTGCTGTGCTCTCTGGCGAGCATTTCAAACTTCACTTCAATGCGCTTGTTCCTGCCGTCGTTGATCGCTTAGGGGATGCCAAGCAACCAGTTCGTGATGCTGCCAGAAGACTCTTGCTTACTCTCATGGAGGTACTTATCTTTGACTTCTTATCGTTTCCTCTTGCCCATCCTTCTCTATTACTTCACGTTTCGATAATTCTAGTTGAACTTGAAGTTTGTGGCGACAAATAGAGTGGGGGAATTGGAAGGATCCACTGCGATTGAATAGTATATGCATTTGACGGATTTGCGAAGGTTTTTTCCCGTGTTTTTATTCAGAATTAGGTAGAATATGAAGTTGGATCGGCATACGTCTTAGATTAGTTTATGCTTCCTTATTCCTGTAGCAGTGAAGTTTCTACTCCTACAAGTCCAAAGAATTTATCAAAAGTAAGAGCGCGAGCAATGTTAAATCTAGCGAAGTAGAAATCCACGCGAAAATAAGAGAGATATAAAATAAATGCTACTTCCTATTATTGCAGCCGTTTGTATAATATTAAATGACTTGACACGGGGTTAAAATGAGTAATGAAAATGTGAGAGCAAGAATAGAACTGAGTATATGGAGAGGAAGCTCAATGACTTTAAAACCCGAACAATTGATACATGAAAGTTCTAACCGGCCAAAATGTCCTGCTTCTCTCGAGAATGATAAATCTGATGGGTTACTAGTGATGACTGCCGCTTGCTTGGCTATTGGTTTAGCTATTGTTTAGTTACTTTTGCAAGACATCGTAGATTTTTTCTTTACCGGAATTGCAACCTTGATCACTAGAGCTTTTCTGCGTCTGTCTTGCAGTTATCAATTACATAGGGATGCTGCATGTACATACTAATGCAGTAAGAGAGATTTCGTTATAATGTGAAATTGATGATCATGTACGCATTCAGAGAAGTATTCTTTCACACGCAACCTATGCAAAAAGATAGGTCTATAAATATACCAATAAAAAAAGATAGGTCCATAAAAAGTTTATCCCGAAGCTAGCTGTTCAAGTAGATGTTGCTGAGTGTGCTATTGAGGATTGAGAAAGCAGGGAGCTTCCGTCCTTCTTTCCTTTTAGTTGATTTGCTTCATTTATCCATCCAGTCATGATAGCGGAGTCTGGAATCTTTATTTCTTGCTAATCTTGTTTTCTTTTCCTTGTTCTTCTCAATAGGGTCATGTTTCTTCTAGACATGCCACTCAAAGGTCCTTCTCTGGTCAAATCCTTTGTTTGGGGAGCATCACTTAACATGATTAACCCAAATGCCTGTTGGCTTGTAGAGCTTATGCTGCACTTTTGTCTGACATATGTGTCCTGTTAGATCTGATTTAGGATTTGTTTCACTTTACCTCTACATTGTCCTGCACTGTCTTATCTTTGGATTATTTTTCCTCGTACATTAGTCCTTTGGAGCTGTTTGTGTTTCATTTCAAAGGCTTTGGTAATAAGAACACAATGTTGTGGCAATGTGCAGCTTATGGATTCTTCGTTTTATGGCATATAACTGTATTGGATTTATGGCTTCAATTTGGTGCTCTGCACTTGGGGTTATTATGGGAGTCTCTATTTCTGTTTTGCTGAGGTCTTGCTCTGCTTGTTTTGCTGAGGTTCTCTTATCTTCCAGCAGTGTGTATTTTTCTTATCTCTATAATGAAATTTTCCTTTTATTCTAAAAAAAGATCCTTTGGGAAGTATGTTCACTCCACGTGACTATTTTACCCGTTTACATTTTTTTGAAGTATAAAGATAAGCTGATTACATTGCATGTTTGATTAGGCTATGTTTTTGGCACTACTTTATTTTCTTCCATTGTGAGCTTTTCATTTTATTCTTCTACAGGTTTCGTCTCCAACAATAATTGTGGAAAGAGCTGGTTCTTTTGCCTGGACACATAAAAGCTGGAGAGTCCGAGAGGAGTTTGCACGGACCGTCACCTCTGCCATTGGTCTATTTGCATCTACTGAGCTTACCCTTCAACGGGTTATTCTTCCTCCAGTATGTTTATTGATACTTACAAAGAAGCAGCACTTAGCTTCTACATGGTTAGATGTTTCAGGACGTGATACTAACCCTTTTCAATTTGAATTGTCAGATTTTGCAGTTGCTCAATGATCCAAACCCTGGTGTCAGGGAAGCAGCTATTTTGTGCATTGAGGTGTGGCTATGATATCTTCTGTCTTATTTTAGTTTTCTCACTCACCAAAGGGCTTGGCTGTACTTTTAGGTTTATGACTAGAGGCAAAGAAAAATGTGGTTTATGACATATAACTTAGTACTCAGTAATGGATTTGAGTTTCTAAATCTAATTTTACGATTGATGTGCTCTATTTCCTTTAGAGTTTGAAGTGTTTTTACTTTCATCAAATTTATTCAATCATGAATGAATTTTTTGGTTGAGTTATATAATTAATATTATGATTCAATAAGGTAAAGTTTATTACTGATCTCCTCATATCTGAAATGGTTTCTTTAAAATTTTTAATTAATTTGAGATTTTCCATTTTCAGGAGATGTATGCTCAGGCTGGACCTCAATTTCGTGATGAACTTCACCGTCACAATCTTCCATCATCTATGGTAAGTATAAAAGAAAACTAATTTCTATTTCATTGTTGTTTAGTTGACAACCGTTGCACGTGATTTCGACCTTGAAGGTCCTTTTGCATTATTAAGTCAAAACTGTGAGAGATTTTATTATTCCAATTCTTTTGCATCGCAATGGTTTTAGGTTAAAGATATTAATGCCAGGCTTGAGGGCATTCAGCCTAAAGTTCGCTCTTCAGATGGTATTGGAAGTGGTTTTATTGCTGGGGAAATTAAGCCTTTGGGTGTTAATTCCAAGAAAAGTAGTCCAAAGGCTAAAAGTTCATCAAGGGAGACATCACTTTTTGGAGGTTAGAGTCTTTGCAGTTTTTGGATTGTTAATTCTATTCTGATTTAGTGTTTATGCTATTTTTGTTGGAGGCTCTTGTTTATATGCTTTTCCATATTTATACCTTATTTGTGATGTATGCGCGTGAGGTAATCTGCTTTCTACTGCAAAGTGCAGACATCATCACAGGTAGTTTGAATTTTGTGAGTCTGATTTCCTTTCTGTGATGTTATTTGTGAGCCTGCCTGATCAGATTTTTAGGTTTTCTTACATACCAGGAATACATTTCCTATTAAATCTAGCTACGAAAGGGTGGTTATCCTGTTATTTTGTTTCAATGAGTGTCTCTAATTTTGGGGATATTGCTGTAGCTAGCATGTATATTTCAATACTGGGATGAATCCAGTAGTTTAGTCTGAATAAACTGTGTGTGTAAAAGTAGTCAAATCCTATTACTGCTATGGTGTCAAGGTCAATGGTTCATATTCTGCCTTTCTCCAATGAAGAACTTAAAGATTATGACGTCATACAAGTGCAAACTATATATTTCGGGCAAATTGACGGTGGTAGAGTGATGCAAAGGGAAAGACTTGATATTTGTAAAACTATTAAAAAGATTTATGCCTTAGAAGTTTTTTGAGTTTAACATTTTTGTACAAATACAGAAGGATGCTGTCCTTGCCAAACCTTTTGTGTTTCTATACATGCCTTCGTTATATGCTCAATTGTTTTCTCATTATAAGCAGGAGAAGGTGATCCCACAGAGAGACCCATTGATCCTGTCAAGGTTTATTCAGAAAAGGAGTTTATCAGGGAAATTGAAAAGATTGCATCAACCCTTGTGCCAGAAAAGGACTGGTCAATTCGAATTGGTGCCATGCAAAGAATTGAAGGTCTTGTTTTGGGAGGTTGGTGTTCCTCGCCCTTTCAGGAGTATGTACATCGTTACATATGCTTGAAATGTGAATAATTTTGGAGCCTACTCATTTGGCACTTCACATTCAACTTTGTTTAGATGTGAATTGTCATACTATAAGGGCATTTATAGTCTAAAAGGGCCTGAACATTTGTCACTGTAGAATATATGTGAAATGAGATTAGTGTTACGGATGCCTGTGACAATCTTTATGTGTATTTAAACGAATTTGGGTTGAGTATTTAATTGTAGGCCTTTAGATCAATATATATCCTTTGTACACTAAATTATGGCATGAAAGAATTGTGAAAATGAAAATGTCTTTTTTTTTCCACTCGAAACGTCTTCGATAAATGATATAAATGGGAAATCTGGATACTGGTAAGGCTCTGAATCATTGCCATTGAGTGCTAACCTTCAACCATCTATCATTTCTGATAAATGAGTCTATTTGGCTATCAAAAGCAATATATGAACTGTTCAATTGTGTTTCAATGCTTTTGTAATTTTATTATCTACCAGAGTTCTCTGCTTTTCTTTCTTTTTCCTTTAACAGCTTCCTTTTCTGTTAATTATTTGTGGACAAATGGCGTTATGTTTTTTTTCATTGAGACATGTACCGTGTTTTTTCCCCGGTTTTTGGTCTGTGGTTCCAATGTTGCATTTTTTTATTACTCTGTTAGGTGCTGCTGACTATCCATGTTTCCGGGGAGTCTTGAAGCAACTTGTTGGACCTTTAAGTGTGCAATTATCTGATAGAAGATCTAGCATAGTGAAGCAGGTTCATGAACATTCCCTTTTGTACCCATTCTCCTTTCTACCCTTTTTACCGGCACTGTTTTAACATGTGTAGATGCTTCAATCCTCAAGATAAACATAATTAACATGGAATATTAATTCCCTCCTCAAAATATGAAAAATAGTGAACAAATTGCAGGATGAGGATTTGTAAGAGTCTAAATAAATTGTTTGGTTGCAATTTCTTTTTCCTCTCTACATTTCCATCTTTTTATTTGTTTGGGTAGCTAAAATTGGAATCATGAATAGAAAGACAGTATGATTGTTTTTATTTATTTAAGTCCGAGGGCTTTGTCAATGTTTTAATCTCTTTAACTGCTCATGCACCTTTTTTCTTTTGGTATTTTGGTGTTGCTTTAGGCTTGCCATCTATTATGCTTTTTGTCAAAGGAACTCCTGGGTGATTTTGAACAATGTGCTGAAATGTTCATACCGGTGAGCATAATGTTTTATCTTTAATTTTCATGATTGTGACATTTTCAGAAAGTTTATTAATTCTTGGTTTGATAATCAGGTCCTTTTCAAGCTGGTTGTGATTACTGTACTTGTGATTGCAGAGTCTGCAGATAACTGCATAAAAACGGTAATATATATCTGGTCAAGTAACGTTATAAATAATTCTTCCCATGTGCTGTATGTTAATTTCACCTTTGTCCTCTATTTTTTAGATGCTGCGTAATTGTAAAGTTGCTCGTGTGCTTCCTCGTATAGCTGAATGTGCAAAAAATGATCGCAATGCTGTACTTCGTGCTAGGTATGAACTGTCATTTTACTGGAATAAATCTGTGGGAATTTTGATAATTCTTTGATTTCTTTTATATTGTAGGTGCTGTGAATATGCTCTTTTGGTATTAGAACATTGGCCTGATGCTCCAGAAATACACCGATCAGCTGATTTATATGAGGAGTTGATAAAGTGTTGTGTATCAGATGCAATGAGTGAGGTACTTTAACCATGCAACATGTTTGCCAAATTTTATTGCTTTCTTATTGCGGCACCTTTCATTCTTTGCTTATGAAGATTTAAATGTGAATTTCATGCTATGACTTTAGTGTATTTTACCTGATTGGCATTTTTAATGATTTTTTTATTCCTTTTCCTCCTAGCTAGATAAAATGTAGTGTGGCTATTGTGCAAGAGAAAGCAGGTGTAGCCGTGTAGATGCCTGATATGTAAGGTGTAGAAAATATTAGAGTTAGTTAGTATTACTGTTACTATTGCTGCTGTTATTTCCGTTGGGTTAGTTAGGGAAGGGGTAGTTAGGTTGTTATATTCTGTTAGTGTTAAAGTTCAGAGGTATAAATACTCTCCATATTGTTGTGTTTTATTCATAGGAAAGGATAGCTCTTATATAAACTCTAGCAGAACTGTCAAAGGCAAGATTAAAGGGATTACAAAATAAAGAGAAATAAAGAGCTGATTACAATCAGTCATAAATCTTTCCTAAACTGATACAACTAGAATCAAGGGATATGATAGAGCTAGGATCATGGGATGAGATAGAGCTAGGATCATGGCTAGTATCATGTGTAATAATCTGATTTCTAACACTCCCCCTCAAGCTGGAGAGTATATGTTGATCATTCCCAGCTTGCCTCGAAATCCTTCAAACTTCGTCCTGCTTGCTTCAATCTTCAAAATTTTTAGACTTGTACTTCTTGAGTCTCAGCGGCCCTATATTTTTGTTTTGGGCTTGTACTCTTTTTGAGTCTCAGAGGTTCCATATTTTGTTTGGGCTTATACTCACTTTTGAGTCTCAGAGGTCCCATATTGTGTAGCAGAACACGTCCAAAAGAATTTCACGTCCCATTCTCTAGAACTCCCAATCGTCCTCCTCGTTTTTAAATCCGGATTGTACCAGATTCACGCTGGGAATAATAGAGTTTGACTTATTTTGCTTCTCAAGCATCTTGCGAAGCATCTGTAATTCTTCTCAACAAATCGAACGGACATAAAAGCCATGGGAGATGTTCCGGTTGATTTTCCGGGAATTGATCCGAACAAATGAGGGAACTGAGAGGAATCCATGTTTCTGGAAGAAGAGTAGTCGCCTGAATCTGGAAAACTTCACCGAAGAGTCGCCGGAAAATTCAAAAGTTCACCGGAGGATGTAATGAGCACCGGGGATGGCCGGAAATCAGAAGAGGAGGCCTAGACAGGAAGTCGCCGTCGAAAGAGACGCCACACGCGCCGCCACAAGGTTGTTGGTCGTCGGGCGTGTGCACACCACGTGTCGCCGTGGAGACGTCGGATGGCCACCGGACTTTGGGCGTTTGCCGATCGGAGCCCTTCGGAGCTCAAATCCATTATGACACTGTCTCACATAAGATCTGCAGACCAAATTGCAGATATCCTAACTAAACCACTCGGTCGAACGAAGTTTGAAGGAGGACGTGTTGAATTGGGTTCGTACAAAGGTATAGAAGTTTTGAAAGACTTTGGCGATATCGGATTTGTCTTTCATTAAATAAACCCATGTGGTGCGAGTGTGATCATCGATAAAAGTAACAAACCACCTGGTATGAGTGAGAGTGGCTAGTCGGGCAGGGCCCCAAATATCACTGTGAATCAATGTGAATGGGGAGGTGGGAGTATAGGGTTGTTTGGGATATGAGGATCGTGTCTGTTTTGCAAATTGGCAAGTTTCACAATGAAAAGGAACATAATTTTTATTGAATAAATTTGGAAACACATGTTTCATATAATCAAAACTAGGGTGGCTCGATCGACAATGCCACAAAGAATATATCATTATTCTCGTGAATTTGAGCTAACCAGCTCGCCTTGCCTTCCACGTTTCTTTATTCTTTGAGGTTGACCCTTCAAGGTAGAACAATCCATCCCATTCTCTAGAAGTCCCAATCGTCCTCCTCGTTCTTAAATCCCGAAACACACATAAACCATCATCAAAGATCACTCGACATATTTTACCGCTAGTCAATTTGCTTACAGAGATCGATTACATGTGTAAGTTCCGGTACAAACAAAACGTTATGTATTGCCAAGTGGTCGGATAATGTAACAGTACCAATGCCCTCAACTTGTGTGAATACACCATTAGCTACTTTTACTTTGAGGTGTTCATGACAGAGTTTAAGGTTACAGAATAGAGTTTTGTTACTGGTCATGTGATCCGTAGCTCCTGAGTCAACAATCCAGTCCCCAGATGGTCCCTGAACTGCAAGAGCTGAGCTTTCAATGTTGCTTGGTCTACTCCGGTTCAAGAGTTTCCTACTTTCCTCAAATTGCACAAAGTTAACTACATCAAAGAGTTGTGGGAGTGGCTTCTGCCCCATGATTCGTCCCCTTACCTCCTCGAAAACATCATTTAGGCCTAAGAGGAAGTCGTGTATCCTTCCTTCTTCCACAATTTGTTTGTACAATTGTACATCTTTGAGAGTTTCCCAAGGGTGGACCTCAAACAAGTCTTGTTGTTGCCACAATTTCAGCAATGCATTATAATATTCAGTTACGGACTGAGTACCTTGTCGTAGATCCCGAAGTTGTCTCTTCAGGTGAATCAGGGCAGCAGTGTTTTCAAGAGAGGAGTAGGTCCTCCTAGCGGCATCCCATATTTCCTTTGCCGTGTGTGCAAGCAGATATCCCTCACTGATCTCCATGGTCATTGAATTACACAACCATGTCATGACTTGGTTGTTTTCAAGAAACCAGTGTCAAAATTAGGGTCATTGGGGGCTGGTTGAGGGCTGCCCCATAATGTATTTCTCCTTTCTCTTACCTCAAATATACCTCAAGACACTTTGTGACCACTGGAGATAGTTTCTACCATTAAACTTATGGCTAATAGCCATAATGTGATGGTCTGTAAATTCAAGCCATCTCGAGGTTTCGTTTGGTACTGGGTTGATGGTCATAGAAGAAGGAGAAGAGGAATTTTGAGTTTGAGAATCGGTACGGTCATAAAACCCATGGGATAAGTTCCGGGAAATGTGCCGAACATAGGAGGACTCTGAGAGGAATCCATGTTTCTGGATGAAAGAAATAGTCGCTGGAATCTGGAATTTTCGCCGGAGAGTTCGCCGGAAAAATTCAAAAAGTCACCGAGAATGTACTAACCACGGGTCTCACCGAAATCGAGCAGAGGCCGAAACAAGAAGTCGCCGTCGAGAAAACGCCGCCACGCGCCGCCACGCGCCGTCGCAGCCGGTGATCGTCGGCGCGTGTACACCACGCGCCGTCGTGGAGACGCCGGATCGTCGCCGGACTCCGGGTTTCGCCGATCGGAGCCCTCCGGTCCTTCGGGCTAGGCGGTGTAGTCTAACTCGCCGCCTATAGTGAACCCTAAACTCGCCGGAGAACTTTCCCTCACTGTTTCTCTCTCCCTCACTGTTTCTCTCGTTCTCTGTGGCCTCGGACGGGTGTCCTGGGCTCTGATACCATGTTAAAGTTCAGAGGTATAAATACTCTCCATATTGTTGTGTTTTATTCATAGGAAAGGATAGCTCTTATATAAACTCTAGCAGAACTGTCAAAGGCAAGATTAAAGGGATTACAAAATAAAGAGAAATAAAGAGCTGATTACAATCAGTCATAAATCTTTCCTAAACTGATACAACTAGAATCAAGGGATATGATAGAGCTAGGATCATGGGATGAGATAGAGCTAGGATCATGGCTAGTATCATGTGTAATAATCTGATTTCTAACAGTTAGTAGTACAGTTGGCATTCTGTTATTGCTATGGTATAAGTCTAAGGCTGTAGCCTATTTAAAGGAAGAGCCTAGACTAATGTACTCATGTGGAATATGTTGATTAGTGATGAATGAAAAAGGTACAATGATGTGATTCTGTGTTTCTCTCCTCTCTTCTTTCTCTACAAGACTACAACCTTCACAACAATGCCTTGCAGTTGGAGTTGTGGGAAGTGAAAATGATTCTCCTTGCATGTACATAAACCTTAGGCAAAATTCTCTAACAATTTATAACATGATAAATTGCAAGAGTCGTACTGAAATTTTCAAAATTCATTTACTGGTCATGTATTTTCATCATTCAGTTTTAAGAACAATTGAGCATTTGAGATTTTGAAAAGTTGGGAAATTAAGGGTAGGAATTGTTAGATTAAAGGGTTAATATGCAGGTTAAAGTAGAGTGATTTGTAAGCAAGGAGGGTTGGATTAAGGGATCAGTCGGTGGCTGTTTAGACCTAAAGTCGGATTGAGCACCTCTGTCTCTGTTCATGTGTGTGCATGTTATCTTTCTTTCTTTCTTTTAAAAGAGTCTATGGCTTAGAAGGGAGGTTCAGTTTGACATGGTTATTTAATTTTTCTTAGCATGTTTGCCATAGCGGTGAGGGAGGTAAAAAGTCCAGCGCATAGTGATTTAAGCCCAGTGGAGAAAAATGATCTAGTCTGGTATTGCGGTGGTCTCAAAGGGACTTATTTAAAAAAAGTGATTTCTCATAAGTCACTTTTTCCAACTTCTGTCGTAAATTTTTCCAGCTTCTAGGGAAAAATGCTAGGGATAGGTGATCTAATAAGCAATGTACTATTAAATATATATTTGTATGCATTGTAATTTATCCATTAGGATATATTTAATTAAGTACTTTAGTGTTTTTCTATTTTTTAATAATAATTTAATTTTTTTTATCAAATTTAAATTTTTATTTTCAATTATCACAATATATACAACTAATATATATATATGTAGTATTCAATGAGATTCTGGTCATTTTCAGTCATTTTCCATCTCAACTGACTTTTCAAATAGTCATCCAAACAAGAGCCCATTTGGAAAAAAGCCACTACTCACATTGTCATTCCAAACACAAATCATATTTACAATATGACTTTTATCCTATTTTACATTTGCAAAAGTCAGATTGCAAATAAGTCGCTTCTATCACTGCTATCCCAAACGGACCCTCTGGTTCATTGTTTCATTTTACAGTCATGGTTCATAAGCTGTTTGATTTTTATTCCCTCAAGCTGTAGTTCAGGTTGATGAATCATGATTGCTCACTTTTTATTTTTCCTTTTAGTTTATCAAACTTTAGAGGTCTTAAACAGCAATTTGTTGGATTGTTTGTTGACATCATCGTTCATATCTGACTGCACTATTGCTGGCAATTATATGTGTGGAAATGACTGGAGTATGAAACTTGGTAGGTTCGGTCAACTGCAAGGATGTGCTATAGAATGTTTGCTAAAACTTGGCCAGAGCGTTCCCGCCGCCTATTTTCATCCTTTGATCCTGTTATTCAAAGGGTATGTGTTTATGACCTTAGTACACTCAAATCTAACTTTACCATAGTGTTTTGGTAATTTTTTGCTGAAATGCTGACTTGCAGTTGATAAATGAAGAGGATGGAGGAATACATAGGCGGCATGCCTCACCTTCCGTTCGTGATAAGGGTGCATTGCTGTCATTAAGTAGTCAAGCCTCTGCTCCCTCAAGTCTACCTGGATATGGGACTTCTGCTATTGTTGCAATGGATAGAAGCTCAAGTTTATCATCAGGGGCATCTGTTTCCTCTGGTATTACTCAGGCAAAGTCACTTGGTAAAGGTACAGAGCGTAGCTTGGAAAGTGTGCTGCATGCAAGTAAACAGAAGGTCTCAGCTATTGAAAGCATGCTAAGAGGTTTGGATTTATCTGATAAGCATAATTCATCAGCCTTCCGCTCATCAAGTTTGGATCTAGGTAACAAATAAGTTCATCCAGTAGTTGTTTTACATTCTTCTGCAGTCTTTATTGCTTCTTGTCATTCATTGATGATGACATTAGTAGTATAACTCCTTAAACTATTTGTGAGCGGCTAAATTTATTTCTTATTGCCCCTAGCGCAGGAGTTGACCCTCCATCATCTCGTGATCCACCATTTCCTGCCGCTGTCCCAGCATCTAATCACTTGACAAGCTCTGCAACTACAGAATCAACCGCTTCTGGGGTCAGTAAAGGTACTAATCGAAATGGTGGTTTGGGTTTGTCTGATATAATCACTCAAATTCAAGCTTCCAAAGATTCTGGCAAGTTATCATATCATGGTAATGTTACTATGGAGCCTTTGTCAGCACTTTCATCATACTCCAGTAAAAGGGCTTCTGAAAGGCTTCAAGATAGAAGCTCTATTGATGACAACAGTGACATTAGGGAGGCTAGGCGGTTTATGAACCCCCACCTTGATAGGCAGTATATGGATGCAACGTATAAAGACGGAAATTTTAGAGATTCACAAAATAGTCATGTGCCTAATTTCCAGAGACCATTGTTGAGGAAAAATGTAGCTGGGCGAATGTCTGTTGGAAGGAGAAGGAGTTTTGATGATAGCCAACTATCACTTGGAGAGTCGTCCAATTTTACAGATGGACCAGCATCTCTTCATGAAGCCTTGAGTGAAGGACTTAGTTCAGGTTCTGACTGGTCTGCTAGGGTTGCTGCTTTTAATTATCTTCATTCCTTGTTACAGCAAGGTCCAAAGGGAATTCAAGAAGTAGTCCAGAATTTCGAAAAGGTAATGAAGCTTTTTTTTCAGCACTTGGATGACCCACACCATAAAGTTGCACAGGCTGCTCTTTCAACACTTGCCGATATCATTCCAGCATGTCGAAAGCCCTTTGAGAGTTACATGGAAAGAATACTACCTCATGTGTTTTCTCGGTTAATTGACCCTAAAGAACTTGTTAGGCAACCTAGCTCAATGACTTTGGAAATTGTTAGCAAAACTTACAGTGTAGATTCTCTCTTGCCTGCGTTGCTCCGCTCACTTGATGAACAGAGGTCTCCAAAAGCAAAGTTGGCTGTTATTGAATATGCAATCAGCTCCTTTAACAAGCACTCAATGAATCCTGAAGGTGCTGCTAATATTGGCATCCTGAAATTATGGCTTGCCAAGTTAGCACCTTTGGCTCATGACAAAAATACAAAGCTCAAAGAAGCAGCAATTACATGCATTATATCAGTGTATTCTCACTTTGATTCTACTGCAGTCCTGAATTTCATCCTTAGTTTGTCAGTTGAAGAGCAAAATGTGTTGAGGCGAGCTCTTAAACAATACACTCCTCGCATTGAAGTGGACTTGATAAACTTCTTACAGAGCAAGAAAGATAGGCAACGCTCTAAGTCTTCCTATGATCCATCTGATGTTGTTGGAACATCCTCAGAAGAGGGGTATGTTGGTGTTTCTAGGAAAGCTCATTACCTTGGAAGGTATTCTGCTGGTTCCCTTGATAGCGATGGTGGTAGGAAGTGGAGTTCCCAAGACTCGGCCCTTGTTAAACCCAGCCTCGGCCAAGAAGCTTCTGGTGAAATTCAGGAATTTTTGCATCAGAATCATGAGATTGATTTTAATAAGGGTAGTCTTGGTTCAAAAACTAAAGATCTTGCATCCGCAGTCAATCCAATAAGCCAAAATGTGGGCCCTCAAACTAGTCAACTTGGGCAGGTGGACAGTAGCATTAACTTTGAGGGTCTTTCAACTCCCGGTCTGGATGTAAATGGCCTGATGTCTGTAGAGCATTCAAATCTTACTGAAAGCTTTGGAGATGATAAAGAACATCCTTCTGAATTGGACCATAATCATCACTTTGCGGAAACTATGAACATCAACTCTTTGACCGACACAGGTCCCAGCATTCCTCAAATTCTTCATATGGTGAGTTAATGCAGCTAACAGTGAGTTTACTTTTTCTATTAAAAAAAATATTTTAAGAGGATTCTATGTAATAGAGGAAGGAGAATGGAACTTTGTTCAACCCTAAAAGCATCAAAGGATAGAGCAGAAAATAAATTGATAAAACCAATGCATTAAGAGGGGAAAAAGCACCTTTTAACTCATAAGGAAGCTGAGAGCTTGATTCTGTTTTGCTGGAGGTATGAAGTCACTTAAAAACTGCAGTGTGCACACCCTTAGAATTTATTTGCCCCAACCTTTTTCGAGACCTTGATAATGAGTGATAACAGGTGAAACATTCTCATAAAAGCATGTGACTTTGTTTTGGAAGCTGCCAAGCACTTTAATGTAAAAACTAATGGCTGCCAGATTTTGAACTTGCAAAACTCACGTCAGGAATATCAAATGTTAGGACAGAAAGCTTTGTAGCAGTTCATTCTTTTTTAATAATTATATTCTTCATCATCGGACAAGTGATTAAATGTAGCTATTGTTTTGTAATAGGTATGCAGTGGGGGTGATGGAAGCTCTGTTTCAAGCAAGAGGACTGCACTTCAACAGTTGATTGAAGCTTCTAGAGCAAACGATCATTCTATTTGGACTAAGGTATGTTCGGTTTTATATTGATTATCATTCCGCCTTCATTTTGTATGATTGTCAGTGGTTCTTAAAGGTGCAAACTGTTTTGGAATGGAAGCACCCGATCACTGAAGTTCATCATATTGATTGTGCAAGTGCGGTTTCTTATTTCATGTCAATCTTTTGTATTTGCTGGTTGGTGTGGCTCTCTTTGGCGCTAAGGATGTGTAAATAATAGAAAATGCTGTTTTATTCTTCATCTTTAGACGTCATATTTTCATCCCAAAATCTTGTTAGATTTCTTTGTTTATTTCTTTGGGTGTCTATAATGCTTTAGTTGCTACTCTTTGATTTGAAATTGGAGCTATATGTATCTGTAAAACTTATTACTTGGATGCAAGAAAGTTGAAAATGAGATTAGTAGACAGATAATTACTGAAATAAGAAATCTATGTTCAAATGCTTCATGCTAAATTTGGATTTCTGTACCTCGTATAATTATAGTTTCATGATGATCTTGCAGTATTTCAATCAGATTTTGACAGTCGTGCTTGAAGTGCTGGATGATTCAGATTCCTCAATCAGAGAGCTTACTCTATCATTAGTAGTTGAGATGCTCAAAAACCAGGTCTTTTATTACTTGCTAACATCTAGTTGGATTATAGCCTAACTCAATCCTAGGCATTTTTGGGACAGACATTAATAGAATATGGGGTTTCCGTTTCCGTTTTGTCCTTGCCAGAAAGATGCCATGGAAGATTCAGTCGAAATTGTAATTGAGAAGTTGCTTCATGTTAGCAAGGATAATGATCCCAAGGTAACTGAATTTATTCTGTTATATATATATATATATATATATATATATATATCTATCTTCTTGTCGTTGTTGTATGCTCTCTGTTTCCACTCTCAACCATTTGTATCCCTTATTCAGGTCTCAAATATAGCGGATCACTGCCTGACCATTGTTTTATCTCAATATGATCCTTTCAGATGTTTGAGTGTAAGTATTTTTTTAACTTACCATTATACCCGTATTTGTTACTGGTAATGTGGTTGAGGAAAAGAAAACAAATTGTTGAGGGGCGGAGGGGTCTTTCTTGTCGATATAAAAGCTGATACTCAGAATTCCGAATGTTTCAGGTTATTGTCCCTTTACTGGTTTCTGAGGATGAGAAAACTCTTGTCACATGCATAAACTGCGTGACAAAGGTAATGGACTGGAAAGAACTTTTGTTGGTCTTGCATCTATTGATGGTTTCTATGAACCATGTTTGAAAAAACTACCTCTAAATTTGAACACACTATTCCTCTCCATTCTTCAAACAAGCGACCTTTGAAGTGTATGGGTTAGATTCGCTTTATTAAGCAATTTTCTTTCATAACATGTCATTCTTTTCTTCAGCTTTTGGGCCGACTCTCTCAGGAGGAATTGATGGCTCAGTTACCTTCATTTCTGCCTGCGCTTTTTGAAGCTTTTGGAAACCAGAGTGCTGATGTTCGTAAGGTACGTGGATCCATTTTCTGGGGCATTTTAATGGTGTTGCTGTACTTTATACATCTTATTCATACACCCCACACACACACATTCGTTCATACGCGTATAAAACACACATTCACACACTCACAAGTGTATATCTGTATATGTATTTTGCTTCGATCATTATTCTCATTGTATGCTAATGGTGGTGGGGTACAGACTGTTGTTTTTTGTCTGGTGGATATATATATTATGCTGGGGAAAGCATTCTTGCCATACTTGCAAGGGCTGAACAGCACACAGTTGAAGTTGGTCACCATTTATGCAAATCGAATTTCACAAGCCAGGACAGGAGTGGCTATTGATGCCAACCAGGAGTAGATGGTGGTGGTGGTTCCTTGAAGAAAACTTGGTGGGTTTTGGGTGTGTGTTCTAATTAATTCATTGTTGTGTATTTTTGTATATTGCGTGCATTAAATTTTTTTTTTTTGGAGGTGGCTTTCCCTGTATCCTGCCTCGTCTTTTCCCCCCTCTTATAAATATATATTGTTTTTCACCATGGATTTGAGGAGTGCTGATGGTTTTGGTCCTTTGGTGATAGGTTGAATAGGTTTTGCAATTCTTTGGAAATGTTTGAATTTAGTTTTCTACATTGGTGGGGGCTGTTGCCTTTCAACCTGTATTTTTTGGTTCAAAATGATAGATGTGTGGTGTCCTTGTGTTGAAAATATAAAGGATGTTCTTAGTTTGTGTTGCCTGCCTCTTTGCCATTGCGGATTTTCCATTCGGTAACGTGTTATTGATTCACAAGGAACATTCTAGCAAAAAAAAAAAAAGATTTACAAGAAACATACAAAACTAAAAAGATTTCAATTTCTTACCTTGTCTTGTATAATAATGAATATCGAGCTTTAAGTTTATTATTATAAAACTGATATTTGATCCCTGATTGCGACGAACGTATGTTTCGTTTTGACGTTATTCGATGCAAATTTGATCAAACTCGGATCACTAAGTATAATGCGTGGAAACATGTGTACTATTACAAGGTTTCTTAAATTGAATGATTCTTTTCTAAGTGCATACACCGTCTTTGAGAGAGAAGGACAATCCTTATAATGGCAAATATATTATGACTAAAATACTTTTAATTATAAAATTGGAAACATATCATTTTTTATGATACTAGTACAAACGGGGTTGACTCAAGTGGTAAGCGACTTGTGTCGTTTAAGCAATGCCTCGGGTTCAAGCTTTGTGAATGCAAAAAAACCTCCGCTGGGAGACTCTCCAACCATAGTCAGGTCCGGCTAGTCGAGGCGAAGCCCCGGTGAATCAGGTGGGAAAAAAAAAAAAATAGTACAAGATGGGAAGCTGGGCAGTGGAAGCCCGGACCCCTTTCTCCCGTTTGAATGACATATTATTATCACACGAAAAAAAAAGGGTAAAAAAACCCTTTTACATTTATTATATGTTACTCATTAATTCTAGTTTGACCCCTTTATAAATACGTCCTCCCATTCTGAATATAAGGATTAGTATGAGTTTTCTTTGTTCCTAACTGTGAAACATCAATTCACTCTATTTTTTAAATTTATATTTTTTAAGAAAAAAAAAATCCCTAATGATTACAATATTAAGGAATTTTTCAATTAAGGGAATAGTTTTCAATGCAATATATTATAAGGGCCACTATAGGAAAATAAAAATATTTTTTTACAAATAACAAAATTAATTAATTTTATTAATCTCTAAAATTAAGACTCTGGTCCCACACCTTTAACCAATTCGCCATACTCAGAGATATGATTAAATCATTAATTTTTTTTAAAAAAAAACAAATTTATCCATATTTTAAATTGTGATTCCGTTAATTATATTTTGAGACCGAGAAAGAAAAACTGCATTAAACTTTAAATAGAACAATATAAGAAAATATAATTAACATTTCAGTTGGTGACTCATAATAAGAACCATTTTTTACTTTCAATAAAGTGCCTAATAACAAGGATTACAGTGATAATTATCTGAGAAATTCTTGTATGAACTTGGTTTACCACATCATTTGTGGTCTAACATAAAAATACAACTCATCATAAGCTTATTTAACACCTAAATATTAGCCGGCATATTAATAAAATTAAAAAAAAATTCAGAGAAATCTCAATTAAGGGATTCATTTTTATAAGAAAAATGAGAATATGAAATACATGAGCAGTCAACTAAGATTAATTTTAATTAAGTTATTATATTTTAACGGGTCAAATTATAAATAACGTGATAAATCAAGTTCACACAAGAATTCTAGCCTTCTAACATTTAACATGAATCTACATCCCCACCAAACCAATCGGATGGTCCTTTTTGGGCCCTACCAAAACAATCAGTGCCATCCACGTAGTGAAGAGCTCCAAACTAGTAGTGGCCTCAAATATTCTAAAAAAATCACAAGGAATCAAGGCGTCATACAAAGATGCCTCTTTGTTCAGAGACAGTGCATATGAAAATGATGGACCCCTCTCTCTCTCTCTCAATTTGCCTCTCCTCATTTGTTTCCCACCCACTCTAATTAATTCCTTTTTTTAATGTTTGTTTCATTCCCTATATTTATCCCCTCACTCTCATGTGGGCCCCCCTTTCCCCCAATACCTTTATTATGTTATTCCCTTTACCCTTGTTTCATTATTTACCCACATGCTGCCCGCGCCCACGCTTTTTATTATTTTTTTATCATTATTGTTTAATTAAGCGAGAATTTTAAGAGTGTGAAATAATTTCAGTCAACCCCCAAAATTTTTTGAAATTTTATTGCAATCCTTGAGGCAAAATGAAATTAAGTTTTGGGGGTGAAAATACAATGATGCCTTTACATTATTCATCTTATAAATGTCAATATTTGTCTTGTGAATAGTTAAAATGTTTTCAATTCTCTAGGTTCTTTTGAATTATTTTATTTGTCTTGTGAATTTTCATATTGATCTTGTAAATGGTTAAAATGTTTTTAATCCACCAAGTTCTTTCGAATCTCTTTATTTATGTTGTAACTGTTTTTATTTGTCTTCTTAATGTCTTAATTTGTCTTGCAAATGCTCTTCTAAAAAATTAATAATAAAATATGGGTATCATTGTCTTTTCACCCATCAAAGTTAATTTTATTTTGACCAATTGGGTGCAGCGAAGTTTCAGAAAGTTTGAGGGGTGACTGAAATTATGTCATATCATTAGGGCTTAATGAAATTTTACCAAAAATTAAAGCAAAGTGTCCTACCAACTTACGTCATGCTTCCTCTTCTAAATCGCTGATTGCATGTTTTGCTTAGTTAATTATATACGAGTAATTGCATAACTCTTAACTTTGACTCAAATCTTCTAATTTAGTGATATATTAATGCGGGCTGACGCAATTTGTGATTCCATTCTTAATCATATCAATTATTCCTAATCATTACTTATCTAGTGGCCCCTGTGATTCCAACACTTTCTCATGTTATTATTGTTGTACTCACAATGTATGGAACATGGATAGCTTCAGCTTAAAAAAAAAAAACATGGCTAGCTAATTCACATAGATCAAGAAAATTAATTATCTATAAAAGAGAAAGTATGTTCATTTACTTAAAATAACCCTTTTAATCATTTATATTGGATAGTAGGAAGAATTTAGGCAAAAAAAAAAATATAAATTTGGAAAATAAAGTGGTTAATAATTGGAAAAAAATTAATTAATGATATATCAAATGCCTTAGATCAACACAGAAGAGAATTACTGAAGTACAATTTGTTGTTATAGCAGAAGGTAACTTTTTCTTTTTGCTAATTAATAATGTTGGAGTTAAAGGTGTCAAGTTTGGATGGCCAAAAAAGTGATGGGGATGATAATTATTATGAGCTTTTAAATCAATAATTTGGAGAGGACAAGCTGTACATTGAAGAGAAATCACAATGAATAACTGATCGATCATATGAATTATATATATAAATAAATATACTTGGCTTACATTTCATGTTCAAACAAGGCCAAGACATTGTCTCCAATTTCGTTGACCTTTCTCATCCATATGATTGACCATCTACTATTTAAACAAACAACATAAACAGTATTTTCTTTCTTTAAAAAAAACATTTATTATTAATTTGTAATTCAAACATAATATTAAAAGTGCACAATTTATACGGGTAATTATGTATACAAATTTTCAAGTAGAGCATTCACACTATATGTTATTATTGAAAATTAAATTATTCAAAAAAAAAATTAGGCTTAACATTTCTATTTTTGCTACAAATATTTTTTTCCTACCACACTCATATAAAAGGGGGTGGGTCTCATTATAAAAGAGAAGAGGAAAAAAAATATTAGTGGGACCCATCCCTTTTATGTAAGTATAGTAGCAAAAATATTTCTGCAACAAAAACATAAATATTAAACCTTAAAGTTAACATGAGATATATACGAATTATAGGTAACTTATAATTTTACATAAATAGCTTAGCAAATGAAAAGAAAGCGGTGGTGTTCAGTGTTCACAGAATAAAAGTTTTGGAGTGGGATGTCATTTTCTGTGTGTTTTGTACATTTGAGACCAAATCTATCATGGCATCTATCCCAAGTCATCATGCTTGGAAATAATTATTGATTCATTTAATATTAAAGGGAAAATTACGCAAAGGTCCCAAGGAATAAAAATAGTTTCAAAAAAGTCCATTAAAATCACCAAATTACACAGAAGTCCCAAGGGATTTTTTTGATATTATTTGTATGGAAATAAAATCCAGGTTTTTAAATGTTGTTATAAATATATGCATTTCTTGTTGTAAATATGACTTTTTCTGTTGTAAATGTCAAGATTTTAAATTTTGTTGTAAATACAGCACTTCCTGTTGTAAATATAGCATTTTTCTGTTATAAATGACCTCTCTACGTTCAAAATCCAGGTGTTTAAATGTTGTTGTAAATATGTGTATTTCCTTTTGTAAATATGTATTTTTCTGTTGTAAATGGTCAAGTGTTTAAATATTGTTGTAAATATAGGCATTTCCTGTTGCAAATATGACATTTTCTGTTGTTAATACAAATAGGGTTTAATGTTTCTGCAATTGCTGCAGAAATATTTTTTCTGCAGCACTTACATAAAAGTTTATGGGTCCCATTATAAAAAGAAGAGAGAGAAAATATTAGTGGGACCCACCCACTTTTTATGTGAGTGCTGCAGAAACAATATTTCTGCAGCAATTACAAAAATATTAAACCCATACAAATAATATCAAAAAAGTCCATTGGGACTTCTATGTAATTTTTTGATTTCAAGAGACTTTTTTGTAATTATTTTTGTTCCTTGGGACCTGCATGTAATTTTCTCAATATTAAACCCATTTTCTTAAATATTCAAAAATATTATTAAATTCAAATTAAAACAATCGCATACTATACACTGAAGCTATTAATTATGGGATTTTGAAAATCACATTCGTTTTAGTAATGCTTCATCAAATAATGTTTGATATTATTTTATGTTATATATATATTGGCAATTTTTTCTTTTTTTGCGTCAAAAAATATACTGTCATTTTTCTTAATCGCCCGAGAGTAATAAAGTTTATTTTAAACTCTATCATAAAATAATAATTATTTTAATCTGAATATATAAATAACTAAAAAATTATTTTTTGAAAAGTAAATTAAAACCTATTTATTGATTTTTTTTTTTTAATAAACAACATGTAACAATTCAATTTGAGAAAATTTCAAGTAATGTTGGTCAAATAAAAAGCGAGATGTGAGTTGAATCAAAAGAAGTGAAATGATTATAACTTTCAAGTTATAAAATTAATAAAGTGGGAATTGGTTTTGACGAGGGAAAAAAAACAAGGCGGTATGTGGTAAGCTACTTTTAAATTTATTGATAGTTGACCGTTAGTTGTCTCTTATTTCTGTTCCTGTTTTAACCTAGGCGGTCTTCTTTTCATTTTATCACTCTGATCTTATTTATAAGTTTATTTTGATCAAAAAATTTAGTTATATTTATAAGTTCAGTTTCATATAATAAATGAGATTGTGACAATTTTACTCATATTAATTGTACTCATGAAGATAAAGAGAGAAGAAACAATTAAAAAATACATAATCATAAATAAGGGCAAAGTTGAAAATTCACCCCATAATCATTGTGTTAATTATCTCTCATTGGTATGTGAGATTTGGTAAAATCAAAAACCTGTAATGTTCGTTTGATTTGGCGAGTGGGGGTTCATTGATCATGGACTCGCATGGGTTATAAAATCTAAATCTTGTTCTTTATCTCGAATGTGCTATTGTATCGTGCCTGTAATTAATGCAATTGCAATTACTACTTCTTATTTTGTCTCATTCCACAAAATAAGACCATGGTTATATATAGAATGTGATAAAAGAGAAGATGAGATATGAAAAGAAGATATCAGGAATGTGTGTGGAATGAACCAATCTGCTTGCAAAAGAAAAAAAGAATGAAAATGTGTTGAAAAACGTAATTCTGATTCTCGGAGTAAAAATAAAATGAGTTAACAAATGTAATTCTGATTCTCAAAACTTTTCCAATGCACATAATCAGAAAAAACTGTTTCATCTCAGAAACAGTGCTGGAGAACAGAATGGTTGCCATGTACAACCTAAGAAAATTATAGATATGAAATAAAAATAAAAAAGGAAAAAAAGGAAAAATAGACACATCCATTCTTATAATATGTGAGAAGTAAATTGTATTGTTGAGAATTTATAAAGAGAGACATTATTATGAATTTTATATTATATATAGATAAATTATATAATATGTATAATTTGTTTGGCTCCTTTTTTTAATACTAAAATTGGTGATATATATTGATCCTAGTTTATCATGGTCATTACTCATTATAGTTTATCTTTCTGGCGGGAGAAAACAGCAATGATTAAGTTAAACAATCAATCACTTCTCTCCAATGATTAGAAGATCCAATGAAAAAGGACAGAGAGCTTTACTCTAATTAATCTCGGAAAAACTACAGAAATACTAGTACTTTAAAAATACAAAGCATGATGATATTTTGAACTTGTATAATTCCACTGAGATGTCATATCCCAAAATGAGATTTTGAAATTTAAAGAAAAAGACATAAATGCCCATATTAAAGATAGCGGCTCCTTTCCCTCCTCTCCACTACCGTGATCTCCGTCAAGCCTGCTTCAAAAACACGAAGGAGTGATAAAGTTCTTTCACCCTTCAAGCTTTCACTCGCCGTTGCTAAAAAACAATGAGAAAATATTGGATTCATCCTTGAAATCCTAGGGGATTTTCTAGTGACCATCTCCACCACAACATATCTGAGAGCCCATATATCGGGCGGAGAAGAATGTTGGGAAGCTTTATATCACAGTGGACGAAGTTGTTGGCATGAATATGTCTGAGTCCCTGGACGATTGACCTGGTTTATCTGCGGGCATCGGATTCCGGCAATCAATTGTCGTGAATTTTGAAATGATCAGTAAGACTACCGCCGGCGGCGTATTCCAGGAACAAATTATAATAGTGGACACCGTTTTCGAAATTAGAATCATGGCCGAAACACCTGATGATTTTGGGGGGGCAGAGTTTGAGGTGATTGAGGACGAATTGTTCGTTTTGGAGGGAAGAAGAAGCGAAGACTCCGGCAGACTTAACGGCGGCAGGGGATGAAAATTGAGTAGAAGAATATCTAGGAATGGCCAAGTGAACGGAGGCAAAGGTTCCGGTACCAAGAGAGGCTCCTCGATCCCAATTCATGGAATTAGTAAGAGGGAGGCGATTTCTTTTTGCTTTGTGAGGAAATCCTTTCAATCTTCTAATAAATATTGGGAATTTTGGGTAATTCTTCTCCTGACCCAATCCTCATCAACAGTGAGAAAATATTGGATTCATCCTTAAAAGCTTGAAGGGTGAAAGAAGGCCATTGCTGTTGTTCATATTTTTCAAGCAAGCTTGACGGAGACAACGATAGAGGAGAGGAGGGAAAGAAGGAGTTGCTATCTTTAATTAGGGTATTTGTATCTTTTTCTTTAAATTTCAATATCTCGTGTTGGGATATCATATCTCATAGAAATTATACAATTTCATAATACCATTATGTCATTTTGTATTTTTAAAGTAATTTTTCTATCATTTTCCCATAAATCTCATATTCTCATCACTCTTTTTTGCCCCTCTCCCTTACATGACATCTTCTATTTAATTAGAATGGAAGTTCAAGTTAACTGAATATTTTTTAAATTTTCCAATAAATCCTGATTATTAATGGAATTTATTTTCAAGACAAAGTTTTTGAGAATGTCAATCTTATCCTAACCAAAAACAAATCGGCCAAGCGTTTTTTATTTGGGCTTGAATTATTCTCTGAAATCTTTGAAACGGAGATTATGTTACCCTTACAGATGTTCCGTCTGTCTCTCTCAAGGTCTGTCTCCCAGTAAGCTCTCTCTCTCTCTCTCTCTCTCTCTATATATATATATATATAACAAGTAGCCGCAAGAGTCACTGCAGCAACAAAAATTGAAGGTGTATGATTGAGTTGCTGATTTTGAGACGACCACATGCACGTAAATATGTAAAGAAGCACACACCATTTTTGGCTATTCACTTCTATAAAAGGACATTTGGATCTCCTTCATAAAGATACACATGTCCCCATTATTTATTTTCTTTACATAATAATAATTAAATAATAAGTGAGGATGCAAACTGGCCATGTCCCATCTTGAAGATAACAATTTTTAATCAATAGGGTACAAGGTCCTAAAGTTAGACAAATCGTACAATTAATTCAAGCACCTTCATCCGATAAAAAAACATTTCAAGAATTAAATCACAATAATATGCAAAAATGTATATTATATTCATAATTTTTTACGCTTAGATGTTAACAAGAGAAAAAAAATAAGAAAGATACTATTCTGTCCATATTTACAAGTCATTTTTTACCAAAAAATTTGATCCCGTTTATAAGTTCAGTTTTAGAGTAATAAATGAGATTGTGACAATTTTACCCATATTAATTATAAGTTATAACAATGAAAATAGAGGAAAAAAGAAAGAGTTGAAAGATATCTAATCATAAATGAATGTAAAATTGAAAATTTACTCCATAATTATTGAGTTAACTATCTCTATTTGACATGTGAGATTTAGTTTAAAGAAATTTATAAATAAAATCAGAGTATTATCTTTTACAATAACTGCTAACTACCCAACTATATTAAATAAAGCAACCCAAGTTTCAAAGATATACATGCTACTACTTATTTATGGATATTAATTATCTCGTTGACTATATAAGTTAGCTGGCATATATTAAATCAAGCTATTTATATGCAAAAAAAAAAAAAAACACAAGGAGAAGAAAACTAGCTTAATGAGAATAATTAAAAAGTTTTGTGCTTATTTATCATGAGGGGGTAATTAAAGTAATTAATGGACTAACGTGAGCCACTAATTAGAGATAGGAATATAATCATCAATTTGTAGGAGCATGATGCTGCTTGCTCCTCTTTAAACACCTGAGAACCAATAAGATTCTCATTTGTCTGCCCTCTCTCCACAAAACGTAATTTAAATCACTTTATATAAATAATATTATAAAAAACTTGATAGATTTGGGAAAGTAAAATAGCTGTATGTCCTAAAAATATGAGTAAGTTTTGTGGGCCCCACCTACCCTTTAGGTCTCCAAAAGACGCCTCTCACTCCTGCCACCTCCAACGAACGATGAATCAACATTCCCTGCTCATGTTTATCTCTAAATAAAAGATTTTTTTCTTTTAAGAAAATACACCATAGTAAAATTAATTAGCTTAAAGTATTAGTATTTAAAAAATATTTTAGTATTAGTATTTTTTCTATAATATTAATATTTTAAGATACTAGTATTATAGAAAAAATATTTCTGATTATAAAAACAAAAATTAATTAATTAAAAATATCAAGATGAGCATGCCCTGCTCATAGATGTGATGAGCAGGCGGACTCGCCAACAATGGATCCACCTCACTCCTCCCTCAGCCTCCTCGTTCTGACAAACTCTGCATCATAGAAGGCCAACAGAAAACAAATTAATGAAAGAGAAAAACCACTAGGAGGTTTTTAATTTATATATATATATATTAGCTCGAGCAAGAAGGAGAATGGAAAAAGAAAGAAAAGACTAGATCCGGCTACGATTTTCTTCTTTTTTCATCCTCTTTTTCATTTCAGCCGTTAGATTGAAATTTAAACAGTACATTTTTTTTAATAATAAATAGTTACCACATGCGATAAATTATTAAAACTAATATAAACTGTTTAGATTTCAATCCAACGGCTGAGATGATGAAGAAGATGGGAAGAGAAGAGGATTGTAGCTGGAACTGGAAGGACTGACTATTCTTATCATTCTCTTCCCTTCCTTTTCTCTCCAGCACTCATCACAACCTTTAAAATTTAATTGTTTAGATTCAATATTTTATTAAAATATTAAAGTATAAATAGATAAATTTAAAAGTTGTTGAATTGTAGTTTTGGTAATTTAAAACTACAATAAAAAATTATTTAATAAATATTTTTATAAAATATTAAATCCAAACCATTTAAAATTAAGTGAAGGTTTATTGAGATGAGGAGAAAAAGAGAACGGTGAGGGTGAGAATAAGAACAATGGAGTATAGCTAAATGAAAATCCAAGAAAGAAATGGGATATGAAAGTGAGAGAGAATAAGAAGGGTGAGAAAGGAGAAGAGGTGAATTTAGTACAAACCGTCAAAATACTATTTCGTCCTTTTGCTTTGCATTATTCGGAGGGAGACATCTTATCTGTGAGGTTTTTGGGGCTTGCTCTCTCTCTGTTTGCCCTCTTACCAAATTCACGCTGCTAAAAGGCAAACCAGGCGCAAACACCGGCTACCACCCAACTCTTAAATCTTCCCTCAAAAACTCCCCCATTCTTCTTAATTCCCACAATCCCTCACTCCCATGCCCACCGATTATTATCCCTCACTCCAATCCACACGCATCCATCCAACTATACTCATTTCCATACATATCTCTCTCCCATAATCAATTCACACACCCACAAATTAAACCATGCTCTTGAATACATGGTGGCTCAGTTAGCTGCTGCAGAGTTGCACCTGTATGCCAGCTGATCTTTCCTTTTCTGTTAACTGATGATGATAGTTCTTTTGCTTTCATCAACTGCTTCTCATGAATTCTTCTTATTCTCCTTTCATTTTAGGAATTTTCTCTTACTACCGTTTAGCTCCACGACAGAGGCGGCGGTATGAATCACTGTGTTCCAGATTTCGAATTTGAGATGGACGATGATGAATATCCGATGCCCACGGCTTCTGGGTTGCCCCGCCAAAAGAAGCCCTCCGTGTAAGCTCTCTTTTCAATCTTGCAACACAAAAACTCCGAACAAGTTTATTTTTCTTCAGAGGGTGCTTGGTTGCTTTAATTAATAGTGAAAATTGAAACAGCCCCGAGGACGATATCATGGAGCTCTTGTGGCAAAACGGCCAGGTCGTGATGCACAGCCAGAATCAACGGCCTCAGAGAAAACCGCCGCCGCCAGAGAGGTACCCTGACAGCGTGATTCCCGCTGGCTCATCGACGGCGAGGGAGATTCGACCCTCGCAACAATTAGAACAACACTATCAGAATCAACATATCTTCATGCAAGAAGATGAAATGATTTCCTGGCTTCACTATCCCATCGTAGATAATCCTCCCTTGGATCATAATTTCTGCGCCGACATCCTCTACCCGCAGCCGCCCACTGTCAATAACAGTTCCATGCAAAATCCTGACCGTGCGTTTCAAGCAACGGAACTCCGGCAGCCATCGAGGTCGGTCGCTCCACGGCCGCCGATTCCACCTCCGCGGAAGCCGGAGCAGGTCCAGACGATGATACCGAACTTCGCGCACTTCTCGAAACACAATGCAAGAGTTGAAGCAGGACCGTCAAGTTCGAAGACAGCGATGAAGGAATCGACGGTGGTAGATTCATGCGACACTCCGGCCTTGATGGCGTCGGCTTCCAGAGTCTCGGAGACTTTCAGAAACACGGCGGAGCCAACAGAGCGCGATGAGGCTCCTGGAACGCTGAGCACTGTAGGAGCTGCGGCGCCTTCGTCGACGTCCGTCGGCGGAGATACTGGATTCAGGGAGACGACGACGTGCGAATTGATGGCGACATCATCGCCGGAAGGTTCAAGCGGGGGTGTTGAACCGGCAAGGAGACCACCGTCTGAAGATCGGAAACGGAAGGGCCGGGAAGCCGATGAATCGGAGTGCCACAGCGAGGTGAGTGAATTTTCAGTTTCATTTTCACTTTTTTTCCTTCCTCTTCTCTCTTTCTTTCCTTGTGCTTCGGTCTCCGCTATTGTGCTAACGATGAGTGACGTCCATTAACGTGACCACTTTCCTACACTTCCAACATTGTGAGTTTGTGACTTGTGAGAAATTACTACTAGCTAGTGGCCTTATCTTTAATTTTATATTATACACATACACACATTTTAATTATTATGCTAATATAGTTTAATTTCACCCCCACGTATATATCCCTCAATATTTCATGTGCATATATATTCATTTTATTATAATCACAGTTTTTTTCTATAATCTAGTAATGTGATTTTATTTTTAATGTGACAGTAAAATTAATCAAGTAACTTGTTTTTGAAAGAACACTCCATCTGGGAAGAATTAACTCTATGAATTGAAAATAAATTAGATGATAATCAAATGTAATTTTTGAAGGAAGAGTGTATAAACCATGAGGTAATCATATTTTAAGGCAAGTTCATGTATAATTTACTCAAACATAATTTAAAAGAAATTTCCATATGAAAACCAAAGCTAAGTTCTTTTCTCTCTTTTTTTGGTTTCTTAAACTTTTCATTAAACAAATAGAAAAAATCTGCTTAGTTTAATCTATTGGTAGAAATGACCAAAGCTATTGATTAAATAGGATTGTTTATTAGGACTTTGCTTTAAAACGGTAAGAAACACAATCATTGGGCAAGCTTATCTATTTTTATTCCAGAGTCTTTTGGAGTCAGTAAGTTTTTTTTTTTTGATACAATGCGAGGAGGGGGGGATCGAACTAAGGACCTAAGGGGGGGAAACAAGTGCTGGTTGGAGCCAGTAATAAGTTGGTTGCTGCTAGATTGTCATTGACTCAAACCATAGCCAATTAGGACTGAGAGCTGACACAAACCCAATAAAGTTAGAAGTTGACACTTGGAACGGGGCATGACTCAGATCAAAAGCTCTTTACATATTTGTTATATATCTCTTCTAATGCTTCTTGCGTATTCTTGCTTCTTACTTTTCATTTGGTTTCCTGCAAAAAAGGATGCCTACGTTGAATCTGCTGAAGCCAAGAAACAAAATTGTGGATCATCATCTTCTAAAAGATCACGTGCTGCAGAGGTTCATAATCTCTCAGAGAGGGTCAGTGCGTGGCATTACTTTATAAATTAATTAACATGTTCATATCCTTTACTGTTCATAATCTTCCTGCGGTTACATTCACATGCAGAGGCGTCGAGATAGGATTAATGAAAAGATGAGAGCCTTGCAAGAACTTATCCCTCGCTGCAATAAGGTCTGACAATCTCATCATACTACTAATTTATTGAGAATACGGGGAAGGATTTTGGAATCAATTTTTCTTCCTAATGGCGATTTATAACTTTGATTGCTTTTCTGATTCAGTCCGACAAAGCTTCAATGCTGGATGAAGCAATTGAATACTTGAAGTCACTGCAGTTACAAGTGCAGGTAAATTCTTCGTTACACCTATAAATATACATAATCTTTAGGTTGATGACTGACCCTCAACTCAACAGAACGTTTTCGTAAAAATACACAAACCTCCTGTTGCATTCTTATTCAAATTTTTTCTTCAGAACAAGTTTCACATCCCTCAATTCAGGCGTGTACTATAACTGTCACAATCACGCATATTTCTATCCAAGGTGATATATCATCAATCATGAGTACAATTCATGTACGCAGATGATGTCCATGGGATGTGGGATGGTACCGATGATGTTTCCTGGAATCCAACAGTATATGCCGACAATGGGGATGGGGATAGGTATGGGCATGGAAATGGGAATGAATAGGCCATTAATGTCATTTCCCAATATGTTAGCTGCTTCTGCTATGCCCGCGGTGGCGGCGGCGGCGTTGGGACCAAGGTTCCCTATGCCCCCTTTCCAAATGCCTCATGCCCCTCAGCCCGATTCATCCAGAATGCAAGCAGCAGCTCCTAATCAACCGGAAAATAATACGCTTCCTTCTCTTGTCACACCTGATCCTAATCAGTCACGGATCCCAAACTTTAATGATCCTTATCAACAATGCCTTGGTCCCCACCACCAGATGCATCTACAGTTCATGCAGGTAAATTTTGTCATCTGTTATTTTTTCCCTTTAATAATCTCTTTGTACATCTGACCTATCAAGTTTCCTACCATTTATAAATCAGTCTTTTTTAGATGCCTCATTTACTAAGTAATTCTTAAGATAACAAGCTGTGGGAGAAACCCACTGCCTTTCAAGACTTACTGCGAGTCAAACAAATTTGTTTACTCTAATCAATTGTATGAAGTTGGTTTTTTGTGCTTGAGAAATGCCGGACGTTGATTGTTGATGAATTCTTTTTCCTTTAATTGATCACAACTTAAGATCAATCTTCTATGAGCTTAAGTGGATGAGCATGTTTATTTATGATACTGATTTCCTCAACAGAACCAGGTAATGAACAACCCAACTGTTAGCAAATCAAGTACCAGTAAAAGCCATGAAAATGCAGAAAATAATCAACCAGGTATGGATCAGATACCTCATCTTTGTCATATACGAAAATTAGCTAGTTATGGTGGAAAAGAAGGACTGTCACTAGTGTGAAAATTTACTTTGTGCTTACTGCGTTCCTGGGTCTCATTCTCAAGCTTCTGTAGAATGTTAACCTCTGGGCCTGGTTGCTTACTTTGTGTAAGAAGAAGCATGTTATCTAAATCAATGTGGCAACATAATTGTCATTTGAAAAGACAGGGCATACTTTTCTTATTCACATTATAGATCAGCATTAACAATTCTTTTAGCTTCTTATAAAACCTTAATAAATCCTACTTGTTGCCACAGAGTAACTATCAGTGATGGAACCAGAAAAATATATGAATAGCGCTTCTCACTGTTGCTATAGCTGGAACGAGCAACACTGACCATGGTAGGATATTGTAAGTGTTGAAGCAGGAAAATTTCATGAAATAATGCTAATTTTCATTAACAGCGGACTTGTGTGTGCATTACAGGTTAGTATCCCGGCATCCATAGCAGAGCTGCCAAGTTTTGTAGTGCAAGGAGAAGGAAGTTATTAGCTATTCTCAGTAGCAACCTAATCTAATACAAAATTCTCACATGTAAAATTATTGCCATTTTCATAAAAAGAGGGATTCTTTTGAGTCACCGTTATCATCATTGTTATTCTTACCCCTCTCCTTTCCCCCTCAAAATTCTTGAAAGTGCCTTAGCCACAGAGAGTTATCCTGTCCCCATGATACGGGAAGAGGAAGCAGATACAAGATGCTATAAGACCCCTTCTTCATGGAGGGAGCCTCAGTTCTTTTGAGAGCAATACATTTGTAGGGCTTTCCGCGACTCAGTGTTTGGTCAAATTCCAAATTATATATATATATATATACACCCCAATGTAATGACACTAATACATTCATTATTGTGTCTGTTGTTTTGGTTCTGGTACTGTGACTCATGTAAGCCGTTGATTAAGAAGTTGAATTGGGAATCTGGAATGCTCATAATGGAACAAGAAAATAAGCAGGAAAGGTGTAATAATGAAGAATGGAAGGTGGACAACATGTGGTAAGTGGTCCCAGGGGATGACCACACCGTAGCCTCAGAGCCCAGATACATCGCCCCTTCCCTTCCTTTTCTTTTCATTTTCCTTTCCCTTTCCCTTCTTGTTGTTGGCTTTCACTCTCGGCCATTAATTTGCAAATGGGTTTTGATGAATCTGATTCAAATATCTGACTTTGACATCCCTCCCTTGCCCCCATACAGACCCCCATTTCAGGATGACCTTGTAAATGCTAAATTGAATGGGAAAGGGAGGGACTTCACATTAGTATTGAAATGGAGGAAATTTTAAGTTAAAGGTCAACAAAGACTTCCAATAGTTTACAAATGTCACGATTGTGAATAAATATTTTTTGTATTTTTTTATATTATCTTTCTATGCTTGATCAAAAATATTATCTTTCTATGATATTACACCTTCACATTCAAAACCTGTAACTGTCTTGTAGATATAATCAATACCTGAAATAATTTTGGGTTAATTATCAATTTTGCCCTTGAAGTACACGCCTGACCGTTAGGGCTGTTAACGAAAAGGCAAACATTGCTATGTTTGTAGACTTCCGGGCAACATTGATCCCCAAAAACTTCAAGGACAACATTGTCTAAGCGAATACTTCAGGGGCAAAATTGATATTTAACCAAAAAAACCTATTTTCCAATATCTTTTGTCATTAACCCCATAAACTCTTTTTTAGCAATTAGATTATTTAAATAATCTAATAAACATATTTGCTAAATATCTTTATCATATCCTTCATTATTTATCTATATCTTTTGGGCTATTTGGATTGGAATATTATTTCTTGAGAGTCCTAGTTAGAGTTAATTTTATTTGGGTATAAAGATCCCTCTCATGTTATTTTTGAATTTAGAGTCAAATAAAGAAGAATTATTCAATTTCTTTAGCGAGCATGGCTTGTTCTTTAAGTATTATGGATTGAATACCTTGTAGCTATTCGAGTAATAGGTGTTATAGATAGAATATCTCATGGGTTATCTTTTGGGCTATTTGGATTGGAATATTATTTCTTGAGAGTCCTAGTTAGAGTTAATTTTATTTGGGTATAAAGATCCCTCTCATGTTATTTTTGAATTTAGAGTCAAATAAAGAAGAATTATTCAATTTCTTTAGCGAGCATGGCTTGTTCTTTAAGTATTATGGATTGAATACCTTGTAGCTATTCGAGTAATAGGTGTTATAGATAGAATATCTCATGGGTTATCCAAAATTTCCGAGTGCTTCTACATTGGAAAGTTGGACTTTTCAAATTAAATTCCATGTGATATATATTTAGAAATTTTTTTTTAAAAAAAAATTGGAACCATCATAATCAATATAATTAGTCAACATGTGAAATTTCTAGCAAGAAATACCAAAAAGCTCAAACTAGTCCATATAATGTAAGAGGTGTGGTATTGGCAAGATATCATCCTGATAATTTGTTAGCAATGTTGCCCTCAAACTTTTTTTGGGAGCAATGTTTTCCCGGAAGTAGAAAAACGTAGCAATATTGCCCCTCTGTTAACAGCTCTAACGGCCAACTAACATTTTGACCGTTAGGGCTGTTAACAAAAGGGCAACATTGCTACGTTTGTAGACTTCCAGGGCAACATTGAGCCCCCAAAAACTTCGACGGCAACATTACTTTTGGGTGTATACTTCAGGGGTAAAATTGATACCTAACCCAATAACTTTTTATTAAAATAAGCACGTTAACACATTTTCGGGGCACTAATTATATGACTCCATCTTCTTATAAAAAAATCACACATCCAAGAACAAGAACAGAGAGAATCCAATTTAATTTGGTTTATGCATCTTCCTAGAACGTTAGCATTAAGATTCTCCCGTTAGAATGATGACGAACCATAGAATGAAGCAAAAGGAAACTCTTGGAAACCAAAGGTATGCCTTGCAGGAACAAAAGCTAAATGAAGGGAAATGAACAATAAATGAACCAATTGTTGCTGTTAGCCTACAAGAGTTGATAAGATCTGGAAACCAAAGGCAACTTAATGCACTTGAAAACTCTACTTATGGAGTTAAGGTACTTGGAAACTCGATATTTGTAATAAATGGGAATAAGGGAAAAAGATTAGGGATATTGAAACCTCAAATTAATATCTATTTAGAACTGACTATCGTGTTTGATTGAATAGGCTGGCTCAAATGATACAATGGTGAGGACACAATTTCGCTCTACTAGTACATGATTTTGCTCAATTCTAGTGAGAACTGAAATGCGCAAAGCATCTCTACTGTTAAATAGAGAAGGCGGGAGGATTAACATATGCGTGCTAATTCATTATGCCACTCGATGTTTGTGTGCTCCAGATTCCAAACTTGATCCAAATTAGCACATTCCATGAAATTACACTTATAATAAACACGGATGACAGCATAAATCTTGTTATAAGGTAATATGAATTCACTAGAATTTAAGAAACAGTGAAGTTAACACAATATGATGAACTTCATAGTCAAATAACATGCTGTCATGCCCAACAACTAGTGTGGATGATTCTCCATGATAAAAACAAACAAATCTTTTTTGCTGAACAATATCATTAGAATCAGAAGAAAAAAGTGTCTGAAATGGCTGATTATATTTCACATATAAAGTCCTTCAGGCACCCCTTCTTTCTTCTTAAACATCACCTTATCTTTTGCCTTCTTGAAGTCTGAATGTGTTACCTGAAGAATGGAATACAAAGTTTAAGAGTACGATAAAAACCATTTTCAAGTTATTAAGGTGCATAGATTTTTTTCAAGAAAACAAAAACAAACAAAGGCATCCAAACAAGAGAATAAATAACTTTCACCTTTCTACAAAGAAAGCACATTTATAACAAGCACAACTCATAATCCGTAGCCATAGGTACAATCTAAGTTATAATAGCCAAGAATGATGGACAAGATGTGGGTTCCCTTCATTTCTTTCACAATGATTCTTTTAGGTGTAGTTTGCCAAATCTTCACGTGTTCACCCAGAGAGATTCAATTATGCAAAATATCATCTCAACCTTGATAGGTTTAGGGCATTTTAAAATATTGACAAACTTCCCAACTCCGAAACTCCAATCATCAAACAGTTTCTACATCGCAGCATTATCTTGACCAATAATACTGCATAAACTTTTTTTGAAAAAAATAAAAGACCCCACTAACCTTCATGCGACGCTCTCTTAAAGCAAGTAAGCCAGCTTCAGTACATATTGCCTTTATATCAGCACCAGAGAACTCATCCTTAGTCATAACAAATTCTTCCAAGTTGACATCATCAGCTAACGTCATCCTCGATGTATGTATCTAAATTTTAAAAGCAAGAGGCCCTTTAGTCACATGATGGACTAGATCGTGCATATTAAGCCATCCTAGAGAATAAGCAGAAACCAGATCCAGCAAACTGAATTAACAAAATTATCCATGCATACCTGGAAGATGCGTCTCCTTGTTTTAATATCAGGAAGGGGAAATTCAATCTTCCTGTCTATTCGACCAGGTCGCAGCAAGGCGGGATCAAGACTATCAATTCGGTTGGTAGCTAGAATCACTTTAACATCTCCTCTTGAATCAAAACCATCCAACTGGTTCAACAACTCCAACATTGTCCTTTGAATTTCACGCTCCCCACCAGAGTGGGCATCATACCTGTGAGGTATATTAACAGTTAAGCTCATTGTTGGAGGAAAACACAATCATGAAAAAGCTTATAAAGTGATCAGGGACAATGATTTACTAGCCACAACTACATCAGAACAAAGATCTCTTAACCAACACAACTCACCTCTTTGTTCCGACAGCATCAATTTCATCAATGAAGACAATAGAAGGGGAAAGATCGTCAGCAACTCTGAAAAGTTCCCTCACAAGCTTTGGACCGTCTCCCAAGTATTTTTGTATCAATTCACTACCAACAACACGTAAGAATGTTGCTGATGTTGAGTTTGCCACGGCCTGAAAACACACAAGACTTAGACCTGAAAACTTGTATATATGTTTTTGCAAAGCCTATCATAAGCAGCAGCTGAGATAAAACAATAGATGGCAAGAACACAGGTCAGGAACTGCATATAGTTGCGCAGGTCAAATTACAATTCTAAGATCAAATAATAGAAAGAGTCCACCATATTGTGACCCCAGTTAATTATATTTTCCAAAGACTCAAACTTCCGTAACTATACTTGTAAAATCTGTTTCAAGTTAACAACATTATATGCGTCTGTCATATAGACACCACATCAAGCTGAGAAAGATCAATAAGCTAACTCAGAAAGCAGTAGACTGAAGGAAATGGATGAAATTGAAAACTTTCTTTTTATAGTCAAAGTCTCTCCCAAGACAAGTCTCTTTCCAAGGGTAAGTTCATCAATTCACTTGTCATAAGTTTTTCATATAAAAAATACTATCTTTTGTAAGTAGAAGGCGACATGCAACAATACAAAAGGAAAATTTCATGAAGTCCCTAGCATCTTTAAGCCACTGACATATCACACTACTCACTGGAAAATCACAAGATAATTTCTAGAAGTAACCTAATCAACACAAAAACACATCAAGGAAGCATTATCAATAGTATTTTATAATTTATAATTGCGCATTTAATTTAATAACCAGAAAAATAAGTAATTTATTGTTTGGAAAGGCCTGAGAAAATACTTTTAAACTACGTATCAAGAAGCCAGAACAGAAGCATTATAAGCACCAGGACTATGTGCTTGCAACATGACAGTCAAAATGAATTGTTGAAATTCAAACCAAATGGCCCAAATGGAAACACATAAAATCACAAATCACACCTTTGCAAGCAAAGTCTTCCCTGTTCCAGGTTCTCCATATAATATGACCCCCTTAGGAGGCTTGATACCAATGTCTTCGTATAGCTCAGGATGTGTCAGGGGAAGCTCAACTGCTTCCTTAATTTCCTGTATCTGAGCATCTAAACCACCAATGTCAGCATAAGATTCCAAAGGAGCTTTCTCAACCTTCATAACGGAGACCATTGGATCAACTTCATCTTGAAGAAGTCCAACAACGGAAAGCACCTGGCAATAAACCATAAATGATAAGTTCCTATGAATTCTGCATAAATACATCAGGAAATATGAATAACATCAAGAATAGACCACTAAAGCAAATAATTTAGGAAATTTCCAGGTTACACGCGAGTTAAAAAATTATCTTATACTGTGCACGTTGCAACTAATAATCTTCAATACAGCAGTCTGAGGCAGATGACTATCTCAACAAGTAAGCGACTTTGAAGGTATGCTTAGAATTTGAGAGGAGAGAGGAAAGAAAGAATGACACATGAAAGAAAAAGAATTTTGATCCAAGATGTTTTTATGAAACACTATCTGAAGCAAACAATACAATAGCAGAGCAGTTAAACATATAGCAATGGTACCGGAACTCTCGATCCTACCCCTTGACGGCAAGTAACCCTAATAAACTTAAATACAGATATAATCAAAAGCTAAATTTTACGATCAAGCAACGAAAAGAGAACACACATACCTTATTGTGCATCAAAATTGCACATCCAGGCTCTAATTGATCCTTATCCACAAAGGACAAGATCCCCACATAGTACTCGGGCCCGACCGAAGACGAAACAATGGCATGGTTCTCGTCTATAAGTTCCTCCAAGTTGCCAACACTCATAGGCGAACCCCTAAGGTCGTCGACTTTGGATCTATCCTCCTCGGCCTTCTCCTCCTGAGGCTTGAGACGCTCCTGATTAGCCACAAATTCTTCCTCCATCAACAAGTAATCCTTGATTCGCTCAAGCTTTAACAGCCGGAGCTTACACTTAGTGAGAGGCGTCACTGTAGGCAAACGAGCCGCCGCCTCGGGACCCTTCTGCTTTCGCTGCTTACGACCGACTCGTGCCGGCGGAGCAGCCGGCTCAAACTTCTTGTCCTTCTTGCCGCTACCATCCTGTTTCCGGTCTCCCGGAAGACCTCCGCGATTAAGACCACCCGGAGTTCCCTGACCCATGGTAAATCGCTCGCCTCTGATGAAGAAGTAAGAGGAGCGAAGAGAAATGGGGAATATAGGTTGGGAGAAAGAAAAGAAATAGAGGGTGAGTTCCCAGGTTGTCTTTGCGAGCAAGTTAACGGGTGGATGACTCGGGAAATCAAATTTTCAAGCCCAGCCCAAATATATTTCGGCCATGGACCCTGAGGAAATCATATCAATGTCCGTAGCGTCGAATATTTTTGGGCCGATCCAGGAATTCCGATCCCATGGATCTTTTTCTATAGGGCCCAAAATTCAAAATTCAAATATTTATTTTTAAAAAACATAATAGTTTATCTCCATAAATTATTATTATTTTCATATTTTCTATATTATTTCTCAAAAAAATTCCCAAAACTGATTTTTTTTAATCTTCGTAAATCAATATCCAAATATATACTTCAACTCTGTAGATTTTTATCTAGCAAATAAATATGTTTTTTCATCTTTTCTCTATCATTTCTCAAACAAATTGAAAAAATGAACTTTATGTTATCTTCGTAAATCAATATTCAAATATGTACTTCAAAGTACTATAGATTTTTATCAGAAAAAAAAGTCGATATATTTTTCTTACAGACCTATATTAGGCCCAATAGCGGTAAAGACCAACAAACAAAGGTGAGGCATAACTGATCCTACTTATTAGTAAGGAGGATCCTAACTCCCCTAATAATCCAGGAATATCTCCAGATATGGTTGAGCAGTTAGGATCATTGGGCCGGAGATCACGCCAGGCTCAGAATATCCTACCTAAGGTACACTTTATAAATACTGAGGTCAAACCCTAAGGTACACACGTTCTAACCCTGAACAATTTACATACAGTCACACTGTGCACACACCCCACCCCCTTGGCGAAGAGCCTGGTTGTGTACAGTGATCTCATCTCTAACTGTGTGCTTCCCTCATAAGTATTCAGGAAGAGACCTTTGATCCAATATCAAAGCATCAGCCCATCCGCCTGGACATCTGTGTTTTACACCAGAACAGTGGCGCCGACCGTGGGGACCATAAATTTCGATCCCCGTGACCAATGAGGGTTAACACAAGAAGTACGAGTCAAAGGCAGACGGAGACTGGACCTCCGCCCAATCAACCGTCACAAAAGCAACAACATGAAGAGGAAACGATCAACCCCGTCCACGATAATGGACACGCAGCGGAAGACCAGCCCTCACCGTCGTGGCGTGAAGAACCAGTCCACTCCGCCCCTAATAATGGGTACCTAGCCGAGGACCAGTCAGATACCGAATCCTCGGCAGCACGAAACCCTAAGCAGACAGACGTCCATCAAAGACAGCAGGATGTAATCCCAGAAACTTTCCCAATCGAACACCCTGAGATCCGACGCCTGCAGGTCACTCTGGGTTCACTGCTGAGACGCATGGAGACCACGGAACACCGAAACTCTCTACAGATGCAGCGAATCAAGGAATGACTAAGGCGAAGGGATTCCACGTCGAGGGAGTCCGCGACCAAGGAGTCCGTCACAAGGGAATCTGCGTCTTCCAAAGGGGCCAGGGGTGACAGGAACCGAGAAAGGGTTCAAGATGGAGAAACTTCCTATGACGGGCAGGGCAGGACCAGGTCGGAAAACGCCTGAGGTTGTAACCCGAGGTACATTGGCAGAAATCTGGACAGAGAGGATGAGAACCGAGGAGGTAGACCTCCACGGCGTCCACCAACAGGGGTTCCCCGGAGATGGTACGTCAAGGAGGAGAATGTCAGTCATTTCTCAGATGACATTTTCAACGCACCTTACCCGGACGATTTCGACCTTGCCGACCTCACTAAATACGACGGAACCCAAGACCCGCTACCCACGTCGAGGACTTCGAGGTCACTATATGCGTAAGAAGACTCAGAGAGCCCGTCATCACCCAAATATTTGCTGCAACTCTTAAAGGAGCCGCCTTAAAATGGCTCCATACCTTGCCCATAAGGTCGATACACACTTTCGACCAGTTGGCGGAGGCATTCGAGTTGCATTTTGCTACCAGCAAGCAACAACCGAAGTCCCAATACATTCTGGACAGAATTAAGCAGCGGCATGGGGAAACGCTTCAAAGTTATCTAGATCGATTCAGGGACGTGGCTTTACAAGTGTGCGGGTTAAATGAAAAGGTACATGTGCACCTACTGGCCGCTGGCCTTGACAGTGAATCTCGGCAAGCCGAGTCCTTCTTTAAGGAACCGGCCAAGACCCTGAACGAATTCATAACGCGATCGAAGAAGTATATGGAAATGGAGCAAATGCGCCTAGCAAATGCTCCTTGGAAAGACCCGGATAGGAGAACGCCGCCAATGGACAAGAACCAGTCCGACGGTCGCAAGCTAGATCACTGGGGAAGAAGCTCAGACAATAAGTCCCCTAGCACAAAACCCGAGGTGAAGGGTAAGTATGACAAATATACCCCTTTAAACGTCCCCCGCTCTCAGTTATGGAGGGAGGTAGCATCGACCGAGATGCAGAAGATCGAGAGACCTCGGCCTCTCAGGAAACGAGCCAGCACGGACCATACCCGTTTCTGTGCTTTTCACGACAGTCCGGGGCATACAACAGACCAATGCTATGAACTTTGCGATGCCATTGAGAAATTCATCAGAGAAGGGAAGTTGCACCAATATGTAATCGAAACCCAAGGGCGAAAGAGAGATAAGCGAAAACAAGGTGACCGACAGGATAGCCCGGCCCCCGAGAGAAAGAATGATGAAAAGCGGCAGAGGCCAGGGTCCGAAGAAGATGAGTTTCCCGAGGCCGAGTTCGATTGTAACGTGATCAGTGGAACAACCCAAATTCAAAGAAGACCCGGACACGACAAATAAGGTAGAACGACCTCAACTCTTTTTCACAAAAGAAGACATGAAGGACGTGATACTCGGCCATCAAGACGGCCTGGTAATCACAAGAACCCTAGTCAACTGCCGGGTAAAAAGAATATTCATAGATACCGGAAGCTCGGATGATATTATTATCTGGGACGCCTTCAAAAGGATGAACCTTGATAAAGAAGACCTGAAACCATACAAAACAACCCTTGTCAGGTTTAATGGAGAGCTCTCCCCTTCCAAGGGGTACATCGACCTCAGATTAACTCTGGGAACCAAAGAAGGCTTCAAGTCGGACCGGGTAAGGTTTATTGTGGCCGAATTCCCTTCCCCTTATAATGTGATACTGGGTAGGCCAACTATCCATAAATGGGATATGCTGGTATCCACCAAGCATCAGAAGCTGAAAATAGTGAGTAACGCCAACCAAGTCCTCACCATCAAGGGCGATCAGAAGGAGTCCTGACAATGCTACTTCGAGACGATCAGGGAAGGCGAAAACGCAGTCCCATCTCCTTCCCAGCCTCGGGATGTCCAGCTCGGTTCGAAGGATCAAGGAGGAGGAAAGCTCAGTCAGCCGGTTAATATGGTGGAATTGGACTTGCGGGACGAGCCCGAGGTCCCCCGTCCAGAGCCAGAAGGGGAGTTGGAAGATATCGTCGTCGAAAAACAGGCCAGCCCAAATCACAAAGATAGGCAGAACTTTGAACCCGGGCTTGATAATAAGGTTGGAAGAATTCTTAGCAATAAACAGAGACGTTTTTGCTTGGAGCCCGGCCGAAATACCTGGGATCGACCCAGAGTTTTGTTGTCACAGATTGACCATTCGCCCAAAGTCGGAACCAGTGGCCCAGAAGAAAAGAAAAGGAGGACCAGAAAGGCAACTGGCCCTTGACAAGCATGTCGACGAATTATTGGAGGCAGGGTTCATCCGAGAAATACAATACACCACGTGGATCTCCAACGTGGTAATGGTCCTAAAACCAAACGGCAAGTGGAGGGTATGCACGGACTACACACATTTGAACATGGCATGCCCAAAAGACGTCTATCTGATGCCCAACATCGACCAACTTGTGGATAATTCATTCGGGTTCCAGTAGCTATCCTTCATGGATGCCTACTCGGGATACAACCAAATCGCCATGCACCCTGACGATCAAGAGGCCACGACTTTCATTATGGAAAAAGGGAATTATTGTTATAACGTCATGCCTTTTGGCTTGAAGAACGCCACGGCGACGTATCAGAGGATGATAAACAAGGTGTTCGAGGATCAGCTCGACCAGAACATTGAGGTCTATAGCGACGACATGATCGTCAAGTCATACGACCCTGACGACCACATCCGAGATCTGGAACAAACCTTTAATAAATTGAGGAAATTCAGAATCCGTCTGAATCCGGCTAAATGTGCTCTCGGGGTCTCAGATGGAAAGTTCCTCGGTTTCCTGTTGACCAGTCGGGGAATTGAGGCCAACCCGAATAAATATAAGGCCGTACTGGACATGCAAGCGCTTAGAAACAAAAAAGAAGTCTAATAGCTAACGGGAAGACTGACGGCATTAATCAGGTTCTTGTCGAGATCGGCAGAGAACGCCCTACCCTTTTTCAAATTATTAGAAAATGAGACAACAGGGGACTGGAACCCGGAGTGTGACGCCACATTCAAAAAAATCAAACAATGCTTGGCAACTCCGCCGGTTCTATCGAAACCACAGCCCGGTGAGACTCTGGTCCTCTACCTATCGGTCGGGGAAGAGGCAGCGAGCTCGGTATTAGTCAGAGAAACCTAAAACGGTCAGGAACCGATATACTTTGTAAGCAAAGCCCAGGTAAACGGGACGTACCAAGCTAAGGGCCCTCTGATGGCAAAATACCTAAACATGGTAAAGGAGACACTATTGGACTCTGAGGAAGCGACGGTCATGCACATCCCTAAAGGAGAAAATGTCAGAGCCGACATCCTCTCCAAGCTCGCCAGCACTAAGGGCCCGGCCAACCACAAAGACCGTGGTCCAGCAAAAGCTAGAGGAATCGACCTGTGTCATGGCCATATCCACCTCCACCGACTGGAGGAAGCCACTCGAAGATTACCTCGAGCGAGGAATTCTCCCCCTTGAGACTACCGATGCCAAGAAACTCATTCGGGAGGCTGCAGTGTACACAATGGTGGAAGATCACCTCTACCGAAAGGGCCTACATACCCCAATGCTAAGGTGTTTGAGCACCAGCGAGAGCAAATACGTTCTTACAGAAATCCATGGAGGAATCAATGGACAGCACATAGGGGCTAAAGCATTGGCAAAAAAGGCACTACGGGCCGGTTACTATTGGCCGACTATGGAAGCGGACTCCAAAGAGTTCGTCAAAACATGTGAAAGCTGCCAAAAGCACGCCAAAATCATTTGGTCCCCTCCTTCGGACATGGAATACATCTCCGCCCCATGGTCATTTTACAAGTGGGGGATGGACCTGTTAGGGCCATTCAAGGCCGCCCCCGGAAACTACGGTGGTTAATAGTGGCGGTCGATTATTTTACAAAGTGGATCGAAGCCGAGCCCCTAACCACTATCACCTCGGCTAGGGTGCGGCGTTTTGTCCAACAAAGCATCTTTTTCTGCTTCGGAATCCCGGCCGAGGTCGTGACCGACAACGGCACCCAATTCACTGACAGGAACTTCCAGGGCATGATGGTCGACCTCGTCGTCACACACCACTTCGCCTCCGTCGAACATCCTCAGTCAAATGGCCAAGTCGAGGTGGCGAACAAGGTAATCCTGGACGGGCTAAGAAAAAAGATGGAGGACGCCGACTCCAATTGGGTCGAACATCTCTACAACGTATTATGGGGCTACCGAACCACCATTCAGTAGGCTACCCAAGAAACCCCCTTCTGCATGACCTATGGATGTGAGGCCATGATTCCAGTTGAGATAGGCGAACCATCGTAGAGAAAACTGAGAACCCTGAAGGAAGGGGAAGGGACAAACAGCAAGGCACTAGCGACCGAGCTAGATTTGGTGGACGAGGTAAGGGTCACGGCACACTGTCGAGACATGGCGGCAAAACAACTCGTTGCTGCCAAGTACAATCTAAAGGTCAGGCCCCGGTCTTTCGACAGGGGCGACCTAGTTCTTAGAAGAGCCGACATCGGTAACAAAAATGCCAGAGATAGCAAATTGGCCACAAATTGGGACGGCCCCTACCGGGTCAAGGAAAAGCTCGACAGAGGAGCCTACGTTCTAGAAACCCTGGCCAGAAAACTAATCAAAAGGACATAGAACACCGACAAGCTGAGGGTCTACTACAGCTAGACCTAGTCACGGCATGCCACTCACGACGGACACATCATATCCGAGTTTGTTTTTGTCTTTATCATTTCGACTTTAGTTTCAGATTTATTCATCTATGCAGATTTTCGTCTTAAATTGTTAGCTCTTTAGAGCGAATCATTTCTTGAATTAATAAACGGTTCTTTAATCAAAGTTCAATTTCAGAGTACTTGACGACATGCTAACCACCTATAAAAAATCAGACCAAGACTAGGGGTGCCCCATCCAGTCATAACTCCATCCATAGGTACCAATTCGACACCCGGGCCAACAAGCCTGGGTAATTTGAAACAATGAAAGGTCGATGTCATCAGCCCTTGCAAATATTTTGATGCATCAAATTTAACACCTAGATAAGAAGGCAAATAGTCATAACGGGCCCTGATCAGGTCGAAATGTTTAAATGTGTGTCCATACGACCATGGCTGAGCATGTGAAGGTTTGCCCTAACTATGGTTAAGATACTGGAAAACGACTCCAGAACCTCGTAGCGCAGTTAATTTGAAAACCCCTACCCATACACTTGGTCTCTTACACCAGAAGAGTACTAGCGGACTCTATTTATTTAAGACCCTGGCCCGGTCAAGATCGTACCGACACGCAATCGACGCATAAGGTTAAGGAAATACACGATGAAATACTGAAGTAAAATTTCATTGATATAAAGAAAACTTACAAAAAAGAGTTTAACTATTACATCAAGAAAGTAAACCGGTATCAGACACCAGCATGAAAAACTAACAACGCCTAGCTCGGAGGGACTGCCTCTTCCTCGGGTGCTCCAACCCCCTCCGGCAGGACCACAAATGAAGTCTCTTCACCGACTTGGCCTTCGAGACCCTCATCTGCCAGGGACACCGAATCCTCCTCAGGAGAAGGGGGCGGGACCAGAACGTCACCCTTGATATAAGACTGGTAGTCATAGCCGGCAAGGTTCAGCTCCACCCTCGGGTTGAGATGGCGAATCTGAGCAAGGGCCATCTTGAAGCAGTCCTCTGCGGCCACCTTCACAGTTTCCGCCGCCTTCAGGTGGGCCATCTTCTCCGCAGCAAGGGCACCCTAGGTCTCTGCGAGCTCCTTCGCAAGATCACAGCGTTGTTGGGTGAGGGACTTCACGGCCTCCATCCTTTTGGAATGGGCCGACTGCATGCTTGCAAGGTCAGAGGTACTCCGCTCCAAAGCGGCCTTGGTAAGCAGAAGCTCCTCGGTCGCCTTATCAGTGGCGGCCTCGGAGCTACTGAGCTCCTCCTCATCACGGCCTTTCTCCTCTTCGGCACGGCCCCTCGCCTCCTCGGCTCGTCTCATGGCCTCCTCCCCCTGCTGCTTTTCCTCCTCGAGCCTCTTGGCCTTTTCCCCGGCGATCTCCAGGTCCAGCTTCAGACGTCGAACTTCACCCGCAGTCCCGACATAATAACCATGGAGGTGGAGATAGGCCTGGGATAGTCCGAGGGCCTTGCAGAGAGAGTCCCTGCACATTGTGGACCTCGCGTTCATCCATGGAAGAAAGAGGATGGGAGCTCAGGAACTGGCGGGGCGGGAAGAAGGCCATACTGAGCTATTCCGTGACCCCATGCTCCCAGGCCAGACTACTTTTGAGACCCTCAGGTCGAGGAGTGGCAGTTGGAATCTGGTGCGGAGACGGGGGACGCGATGAATCGGATGTGAGAACCTCCATTCCCTTATCGGCCACAGGAGGGTCGACCGCTGGAGAAGCTGGGCCAGTAAGAGTAGATGAGGGAGCGGACGAAGGAGCCACTTGTTTTTCCCCGACCTTGGCCTTTTTAGCTGCAGTCGCCTTAGAGGCCACGGCTGCAGCTTCAGCGGCTTTCTTTCTCTGGGGCTCTGGAGCGGTCCGCTTTCGAGGTGCCTTCTTTGGTGGCGCCCCGGCCACCGGCCTCACGTAATCTAGGTATGGCGGCAATTGCTCCATACGTGGATCTGCAAAGAATTTACAATAAGGTCAGAATCCACAATCACATATAAAATAAAGAAAGTGGCATACGATAAAACGCCAAACTAAAATAAAGAGGTCGTACTGGATGCCGACCCAGACCTAGCACCAGCCTGCTTAATGTAGAAGGCCGCGCTCTTTACTCTATTCTCGGCGACATAGGAGGCTATCTTAGCTACCGCAACTTCCTCCTCAACTAGAAGATCTGTAGCACTAACTTGATAGGATGAGGAGTCGAGGCTGTGATGATCGGTGGACCAGTACAGTGGAAACCGCCACTCCACGTCGGGGCCCTCATGGCCTTTCAGAAACCAAGGTTGCTCACCAAAGTTGGCGACCACCTTGAAAAATGACGTTTTGAAATGTTTGAAAGAATCGGAGAAAACAGTGAAGATTTTCTTGTCGAGGTCACTCCTGAGAGAAGTCAACCCTTCAAGGCAGCCGTCTCCTTACCAGAGCGGGGAGTGAAGGGACAAAAGAAATAAAAGAAAAGGGAGGCGGTGCAAGGAATGACGAGGTCAAACGAGCCGCACAGATGCTCGAATGCCGCGAGGTAAGCCCACCCATTAGGGTGAAGCTGAAAAGGGGCTATGTGAAGATGATTTAGGGCGGATATTTGAAACTCGGTAAACGGGAAATGAATACCGAGCCGGGACAGGTAGTCCCTGTAGAAGAAAAAGAAATTCGTGTACCCGAGCTCCCGAGTAGAGCAGATTGGCTTGTCCTCATCAGGAAGACTCAGCAAACATCCGGACAAGCCCGACGCCCCTAGTCGATCCACATCTGCTTCGGTTATCAGAGAATGCGTCGTCAACACTTCATGCGTTACCCATGGGTACCTAGCCTGAAGAGCCTGGGAAGGACTGCCGGAATCTGACTCCCCAGCGTCCGACCTAGAGTGGCGGGGAGAGGACGAAGACTCCATTTACCTATAACAATAACAAAAGAAAAAAGCTATGGTCAGAGCTAAGAGGGATACCTGACTGAGATAAGCTATCGTTTGAAGAAGGAAGACGAATGGCATCAGGCAAAGGTAGACCCCCAGTAGCCGAGATAGGCTCAGACAACGATCTATGGCGGCATGAGCCCAAAACACTGTTGGCCATAGAATCTTGCCCACTCACAATATACGAGGAGCTCTGGGCAATGAACTCCCAACAGGGACCGAGGTACCCGTCTGGAAGGGAGTCCGACCCTGTATGGCGAGGCGCCTCATAAAAATTGATGGGCTCAGCCGAAACAGTCTCGGCCGCACTCAGACTCTCAAGATCAAGCCTAACGAGGTCGGCCTCCGGCTAGTTGTTCCCAGGAACGGACGGCTGAGATCCCCTAGCACTCCTACTACCGGACCCACCCCGGAGAACGGAGGCTAGCTTCTCCTCCTCGGTCAATGGAGTGCCTAACAGCCAGAAACTAAGACGAGGAAAACGCTCTCGTAGGACCCCCTCCTCAATTGGGTCTAAAGGCTGGTTCGAAGACGATGGATGTTTTCCCCTATCCATCAAGGCTGGAGACTCATACCTATACAGTCATCAAAGGGTTGATAAGAAAAGGGGAGGGACCAGAAAGAGTAAAACTAAGAAAAGAAATGCTCCCCCCAAAACAAGGACTTATGGGAATGAGAATGCTATTTGCACACTCACCCAGCAGTTACCCAGAAACACCAATTCCCGACTCTCCCCAGAAACCCAGAAAACCCAGAAATCCCCAAACACTGACGAAGAAGAGAGAAGAAGCGAAAAGCCAAGATTGCAGAAGTACAATGTTAAAATTAAAACGTTCAAAGATAAAGAAGAGTAATATACCTGTCGATTCGAAGACGGGAAGAAGGCAAAGTGAAAGAATGGGGAAATTTAGAGAGTATTATGGGCAAAAGGGGAGCATGAATCTTCGGGAATGCAGAGAAAATGCGTCGCTGAGAGAGTTGGAAGGGAGAGCAAAGTTTGTGAAAAGCAAAGTTTGTGAAAAGCAAAGTCGTGGAAGTGAAATGAAGAGTCCCAACCCCGATAATGTAAAGGAGAGTGGTGGGAAATTCAAAAAACCACTCAACCGTCAGGGGCACAGGCGACTATTCACCTCAAAAGCAGAGGTGATGTTCGACATGCCACTGGCGCATTAAATGCGCACGAAAACCGGAGGCGGCTGGGCGTGACAGTAGGAACCCATCCCTAATCCGCGAAAGCCAGGTGTCAGGAGGCAATCATGGCGAATCCTGAGGGGTTACTCCCCCGGATTCACGCGGGGCCCACGGCAGCCTCCCTGGATCCTCAAGCCGTGGGTTACCACCCCGGCGCCTTGACTCCCTTGGCATCACCACGCACCCCGAGAAGAGGGGGCTGAGGCCGATGCCCAAGAAACCTAACCCGGCGGGCCACGGTATAATTGCCAGGGCGCCAAGAACTACTCAATTTACCTCGGATGACCCATCCAGGACATAATAACACCCCGACAGCTCAAAGGCTTGAACTACCGGGTTGGGGGCAACTGTTACGGACCTATATTAGGCCCAATAGCAGTAAAGCCCAACAAACATAGGTGAGTCATAACCGATTCTACCTATTAGTAAGGAGGATCCTAACTCCCCCAATAATCCAGGAATATCTCCAAATATGGTTGAGCAGTTAGGATCCTTGGGGCGGAGATCACGCCAGGCTCAGAATATCCTACCTAAGGTACACTCTATAAATACTGAGGTCAAACCCTAAGGTACACACGTTCTAACCCTGAACTATTTACATACAGTCACATTGTGCACACACCCCACCCCCTTGGCGAAGAGCCTAGTTGTGTACAGTGATCCCATCTCCAACTGTGTGCTTCCCTCATAAGCATTCAGGAAGAGACCTTTGATCCAATATCAAAGCACCTACCCATCCGGCTGGACATCTGTGTTCTACACCAGAACAATTTTTATTAAAAAAATTTGTAACTTTTTACTTTTTATTTTTTGTACTTCTTAAGTCTAATACTCATAGTAACACTATTAAATTACATTTTACTTTTAAATAACACCATTTGATTATTTATTTAAGATTATAATATTTTTATGAAATGTTAAATCCCAATTTTTTGAAGTTGATCAAAACAAACGTGAGGAAGGAGCACAATACACACTCAAAATTAAAAGTTATATTATGATATAACCTAATTGAGGCATCACATAGATATAACCAATACTTGTTTAAATTAAGGAAGGCTTTGTTAACATCAAGTTGTTCTAGGTGCCAGTCTTTGGCAGCTGTTAAAGCAAGGAGGAGATGAACAATGGTCATTTTGGCAACTGGAGAAAATGTGAAACCGTAATCTACTCCCTCGGATTGTGTATATCCTTTGACAACCCGACGAGCTTTTGCGAAGTGCAAGGGTACCATTAGCATGAAATTTCTTCCAGAAAAGAAGAGAAGGTCCCTAAAGAGCTCAAACAAAAGCCACTTACATGAAACCTTAGCCCACTTGGTTATGATTCTATCCTCTCTGCTTATGTGATAAGTATACATATTTCAAATAAGGGTTAAATATTATTCTTGCCACGGAAGTATTGGTAAGGGGGCATTCAGTACCATGAAGTTTTTTTTTGTATCATTTTTGCCTCGAAAGTTTACAAAAGGGGGCAAATATGCCCTAGAAGTTTTTTTTATGAGCAAATTTGCCCCAAAAGTTTTTTTCAGGAGCAAACTTGCCTCAGAAGTTTTTTTAGGAGCAAATTTGCCCCATAAATTTACAATGAGAGCAATGATTCAGCGGTCAAGATCAACCGATCGGCAAAATCATTATGTTTGTAAACTTCTGGGGCAAAAATGATATAAAAAAAACTTCTGGATGCTAAGTGCCCTCTTACCAATACTTCCGTGGTAAAATTGGTATTTAACCCTTCAAATAATGATGTGGTTTTCAATTAAATTAAACCCTACGCTTTTTATATTATTGTTAAAATTATACCCACATTTCAATTAAAAATAAATAAAAATAACCTATGCATCACATAAGGATAGAATAAACTGACTAAGGATATTTTTTATTATTGTTTGATGTACGTATTTAATGATTTGCTTTTCTATACAAAGATTTACATATTTTAAATCTTGTATAACTATGTATATTTTCACATAAAAAAAAATTCAAGTTTTGTGTTTATTTGTAATATTTAAATAAAGCTTGTTTAAATAACGTGGAGCTTTATAAAAGAATATACAGTGTGGATGTGTGTATGTGAGAAATATTGTATTCCTTCCGGTCATAATTATAAAAACACTTTTGTATTACAAATTACACTGTAAAAGTGTTCATATAATTAAGACAGAAGGTTATATTGTTTTTTGTGGAAGTGCTGCTGATGGCTTGATCAAAATCACGTGCTTGGCACAGCTCTAACGTACATGTTGCTTTCTTGGACCCAGAAGGGCTGGATTCTGTCTGGCTGGCTTTCATCTTCCTTAGAGCATGTGCTCCAAACATGAGGTCTTGCAGACTGATAACCCCATTTATTGTCCACTTGGGTTTGCGATGAGGTGTTCCAATTTTTGCCAGCTTAGGCTCCTAGCACAGTGGTACGTTTAGGAGCTGCTAGAAGACCAACTCTTGTATATCACAGAATTCATCACACACGGTTCTGTCCGATCAGACCTACGTACTTGAGAAGACTAGGGAGAAGAAAACCCGAGACCCCCATCTATTATTACTGCTCGAGTAGGTGGGTCTTATTTATGGCATTCAATAAGAGCGAGTGTTGTTGACTACGGTGTCGCCATAGCCATCTGCATTTGCCAGAACTTGTACGTACGCTGCCATGTGTAAAGATTTATAAAGGTCCTGTCCCCATATTTATAGATGTGGGTGTGTGTCGCTAAGTGAGTCATCCAACTCACTGTATACACTACTAAAAAAATGAGCTATTACTACCCTAAAAGACGTCCCTATTTAAAAAAGGATGTAACAAGTGAAGTCGATGGCATTTTTGTAATTATCTTGACTCTGAAACATTTTTGGAGTCCCAAAATATAATTTGGGACTCCATTTGGAGTCCCAAAATACAATTTGGGACTCCAAAAATAATTTTCTGGGCGGGGCAAAATTTTGGTGAGCTAGGGAAACTTTTTGGAGTCCCAAAATATAATATGGGACTCCTAAAGTCAGGGAAAATTTTTGGCGGGTATTTTATTTGGAGGGAAAAAATTTTTGCGGGTATTTTCTTTTTAAGGGGAAATTTTTTGGAGTCCCAAAATATAATTTGGGACTCCAAAAATATTTTTTTGGAGTCCCAAATTATATTTTGTGTAACATCCCAACTTTTCAAAAGCAGTATAAAATTTTTTCATCAGAGTAGAGCACCGGAACAAGAGTGTAACTGATATATTGATATAAAATGCCCACTGGCTAGTTACATAAAAGGTATAGTAACCGAGAGTTTCCAAAAGTAAAGGATAATAACGGAAAGTCTTCACGGATCCTCGAACCGTCGCTTTCCTCTCTCCTCGGCCCTCGGCCTTCCCGAACTCGACGCTATGTTAAGGGCCGAGATCCAGCGCCACCGGATCTCAAGTAATCAGTTAACCTCATGTTTATGTATACACATACAAACGACAGACATCCACAACATCATCAGCACATACCATCACTCTATCACAACCCATGGATATGTATTGCCCCCAAAGATGCGCACAAATTGCACCCAAGATACGACCGATTGCACCCAAGATACTGGACAGATTGCACCCAAGATACAAACATAACCTCTAACCACTATATGCATTCAAACAAGATAACATCTATACAACACACCTACCACATATATGCATACCATAAACATCGAGTTAGTGTTACAAGACGCGAACGTACCTTCGTTGATCGTATTCGACACGTTTACGGAAAACGGCCGTTTTGACGAAAACAATAAACGTCCCGTCGGACAACAGAACGACAAGAAATCGTAGTTTCGACGTCCTATAAGAGTAATATCACTTTCATTAGTGATTTGACACCATAACTGGCATTTTAGGTAAAAATTACCATTTTGCCCCTATACCCCTAATTGGCAGAATTTCGCCAGCACTTCGTTACTCTGACAAATTTTCTTCCCGAAATTTTGCCAGAACTTCGACGCCATTTTGATTTTCGAAAATAAAGACTAAAATAGCCCTCCCATATGATACCCAATCATACTTGAAAATTTAAAGGCTATTCTAGCATTATAACACCTACTTGTGAAAGAACTACGAAGACTAAAAGCTCGGTACAGGAAAACTTACCCAGAGCTTCGCTGCAGAATTTCCCAAAGCCCCTCTCTCTTCTTTCTCTCTCTAAATCAGCTCTTGCTTCTCAAATGTGAGAAAAACCAAAGGGGAGGGGTGGGTATTCCCGATTCGCGTGATTTCGAAGAAATCTCAAAATTCTGGATTCATATCTCTGAAAACATATTCTCACTTAGTAGAAATGTCCAATTTAACCTATATTTTGATTCCATATAGGACTCCAACAGTCCAGTTGAGTCTTTCTCGAAAACGTGTCCGAACGCGTCCGGTTTCAGAACGCATTTCTGAAAGCACCAACTTCTTCAGAAAAATTCACTGATTCCAAATATGTTCATGAAAATTCCCAATTCTTTTCCAAATGTCACAACATAACCTTTTCGTCCTCTTGGCTATCTGGCCTTTTATCAGAATTTCTCTATTTCGTCTTATCGGAAAAAGCACAAACGGCTTGTAATTTACTTCCTAAGAGTTTAACCAAGATAAAAACCCACTGATCAATATTTTTCCTTGACTTTGGAATTCCCATTCCTAGATCTCTAGATAGGATCCGTTTCCTAAATATTAAGTTACTATTCATCATAATAAATTATATATTAAAATAATGTAACATGTGCAAAAATGCTACAAATATCATGATATTATTCCATTGCTTCTTATCTTCATTTTGAACTCATGATTTTCGGTCAAAAATCTGGTCCCTTTTTATTTAATTTTCGTTTTTATTTAATTAATAATTAATTAATATTATATAAAATAATTATTTAATAATTATTTTTATATAATTTTTACAAAATTTCCCTATTGGTCCATACTTGCTTTTAGGCTCAAAAATACCTAAACTCAACTATTTTTCTCCAAAATTTTCAATTAATTAGTAAACATGTTTTTACTAATTTTAAAACAAAAACCACTAATTTTTGAGCTTTACATAATTATTTCATAATTTCCTTTGCTCAGGCTTAAGTAATTAGCCCAATATTACTTAATTACTTAATTATCACAAGTTGATAATTTTCTTACTTAGAACACCTCATTACCTTCATACTTTTGTATTGACATTTTTGTTTTCATGTCTCCTGCATTATCTTAGCATCTACGGGGGTATTTCGGTCATTTCCTTTACTTTTTGGAAACTCTCGGTTACTATACCGTTTATGTAACTAGCCAGTGGGCATTTTATATCAATATATCAGTTACACTCTTGTTCCGGTGCTCTACTCTGATGAAAAAAATTTATACTGCTTTTGAAAAGTTGGGATGTTACATATTTCGGGAAGAAAATTTGTCAGAGTAACGAAGTGCTGGCGAAATTCCGCCAATTAGGGGTATAGGGGCAAAATGGTAATTTTTACCCAAAATGCCAGATATAGTACCAAATCACTAATAAAAGTGATATTACTCTTATAGGACGTCAGAAACTCTGATTTGCTGTCGTTACGCTGTTTTCTGTCAAAACGACCGTTTTCCGTAAAACGTGTCAGAATACCGTCAACGAAGGTACGTTCGCGTACTGTAACACTAACTCTGATGTTTATGGTATGCATATATGTGGTAGGTGTGTTGTATAGATGTTATACTTGTTTGAATGCATATAGTGGTTAGAGGTTATGTTTGTATCTTTGGGTGCAACTGTCTATATCTTTGGTGCAATCTGTCCGTATGCCGGGTGCAATCGGTCCGTATGCTGGGTGCAATTTGTCTGCATGCTGGGGGCAATACATATGCATGGGTTGTGATAGAGTGATGGTATGTGCTGATGATGTTGTGGATGTCTGTCGTTTGTATGTGTATACATAAACATGAGGTTAACCGTTACCTGAGATCCGGTGCGCTGGATCTCAGCCCTTAACATAGCGTCAGGTTCAGGAGGACCGAGGACCGAGGAGAGAGGAAAGCAGCAGGTTCGAGGATCCGGCTGAAGACTTTCCGTTATTATCCTTTACTTTTTGAGTATTCTTCTACCAATTTTTCAAGTTTGTAACTTAATAAATTACCTAAATTAGGGACAATATCCTTCCCTATTTCAAATAGATTTTTACTTGCTTCCTTTATAGCTTTCACAGGGTATTTATAACCCACAATGTGCTTAGGGACCTATTTGCAAATTTTCAAACGTCTTAGGGACCTAATTGCAAATTATCCTTTTTCAAGGGAAATTACCCTAACAACATGGTAAACCCAATACAAGGTGTTTGAGACCCCATATGCACGTATTTTCAATAGGTACATTTCCAAATTTTTGATATTTACCCTAAGTGTGATTTTTAGGGTATTACATTTTGGGACTCCAAAAAATTTCTCCACCCTACCAAAAATATTTCCTACCAAAAAATTTATTTTTGGAGTCCCAAAATATAATTTGGGACTCAAAAAATATAGTTGTGGAGTCCCAAATTATATTTTGGGACTCCAAATTATTAATATATTAAAAAAAAAAGGTTTTTCTGCCCTTTGCCCTTTGTTTATAATCAATGGGTTAGGATTTGGGAGGAGCGAGTTTGAGCCAAACGAAGAACCTAGAGATGATTCGAGAAAACAAAGCAGCTCAGACCGACCGGTTTCCTTCTTCCTCTTTCCCATCCTCGTCTTCTTCTCATTGCACAGGAAGCTTTATGATTTTGAACCAAACCCTACCCTAGCCTCCCTCGTTCATCCCTGTTCCTTCATTCTTTCCATCCATGGCAGAATCGGTGCGGAAGAAGATGGAGTTTGGACACTTGATCTGCGATACCGAGATTCCGGTTCTGCAGCACAAGATTTATGTCTTTTCCTCATCCTATTGGGAAATCCCTCGAATCACTAAGGGCAAGATCACAAGAAATAGCTCAGTATCAAGGTAGGTTCCCTACTAGTTTGCTTTCATCTTATTGAACTGCTCCTTTCAACAGTATATCCTATGGGTTTTGGGTTATTATAAATTAGGGCTATGAGCTTTTACATGTTTTCCCTCATTCAATCTTTCCTCGAGTAATTTATGCTTTAGAACTATCGTTTATGACGTGGATTGTAGGTTTTGATTTATCCTATGTCTTTCCAGCTAAATTAGAAGATGCCAAAGCTAAATTGAGGGAGACAGAGGATAATTTGGTTAAAGCACTAGAGGTTCATCTTTACTATCGCTTTACATCTTTATATCGGCGGATTTTAATTTGAATTTCTCTAAACCAGATCGCATAATTTCGTCTAGTCACTGCGAAGAGAAAAGCGAGAGTGAGAGCGAAAGACGGTGAAGAAAGGAAGAAGACCGAAGAGCTTGAAGGAGGTGCCATTTGGACATCCAAACTTGGATTTGAGTTTAGGTAAGCTTATTTGTTCCCTTTCCATTGCTGATTTTTGCAATTCTTCGTTGTTTGGGATTTAGGGAAATAGTGAAACACCGATTCGAAATTGGAAACCATGATTAATGAGTTTGTAAGCTATTGTAGGTGTGTATTTTGTTCGGTTGGGTGTAGCCGAACAAAAAGCTTACTGTTCTTGAGTATAATATGTGTTTATATGTGTTGAATATGGGTACCAAACAGGGATTAGGAGGTTGTATGCATGAGCTTCGGTTCTTGGAGAATAACCTTGAAGAAAAGCATTTGCACACCTTAAATACATGTATTGGATAATTGCAAGTAATTAATGGTTCTTCCTTTAGTTATAACGTAACCAAAGCCCATTTTTGTTGATGGCAACGTTAGGTTCGTGAGGATTAAAAGACAAAGGTGTATAGCTATATATATTAGTATTGTTGTAAGATGTCATCTAATGGTTCAAGAAGATCATTGCGCTGAAATTTATTTGGGTTGCTATTTGATGCCACCTAATAGTTCAAATAAATGTTTAATTATGCTTTAAGGTATTTAAATGTTGATACTACAGATATTGAGACGTGGGGATCAAATCTTGGAATTGGAAACTACTTTTAAGCTTATCATATGATAATATATGATAATTCAGTGAGTTGTACAATGAAATTTGAAGAGAATATGATTTCATGTTGGAACTGAGCATTTTGAAGCTAAAAATTCATCCAGATCTCAAGTGAGCCGTTGTTTGGATGTTTTGAAGATTTAAAAACTGATTTATATACTTATTAAATGTGAGGAGATGTTTATGTATGTTTTAGAAGTGTATGAGTGTGATTCTTGTTGAATCAAACTGCTGAAGCTTAAAACTAGCCATAAAGTTGTGTTATGAGACTTTTAAATGATAGGAAAGAGATTAAAAGTATTGGAGTGTGTTTTGGGATGATCAAATGATCAATAAACATACTTGGAAACATTATAATGATGATTTAAGGATTGTTTTTAAATCTAGAATTTTATCAGATTACGAATGAGACTGTTTGAAGCTAAGTATTTAAATGCTATTTAAGTGCACAATGTATATCTATGGTGTAGCAATCACGTATATAAATGGCTTGAAGTGTATGTGCATGTGTGGTATTTGGATGGCTGAGATAATATTGTTGAAGTTGGGAAATTTTCAGAATTATAAGAAACACTCAAATTTGTCAAAAAGGGGTGTTTAAAATGCTAAAATTGTGTATCATATCTTATGCCAAAACTACTGACGGATTTACTTTTCCTCTATCTTTTGTTGTTGGTGGGGAAATGGTGCTTGCAGATTACCATTAACATTCATGCTTCTCTAACATTTGTGCTCACTACTTCGAGTGTTAATACGATTCCTTCAATGGGCGTGATTTATGCCCTTTTTGGCATTTTGGTATGTTTATATACACTTAATGGAAAGGGTCTTTCCATTTATTTGCTTCAATTTTGTCATAAAAATGCTCAGAGACCTGGGATGAAGTCTTCGCTGAGGCTGCCAAGTTGGCTGGAGAGGGCTATATGATATTGCCATATCTTTGGGCCTAGGGTTGTTCCTAAACTTGTAATTTCTCTCTTTTCTCTTCCCTCTTTTTTGGGGTTTTGAGAGTTGAGTTGGGAAAGGTTGGCTAAGGTTGTTATATTGTTACTGTGACACATTGTGGTAGCTGTATATGTAATGTAGCTGGATATATCATTATATTTTGACACTTTGTGGTAGTTGTATATGTAGTATGTAGTATTGTTGATCATATGGGTAATTGTTGAAATGTAATTCATTGTTCTAGTTTATTTGGAATCGCACAAGGCCTGCAGGTTTTAATGGTTTACGAATGATCTGAACATTTTGGTAATGTATGTTCATGGCTATCTAGTTACGTTGATGGTTTTTATAGGGTATAATTGCTGGGTTGTGCAAAATACGTGCTAGGTAATTTTTTTTAAAAAAAGACACTTTTGGAGTCCCAAAATAACTTTTGGGACTCCACAAACACACTTTTGGAGTCCCAAAATACAATTTGGGACTCCACAAATGATACTTTTGGAGTTCCAAAATACAATTTGGGACTCCACAAATGATACTTTTGGAGTCCCAAAATACAATTTGGGACTCCAAAATTGACACTTTTGGAGTCTTAAATTATATTTTGGGACTCCAAAAGTGTCAGTTAGCCTATACATCTATACGTGACATTTGGAGTCCCAAAATATAATTTGGGACTCCAAAAGTGTCATTTTTGGAGTCCCAAAATTAATTTGGGACTCCAAAAGTATAATTTTACTACTACCCCTCAATAGACATCCCATGAATAAGGGACGTTAAAAGGGTTTATTTTGGGACTCCAAAGGGTCTTTTTGTAGTAGTGATATTTGCTTGTCGTTTTAAACTCTCACCAAAATGAAAGCCTTTTCGTATTGGCTCCCTTAATTACCCTATTCCCTCCTGCGTCTGAGGAATGGATGCCCTCCTTCCTTTAGACCTGGCCATTAAGATGCAAAATATATGGTTCAGGACCCCCTAGCTACCAAATATAGAGACCAGAGAGTTCAGTGTCGAATTTAAAGCCAAGCCTGTTTTTCCATCTAATTTCTAATCGATTCAAAGCAATTAATTAGCATATTGGTTTACACATACATATGCTTCCATAATATCTTCTACCACTTTGTGGGTGGATTCTTAAATGCCCAACATTAGTGTTTAACCGATCAGAGCCAAAATACAAACTTGAAGAGGACTTGATGAAAACGTACAGATCAACAAAAATCGCTTGATGTTGATGGCTAGCTAGATGTTGATGGAACAGAGACATAAATGCCACATCGATGAACGCTCTAATTAATTAATCTCACGAAAAGTGCATGAAATCTAATCACAACCACGAGGGTCAAACATCTCTGGATTTGCTTCACGATCCAGGACCACCCTATATATATCATATATATTCCACGTCATAATTTATTCTTCCTGGGAAATTAAATTTAAGGCCTCACTAGCTACATCCATTCCATTAATTTATATTCAGCAAGAATAAAATGTTCAACTTGGTAACTTATTGAATTGATCTTATAGGCTTATAGCTCGGGTCTGCCATAAATGCATGAAACACATATCTTTATGATTTCTCTGCTAGCGCGCTGTTACGTATGGCCTGTGCGTTTTTTTGTTTTTTGTTTATAAAAAAAAGCATTAAGAACAATATTAATTAGAGCAGATGTGTGTGTACCTACATGCACTTAATTATTACTACTCCCTCCGGTCCTAATTATAGGAGCATAGACTATAAAAGTACTCCTATATATAATTAGAGGACCGGAGGTAAGGTAGTACCTATTAATTAACATGCATGTGTTTATACTCTCTACATTGCAGACCTTTTCAGCATAAAGGAAGACTGCCGACGACGTTTACTTATTGGAAACAAGCTTTATGTGTGTCCTTGTGAAAAGATTATTATTCGATAATAAGCACGTAGAAATATACTCACTGGTCGTTTTTGCTTGACGAGGATTGAATAATATATGAAAACACCAAGAGACGGAAACATATATATAATTAAACTACATACTAATTATGAGTAACTTGCAAAGGTTACTTTTCTACTCAACAAAAGAAACATAGAAGAAACCTTAAAAGTAATGACCCAAAGACGAAAGTGGACGCTACAAAGTAATGGAATATAACTACCCTCACTCGACAAACCCTAACAATATCCCTCGACGACATAAACAACGCAACACACCAACGTTATTTTCTGAACCGAAAATTATAAAGTCGTAATAGGATAAGATTAGACTAAGAGCGACACATGAAGTCATATTGTAGACTCTCTCAAGGGTAAGGAAGCACACCGGTGCCGACACCAGATCCGCCTCCAACCCCACCGCCCACACCTCCACCAACACCTCCTGCACCCCCAGCTCCGGCTCCACCGAGTCCGCCCAGTCCGCCAAATCCTCCTAAGCCCGAGCCGCCACCAAGGCCTCCGCCAAGGCCACCGCCATAACCACCACCAATGCCGGCTCCGGCTCCTCCGAAAGGCAAGCCGTTGCTACCGAGACCTGAGTAGCCACCAACGCCGCCGTAGCTGAGGAAGTTCTTCTGGTCCTTGAGGCCAGCATCGCTGGGTACTGTTCTGGCACTGGCGGCCACGGCCAGAGCAAGAACCAACAGGACACACCACCTACCCATCTCTCTGCTTCTCTCTTTCTCTTACTCACACAGTACGTAGCCCAAGCTAGCTTAGTGATAGTGATGAACGAGAGGGTGAAGACGTGGTGCTTTTTAAAGGGAAAATGTAGGGGATGGTGGTGGAGAGGACGTTGGGCATATTAAATGAAATATTTAATGTCTCAAGCCACACAAGAGGTGAAAGTAAAACCATACCAGCTGCACAGTAACCTAACTATTCACAAGAAGTTAATAGGCAGGTAGATTAAAGATTAATGAATTAAACCTTTTTTTTTTTTTTTTGCTAAAGAAAGGTTTTGGAGGGGTTTAGCATCAGTCCCCCACCAAGGTCAGGGCACGGCCCTGGGCTCTTTGAGTACTTAATGGGGACTTACGAGATCGCCTGCCAAAGGAATCCCAGCGACGACAGCGGGGATCGAACACACATCCCTTTAGGACTTGACCAAATCCCTCATCTATGCCAACTCTCTTTAGTGAATTAAACCATTTTGAACTGACGAAACTGACAGGTGCCATTGAGTGAGTACAAACCCAAATGTGCAAGCTTGTTGGGCTGTAAGTTTTGTGAGCCGTAGGCCGTAGCCATAGATGGGATCTGTTTCAGAAAACAGTTTTTGACAGGTGAAGGTGCAGTTTGTGAGCCGTGTTGCTTAAGGTTGACCTCAGGCCCAGCCCAGGCCCATATGGATGAATGAAGAGGCAAGCAGTGGAAGGATGCGGCAGCGTGCAATCTAGAAGCAAAAGGAGACGAAAAAAAAAAAAAAAAAGGAGACGAAATAAACAAGTCTGGAAGGAGATATGAGTGTGATGGCAAGCACAAAGAGGAAAAGGAGACAGAAGAAAAGAAACAAACCAAACCATGCACATACAAGGTATGAGGGTAAGTGAGATTTATATATATAACAAGAATAAGAGAAAAGAAAGTGGTGGGACTATAATGTACATTAAATATTAGAGGCAACTTTTTCATGTTTATATAATTTTTTGTTAGTTATAATTAATTACAAGAGGGGTGAGTTTGGGAAGTGGAATTCGAGTGCTAAAGTCTCGTTGCAAAAAGTGATGTAATTGACATTATGACACTCTCACTAAAAGGGAGGAGTTCGATCCTAGAGTTAGTCAAGGCATTGGGGGAAGCATCCTAGGGGTCTACGAAGCAACGATAACCTAAGTTAAGGTGGAGGTATATGTACTTTTAGTCCTGAATTTCTTGCGGGTGGGCTCCAAGCACCCTGCTCTTGGAGCCCAACCCTCTCCTAAAATTTTCTTTGCAAAAAAAAAAAAAGTTGTTTTATTTTTTGATATAAAGAAGTTGTTTTATTGTATATGCGTGTGATAAGATAAGAGGGTGGGGGTGGGAGTGATAGGGTTAGGGAATGGGCCGGGGGAGGCCCAATAAGGGGGATACCTCGTACGGAATACGAATAAGTAAGGGGAGGGCAGGCGCGTGTGATAACTGATACGGAGGCAAGATGACGGTGCCTGCCTCTGCGGCATTCGGCAGAAAGACAAAGCTATTTTGATTCCTCCACTTACCTCGTCACCCTCAGCTCACATTAAATACTTATCCCACTAATTTTGGGTCCAGAATTTTTTTATATATTTTTATTAATTTAAATTATATTATATTTTTCACCTTAAAATATCTTTTATACTCAGTATCTCAAACTAATTAATTTTTTATCTTACATTCAGAGATATTTTCTTATAACACTAGTATGCTGAAAAATTTTTCTAGTAACACCTAATATTTAAAATATTTTTTCAATCCCCATATTTTAAGTTAATTAATTTTTTATGCATGAAGTGTTTTTTTTCAAAAAATAAAAGAAGCCCATTTTATTTGGGGATGAGCACTACATGCTCATCATGGAATGTGGATTCATCACCCCTACTTTTTTTAAATGGTATTTATAACACTAAGAGAAAATATGGTTTTGACCTTAACATATAAACTACTTTGTTTGTTATATGAATGTTTTTTTATTCACACCTATGCTCTTAGTGGATGAATTCTATTTTGAACTCTAAATGTTGACGCTATTTTTCAGCAGAAATTTGAATATTAATTTGTCTTGTTATAAAAAATTAGTCTCTTTCGCTAGATCTAATATTTATTAGCCCGTATTTTGTTATTCTTGAACTTCTCAATATTTAATCATTTTATATTTAATATGGGAAAAGTTTAAAAAAAATTAAAGAATTAAGTAAGATTTAAGATAGTTTTTGTTTTCCACGAAATGCACTACATGTGAAGAGAATCTATCCACTTTGTTTTCTTATCATTCACATATAAATAAATAAAATGAAACCCACTTTGTTTTAATTTAATTTTTTTGGAATTAAAGCTTTTTTATAAAAAAGAGAGATGGGAAGGAGGACTGGTGACAGAGTCAATTTGTCGGGAGCTGGAAAGTGGAAATTATTGAAAGGTGGAATGGCGATTATAGTATTATCAATTATATGTGGATAGTGGCATGAACATTGTGAGTTGTGACTTATTCAAATATATATATATTAAAGTCTTAGCATATAAGATCGTTGTTGTGTTGTAGGGGAGTGAAAAGTAAAAAGCAGCAGCCACTATACAAATTTTATAAGCAAATAATTGAACCCAGCGGCACTTCTGTCAACCTTGAAATTGTGCGTAGAATGAAAAGCCCTCCGAAAATAAATATCTTAAAAAAGCCCAACGGTGCATCATCACTCACCACTTCCCCTTATCATCCATCTGATAGCCACATCCCACCAATCAACTCAACTCCCCACTACCTCCTATCTTTTTAAAAAAAATAATAATATTCATATTTTCAAATTTATTTTTTTAAGAAAATTTGGGGGAAAACCCTGATTATAAAATGTAGAGAAAATTCCTTTAAGGTCCTAAAAAACTAGAGTTGGGAAAACGGGTCGGACCCGTTTAAACTCTGATCCTTTAAGGGTCAGGTTTGGAAATTAGAGGTGAAAATTGAAGTTTAGCCCTGGAGGGCCGAGGGCTTAATGGGCCAACCCGTCGAGCCCTTCAATATATATATACATAGAGTTGAAGATTGAAGTCGAAGTTGGGGTACCGGCACTCCTAGTAGTGCAGTGGTATTGGGATTCATTTCCCCCCCTTAGGTCCTTAGTTCGATCCCCTCCTCGCTGATCAAAAAAAAAAAAAAAATCGAAGTTGGGGTAGGGGTTGGGTGAAGGTTTTTTTTTTTTTTTGCTCGAAAGGGTCAGGTGAAGTTGAAGTGTTGAAGTAACCCTTTTAAAAAGTCAGTATCCTCATGCCTCATGAATTAGAGGCTACTACTCAAAGTGAAGAACAATCAAATGTCGTTAAAATTGATGATAGTGGCAAAGATAACGACAATAATAATCATTGTACTAATGTCACTTAGTGGTATACTTCTTATATTTAGGATATGTGAGTTATTTGTGAACATAGTTTGTTTTTCATTATGAATTAGTTATTGTGCTTATTTGTTGGATGATTTGTGTTGTAATTTATTAATTATATTTCTTTGAAAAAAAACGAAGAAAAAATAGTTAAAATTTGGAATAGTAACTTACAGGCCTTAGAGGGCTGGCCCTAGTGCTTTCGGGTCAGGCTTTGAAAAACATATATTTTCTTACTCCGGGCCTTGAAGGGCCGGCCCTTATTCCCAGCTCTATAAAAAAACAAAGAAAATGTCCAAAAAATCCCATAGAAAATTTTGATGTTAGAGAGTTGTTAAAATTCACAGATTGAGTTGTTATCTACTGTTGAAAACTATTACTTCCTCTTGTTCAAATATAAAACCCAGTTAATATTTTTCTTAAAATATTAAAGAAGCTAAATAAATTACTTAACTTTAATATATATCGTATATCATTAAATTATATATCAACATATAAGTTAGACAAATTAGTTTAGAGAAAAATACTAATTATAAATACTTTAAGATAATTTATTTAATTTTCTAATTATCTCTAAAACAATCAATTATATTTTACATTTAGAACCTTGAGGGAGTATGGTCTAGGTTCTTCAGCATATCCAACTCATTTTCATTAGACGCAATTATTCTTCAATTGTGTAAAAAATAGTTAAAGATAAGTTACAGAATACTAAAAAAAAATGGCGCATGTATCCTTAAAAATATTTCAGTGCCTTTGGCCATTAATGAGAAACTGTATTGATGGCTCTCTTATATCATCAAAGCGGTATTACAGAGGATTCGAATTGCACGGAAACAGACCCAACCTGTATATCAATATCACTGCGTCTCTAACCCATTCAATACTATTTTTTTTTGTTATTTCAGGAATCGGTGTCCCTTTCAAGATCAGTTTAAACAAGTTGTAAAATTAAAAGGAAGAAACTTTGATTTTATATTTTAGAAATGAGAGCAACCCAAGAGTGGTGCACCGTCACCGTTAACAAACGAGGGTGCGAGGTGTGCGCTATCTAGTGAAGGCTTTATCCCAGGAAACCTGGTATATTGAGACGCAACCCACCGGTCTTGCTTTCTTCTCTGTTCACACTTACATAGTTCATACTCTTCTCTGTTTCTTTCGACGGATCCAGGACGAAGAAACGAGGAGTGATAATAGGTCTTTTCGTTTTTTGTTTTGCGAAAAAAAAAATTCATATAGTGAAAAGTCTGGAGTTTGGGAAACATGGTTGTCGATGACTTGATGGATAAGATCATCATCGTCGGCTGTGGATGTTCTTCTTCTCGCTTCTCCGATGCTTATCCTAAAAGGTAATATTTTTTTCCTTATTGGGTCTCTCTATTTTTTTTTGGTTCTTTTTCTTTTTTCTGTTTTCAAAGAATATATGTCGGCCGAAAAGAAATAGAATTCGTATTTCTTCTTTATGGATCTGATGGTCTTGATTCTCTGTTTCCCACCTGATTTTGGAGGATTCATAGAAATTCTTGTGCCTGGTCTAGATGTAGTTCTCCTGTAGCGTTTTTGAAACTTCCTCCTCCTCCCTTTCGCAGGGTTGAGATTGAAGAAACTTATTTCGCCCGTGCTATGTCTATTGCTCATCTCTCAGTCTTCTTATAGAACCCTAATTAAAGATATATATTTATTTGAGAGTATACAGATGTTCTTCTAATTTATCTTATAGATTAAATTTCTGGAGTTTATATGGTTGGATTCTTTAATTTCTTTTCTCTTCCTCTGTCCATTTTATTTGGGTGTGTGAGGGTTTTGTTATCTGATTGATAAATCTAGGGGTTTGATGGAGGGGAGATATAGTGGGGATTAATATGAAGGTTTTCATAAGGCTGTTTTCTTGAATTGTTCTTGCGATGCCAACATTGAACCAACCAGAAATACAACTCATCCGCGAGATGAGCTAGTATGGGCGATTCCCGTCTCACATCTTTGTCTATGGAGAATCATCACCCGTCCACGCTCTTATCCATGGATTCAAGTGCTTCTTCCCACGAGGAACTCGATTTGGAGATGAATCGCCAGATCATACTTTCAGGTCCACCAGATATCAATTTGCCCCTTTCAGCAGAACGCAGTCCTCCCCCACAGCCATGGAATTCCGAAACTTGTGATATCTTGGATGTTGGTCTTGGCACTCAAGGTTATGAGACTGAGAGTTTCCTTAACATCCCCAAAAGTGGAAGGAAATTTGCCAAGCGAGTCGATAGCATATGGGGTGCTTGGTTGTTCTTCAGTTTCTACTTCAAGCCTGCCTTAAATGACAAATCTAAGGCCAAGATTATCAGGGACAACAATGGTGTTTCAGGGTTTGACAAATCAGATCTCAAGCTTGATGTTTTCATGGTTCAACACGACATGGAAAACATGTACATGTGGGTTTTCAAGGAGAGGCCTGAGAATGCATTGGGTAAGATGCAGCTGAGGAGTTACATGAATGGTCATTCTCGCCAAGGAGAGCGTCCATTTCCATTTAGCGTCGACAGGGGTTTTGTTCGATCCCACCGGATGCAAAGAAAACATTACAGGGGACTCTCAAACCCCCAGTGTCTGCATGGTATTGAAGTTGTTCCATCCCCCAACCTCATGTGTCTTGACGAGGATGATCGGAAGAGGTGGATGGAACTCACAGGCAGGGACTTGAATTTCACCATCCCTCTTGAAGCAAGTGATTTCAGCTCCTGGAGAAATCTTCCGAACACAGATTTCGAGCTCGAGAGGCCGCATCCCACAATCAAGAATGCTTCAATCCCACACTCAAAAAAACTGCTGAATGGGTCTGGGCTGAATCTATCAACTCATCCATCTAACCACAGTAATGGCGATGTGATGGACCTGTCTACTGTTGGCAGCAAGAGGCGGAAGGACTTTTTCCCTCACGGAAATGAAGAGGAATGCTACTTGGCTGTGAATCCTCCAGCAGATCGGATTCCAGACATGGAAATGCATCCTAGTGAGCCACACTGGTTGAGTGACTTTAGTGGGGTGATGAAGAATGTTTATGGACCCGTAACAGCCGCAAAAACCATCTATGAGGATGAAGTAAGCTACTTGATTATTATCAGCTTGCCCTTTGTGGATCTTGGGAGTGTGAAAGTCTCTTGGAGGAACACTCTCACTCGAGGGATCATAAAGGTGTCCTGTGTGAGCACGTCGGGAAAGCCAATCATTAAGAGACAGGACAGAACATTCAAGCTTTCCGATCCATCCTGTGAGCACTGTCCTCCCGGGGAGTTTGTAAGAGAAATCGCACTGTCGACCAGAATTCCAGAAGATGCAAACATAGAGGCATACTATGATGGACCTGGGTCAGTTCTGGAGATTATGGTGCCAAAACTTAGTTCAGAACCTCAAGAGCACGAGGTGCGTGTTTGTCTTCGTCCTCATCTAGGTGGGAATGATCTGAAGTTGACTTGAGATTGAGATCAGACGCTAGGCATTTTGGGAAAACTCTCTAGGGCTGTCAGTTGCTAGAATCGGTCCTTGTTTTATCATTATTTTACTAACTTTTGTTCTGTGAAATCTATAAAACATTTTGTCTGTATGAATGAGATTAAATGTTGGGGCATTTTATGAAATTCCAAGTAGGAAGGAATGGCATTGAGCCATTGACATCCTGATCATCCAGTTGAATGATAATTTAGAGTTGAGATTAGGAAGTAGGGTACTTTAATTATCCTTCATCAAAACGAACGTGAAGTTTAATGTATAAAGTCAATACCAGCTTAGTGAAATGAATGAGACATGCTCTACAATTTTTATACTTGGTAATTTACACAACATATATGATTTCTAAATGAAAATTGGAAAATTGTTCCCTGGTCATTTTGTTGTTAGTTGGTAAAATGCGTAAATTTTGTACCTTCAGTTATCAAAGTCTTTATAAGCACTTGTAAATTTTCTTATGAGAAGCTCTTATAATTTAGCTCCTGTATGAATTTTGCTATGAAAAGGGCTATGTACCCTTTCAAATTTTTTAATGCAATTTGTTGGCTTATAAATTTTATTTAGGTGAGCCAAGGGGGCCAGACCGTGGTTGACTTAATAAAGTGAAAGCATATTGATTATTTTATTTCAAAATATAATTGAAAAAATTCCAAGAAAATACCTTTGAAATTTAAAATTTTAAATAGATGATTTTACAACAAAATGAGTTATCAATTATTTTATTATTCTTATTGTTGTTGTCAACCGAATCTTAAAATTCAAGTGGTATTTTTTTGTTATTCTCCTAATATAATTTCATTTTTATTCTTAAATACAAAAATAAAATTCTCGCTAATTATCTTTTTTTTTTTTTTTGCACTTGTTCTTGTGGTATCTGTCTGTAGAATGATATCATTAAGATGTTGAAAGAATTGTGTGATGAAGGAAATTATGGAATAAGGTGATACACAAGTGAGATGAAAATTAGGGAGCATTGGCCATTGGTATTAATATTACTTTTAACATAATAATATGGGAATTCGTATAACGGGTCTCTTAATGGACTCCATCCTCAGCTCATTCTCATGTCAGAATGTCATGTTCTATAATTTCAGCCCTTTTTATTATCTTTGAATTAAGTAGTGGTTCTTGTTTCTTAAAAAGTGAAATAAAATGATGAAATATAAAATGCTTTTTTGAAGAAAAATCCGTCTGTTCTGTATGGTTTTTTTTTTTTTTATCAGAGAACCATTGTGTTTGACGTCAATTACATGGAGTTTTTATATTATGCAGAGACTATAAAGTTAGCTTCAATGCATATGTTTAATTGTTCAAATAAACCGTATTTAATTGTTGAAGAAAAAATGAATTTTAAAAGCACAAATTTTTTTTTTTTTGTTGAAAAAAATGTAATGGTTAATTAGTAGTAATTACTTTGAATTGAAATTTAATAAGAATAATAGTAATTAATTGAAATGAAACAAGGCAGGGAGGTTGAATATTCGGAGTTGCAAAGCCAACGCTACTGCATGTTTGTACTCTGCGATTCCATCACCTTTCTTTCTATTTCCTGCCGCCGCGTCCCTTTCATTTCCTATCTATGGCTCTTCCTGATAGCGCAATGCACTTCTTTTCATTTCCTATCTATGGCTCTTCCTGATAGCGCAATGCACTTCTTTATATATGCTTTGGCCTATTGATCTTTCCTTAAAAGGTACATTGATTCTGTTCTGCCCACTATATATATATCGTAAATTCAACCAAAGTACTCTCACCATACAATAACTTCAACTTCAATTTTCTCTGCTTCGAGGTGTCCTCTCTTCCACTTGCTTCAATTCCCAACAGGATTGCTAGACACGCCAACGTTGTCTTGTTCATACATGAATAATAGACATTTCCGAATTCAGGTCAACAATGACTGGCGATAAACCAACATCAGCACATGAACATTCGAGCAACTTTAAATAGAGCATGTTATAATTAAACCAGTGCCCTGTTGACCAATGAAAACCAAACAAATCATAAACGTTGTGCCTAAAAGTGGCCCAGGCAACAAAACTGAATGTTTGTACTTAATGAGCAAAAAAAAAAAGTTTTGGGAGCAACAATAAACCTATTTCAAATAAATCGGATGCAAAATAGAAAACTTCTTGCGACTGCATTTAGTCGACTTCCTCAATCTTGGGGCCAGGACCACTTGCGCCAGATGGAGGTGCATCATCATCCATAGAAGCACCCATGTCAGGACCAGCACCACCCTGGTACATCTTGGCGATGATGGGGTTGCATATGCTCTCCAATTCCTTCATCTTATCTTCAAACTCATCTGCCTCTGCAAGCTGGTTGGCGTCCAGCCAGTTGATAGCTTGCTCAATGGCATCATCGATCTTCTTCTTGTCAGCTGGATCAAGCTTTCCTCCAATCTTCTCGTCCCTCACTGTGTTCCTCATGTTGTATGAATAGTTCTCCAACGCGTTCTTTGCCTCTACCTTCTTCTTGTGCTCTTCATCCTCAGATTTGTACTTCTCAGCCTCCTGGACCATCTTCTCAATATCTTCCTTCGACAATCTACCCTTATCATTTGTGATGGTGATCTTGTTCTTTTGGCCAGTAGTTTTATCCTCAGCAGACACATTCAGGATACCATTGGCATCAATGTCAAAGCACACTGTAATTTGAGGGACTCCTCTGGGAGCAGGAGGAATGCCAGACAGTTCAAACTTACCCAGCAAGTTGTTATCACGGGTTCGGGTCCTCTCGCCTTCATAGACTTGGATCAACACACCAGGCTGGTTGTCGGAATAGGTTGAGAAAACCTGCTCCTTCTTTGTTGGGATAGTAGTGTTCCTAGGGATCAGCACAGTCATCACCCCACCGGCAGTCTCCAAACCAAGTGAAAGCGGGGTTACATCCAAAAGCAGAAGATCCTGGACCTTCTCATTGCCTTCACCACTTAAGATAGCGGCCTGGACAGCAGCACCATATGCAACAGCTTCATCAGGATTGATGCTCTTGCAGAGCTCCTTCCCATTAAAGAAATCTTGGAGAAGTTGCTGAACTTTGGGAATTCTAGTGGATCCACCAACAAGAACAACATCATGAACACTCCTCTTATCCATTTTAGCATCCCTTAAACATTTCTCAACTGGTTCCATGCACTTTCTGAAGAGATCCATGTTGAGCTCCTCAAATCTGGCACGAGTAATGGGGGCATAGAAATCAACTCCCTCATACAAGGAATCAATTTCAATGGTGGTCTGTGCGGTGGATGAAAGAGTTCTTTTAGCCCTCTCACAAGCAGTTCTCAGCCTCCTAAGTGATCTGGGGTTGCCACTGATGTCCTTCTTGTGCTTTCTCTTAAATTCCTGCACAAAGTGGTTAACCATCCTATTATCAAAATCCTCACCTCCAAGATGAGTGTCCCCAGCTGTGGCTTTCACCTCAAAAATACCCTCTTCAATAGTGAGCAAAGAAACATCAAATGTACCACCACCAAGATCAAAAATCAAGACATTCTTCTCGCCGACACTTGTTGCCTTCTTGTCAAGACCATATGCAATGGCAGCAGCAGTAGGCTCATTGATAATTCTCATGACATTAAGGCCAGCAATAACACCAGCATCCTTGGTAGCTTGACGCTGGGAGTCATTGAAGTAAGCAGGGACAGTAACAACAGCGTTCTTGACTGTGGAGCCAAGGTAGGCCTCAGCAATCTCACGCATCTTCATCAGAACCATTGAAGATATTTCTTCCGCAGCAAATTGCTTCTCTTCACCCTTGTAGTTGACTGAGATCATTGGCTTCTCAGCAGGGCCGGCGATGACCTTAAAAGGCCATAACTTAATGTCATTCTGAACAGTGGTGTCACTGATCCTACGACCAATCAGTCTCTTGGCATCTGAGTAATATATGAAAACCATGAGTTAATTACAAGATAAATCGGGCAGTACAAAGCATTACACAAATTCTAATGTAGGTAAACAAGTAAATTTCAAATATTTTAATAATTATGGCAGATTTCAGGATTATGTTCATCAGTAACTGCTTCATCATAGTATAATCAAAGAAGTCAATGTCTTGGACTGAAAGCTGACAACAGATCAGGAAAAATGCAAGAAACGTAGATCCGTTCCATCTGACAATTGAAAGCACAGGCAAGCAGCTAAAATAATCAAGCAAAAAGTATAGCGAAGAGCTGCAACCAATGGATCATGAGGTTGAAACTGGTAGTTTCGAAATCATTTATCTAATCGCCACTAAACTTATAACCAAGGGACGTACAAGTTGAGCCCTTAATGATATTGAATATAATAAGGGAACTTGGATCTAAATGAGCAAACAGGGGCAGTAAAAGAAAGTTCAAAGTAGGGAAACTTGGGCAGTAGATCTTACCAAAGACGGTGTTCGTGGGGTTCATGGCGACCTGGTTCTTGGCGGCATCACCGATCAAACGCTCAGAGTCGGTGAATCCAACGTAAGACGGCGTAGTCCGGTTACCCTGATCGTTGGCAATAATCTCGACGCGGTCATGTTGCCAGACTCCAACGCACGAGTACGTCGTGCCCAGATCTATCCCAATAGCAGGACCCTCTCCTTTGCCGGCCGCCATTACTTCTTTACGTTGGCTGTGCCGACGATTTATAGAAGGTATCAAAGAGGGTCAAAACCACAGCTTCGACTAGACGCTGAAATTTAAAAGCGAAATGTAGTGAGTTATGATTAGCGGGCGAGCCCTTATATAATTAGGGTTCAGTCTCTTCTAGAATGTTCTAACCCTTAACGGCCGTTAGATCATGATCAATATATATTCATATATTGGTATGCTTTCTGTCTACCTTTAAAAGTTAGGGAAAATGCCCTAAGGTCTTAAGGGACCCACATAATTTTAAAAAAATGTCTCAGAAAAGTCATATATAAGAAAAGTCTCAAAGGACTTCATGGTGATTAAGGGAAAAAAAAGAAAGAAATTATATTAGTGCCCCTAAAGATTAAAAAAGGAAAGGAAAGACAGATGTTTTGTCGCGTTGTTTTCTGATAACTGAGAAAGGAAAAACGGAGAACACAAGCCACACATGAAGGGGGAATGATCAGGGTTGAAGGATAGTTATGATTACATGCATGTCGTTTTCATCAATTGTATTAGAGGCTCAACTGACTTGATTTTATTTTATTGTGTATGCTCTATTCAAAACAACTGAAGGGTGGGTGGCTAAAAGGTTAGAGCTTAGGCTCGTTTTTATTACTATCGGTTAGAAGATAGGTAAGAAATGTTAAGATTTTGATCAATAGAATAAAAGGTTTCTTTGTTTTTTGGCATGGAAATAGAGGGAAAGATATGTTTTTTTAGTGGGAATTGGTGAATGTGATGAATGTACTTTTACTGGAAAAACACTGAAATTGGATAGTTGTTAATATCAATAGTTTATTTGTTAATATGATTGTTTAAATTGTTAATACGAACTGTGTGTTGTAGGTATTAATTAGAAATCTTCTTCTTACTAGGTTTTAATTATTTTTGAAAACTTTAAAAAAATTACCCAAAAAAAACATTTCTTTAAATATATGTGATATTTTATGAAAGATCAATATCACGGGAATCTCACTCTAAATTCCTTAATAAAAGCATATACTTTCTATGATTTGATTAAGTATACGGTAACAAAAAAATCTCTAAAGATTGCTAACAATATATTATTCCTCCGATTCTAAATATAAGATATAATTTATAGTACAATTACACTACGAACTGCATTACAAACTACGTCCTATATTTGAGACCGAAGGTAATATTATATGGCTTCTCTATTGTCATTAACCACAATTCTTGATGAATAATTTTAAAATATAATAATATTGAATCAGTTCCAAAAACATAAATCTATAATAAATGATAATATAAAAAAATAATGATATGGGTTCTTATATTTTTGTGGATATAAAGATTTTTTTAACATCTTAATATTTTAATGAATCAATGTCTATATTGTTGACATAATAAAAGTTAAGAAAAATATTGATGAATGGTTAGTGGTTTTAATTTTGGTGAAAAATAAAGTTTAAATTAATTTTAAAATAAATGTGAGAAATATTCAGGAAGAAACTGTAGGAAGTTTGTCCAATGATGATTTAGTATTTTTAATGTTTTGAAATTCGGTACTTCTAAATAATTACATTTTTAAATTCCTTCACCATAAATAATATTTATTTCTTGGTTCTTCCCCTAGTTTTTCCTAAAGTAAATAAATCATAGGTATATTTTTGCTTAAATATACTTGTAATTAATAATAACCTCTCCCTAAAAAAAGCACTAGTTACCACTGATCAGAAAAAATAATAATTCAAATGATAAATAATTGCGACGAGCTTGCCTATATATTTCTGGAATTTTCGAGATATTAATATTAATAGTTAAAATAAAAGTGTTAATTTTTTATTTTATTTTTTGCTCGAAAATAATTTTTTATTTTTTTGAACTATAAAAAATTCCCAGCCATTTAATTTATATGATTGTGAATCTTTGATTCAACCATAAACTTTATGTAATTGAACACCACAACATTGGAAGGCAAGAGGCTGAGGTTTAGAATGAAAAATCAATTAACTTCATCATAGATATAGTGTAAAATGGGTAAAAACATACTAAATCATACAAGACCTCACATGAAACAGAGATTGAATTATAAGCCCCAGAGATTTAAAAAGAGGGGGGAATTGAGGGGGGCAAAATTTAATTTTACATTATATTAAATTTTTTAAACAAAAAAATTCCAAACAATTTTTTTTTTGGGCCATGGCCCCCACTAGTCCCTTAAAAGCTCTGTCACTGTGTACTTGCATTTGTTTCATGGCTTTGAGTCCAGCTTGGTTACTTACTTTTGTAGACTGTGTGCAGTGGCGGAGCCACCTTGTTCCATGTGGGTGTAAGTGCACCCATAAAATTCTGGCTGTTGGTTTTTTTTTTTTTTTTTGAGTTACTACACATATCTTAGCATAAACACCCATAATCCCCTTCAAAACATGAGACATTATTATATAGTGCTATGAGACCCATTGGTGGTTTTATTTTTATGGGCCCCAAGCTTTACTACCCGCTGCCAGAGCCAACGTTTTACTTTTTTAGTATGACGTTTTTTTTAATATGACCATCTGATTAAATTAAATATAAATATTATCAGGCTTTTTTAGCATTTTTTATGCTCCTTTACTCCTTTGTTATGCTCCTTTACTCCTTTACCCATAATAATTTTTCCTTGCATGTTGCTTTGGAATTTGATTCTGTAACATCTGGGTATCTGTATGTCATGAGATTAGAGTATATTGTTCTGTTTAAATTGATTTCCTCCGAAATACTTTTCAATTGAACCTCATTTATAGTCCTAAACTTTACGAAGGAGTGGGTTGTCTTTTATTCTCTTTAAAAAAAATTCGGGGGCACCCCCAAATCCCATCATTAATTGTGCACCCACAAACTTAAATTCCTGGCTCCGCCACTGACTGTGTGTCCACACTTATGTCTGTGGCTTTGAGTTGCGTTTGGTTAATTAATTACCTCGCAAATTGTATATCTACCCTAGATTACCTGTTCTGTTGAAGTTATACTAAAAGATGTGATTTGAAAATTATCGTTTTATACAGATTCTGTTAGACAAGTTGTTTTAGTACATACTTAGATACATTCAATGATTCTTTTTAGAGCTTTGTTTATATTTATGACCATACACTATAGAAATTGAAATCTATTATCATGTTGTCATTATTTAAGGTCAAACATGTTTAAATTATTTTATTAAGTTCTTTTAGTATGTTATTTATTATCAATAATGAGACGTTATTCATCGATATAAATTTTTAGTCTCATATAGTACTGCTGATCTTGCCTTCCAATTGAATAGAGAGGACCGTCATTGCTAATCAAATTTTGTAGATATATATTTTGAAACAATGACTAATTGATGTAAATATACACTTATATATATTTACTTTTGTAATATAGATGTTTCACATAATCTATAAGCAGTATCATTGTCATCTTTGTTATTATTATTTTTGGTTGCCCACCCACTTCACCGGGGCTTCGTCCCGACTAATCTGGATCCGACCCGCGTCGCGCACCTGGCTTTGGTGGGAGAGTCTCCCAACGGGGGTTTTTTTTTTTTTTTGCATTCACAAGGCTCGAACCTGAGACCTTTCTTAAGTGACACAAGCCGCTTATCACTTATGCCAACGCCCATTGGTTCATCTTTATTATTTTTATTGCAAAGAGACGCACACACACATATTTATGTTGTAGGGTTGTCGGAAATTCTGACTTAGAGGGGAGACCATGTTGAAATTTCTATAAGTGGTTCAATATTAACTGACTATAAGAAATATATAATTATATATACAAAATAGAATTGATCTATACATGCTTTAGATTATTAAAGTCATTATGTCAAACATTTGTTTATAAGTTAAGACTTAAGGAATGTCGACCTAATATGATATTCACTTAACTAATTTAGATATATCAATCAAACAAAATAAATTGATCAATTAGACAAATGTCATGTGGGCTTCCTAAAATGTCATCACGAAACGTTACACACTTATACCATACATATCAATTTATAAAATAGATAAATTAGTTCAGGAAAAATGATAAATAAAGAAGATAAATTTTCGGTTTGTTTTTGTTTTCTATTTTTGTAAAAAACAGCTTTATAAAAACAAGTTTTTTTTTAAATAAAATAAAAATATATCTAAATAGTTGTTTTAAAAAAATCTATTTTTTGAAGTGATGTAATAGCAGCCATCGCCTGCGGGATATGGTGGTTGTCATCATTATTATTAGTGTATGTTGATAATGAATAGATAGCGATCTTTTAAAAAAAAAACAACAACAACTGATTTTTTTAAATATTTAAATAAAAAAAAATTATTGAAAAGTTTTCCAAACAAGTTTTTTAGTTTTTTTTTTAAATATGTTTTTAAAAAAATTCAAATGGGCCCAAAATATTTGAAGACAGTATAGTTTTGTCAAATCCAACTGTTTTAATTAACCCTTATATTGAATGCAAAAAAGCTCCGTTGGGAGACTCTCCCACCATAGTCAGGTGCGCGATGCAGGTTAGATTTGGATTAGTCAGGGCGAAGCTCTAGATACTGGATGGGCAACCAAAAAAAAAAAATTAACCCTAGCTTACCACTCTGGTCCTATTTATAAGTCCAGTTTGACAACAAAAAATTGGTTATATTTACAAGTCCAGTTTCATGTAATAAATGAGATTGTGACAATTTTACCCATATTAATTATACATATGAAGATAGAGAGAGAAGAAACAATTGAAAATCATACAATCATAAATGAGGACAAAATTGAAAATTTACCCCCATAATCATTGTGTCAACTATCTCTCCTTGGTATGTGAGATTTGATCAAACTGGACTTATAAATAAGATTAGAGTGGTATATTATAGACTGGAGGCAGCATTTAAGTGAGGGTAGAAAAATAAAGACTAAGTTAAAATATGACAAAAATAATTTTTACACGACATTGTTAATATTTCCATCGCCATATAAAGATAATTATTCTATGATCTTCATATCCTAAATATAGGATATAGCTTATAGTGTAATCTAGCACAGGAAATAATAATTAGTTTTATTTAAAACCGATATAGTATCTATTATATTTTAAAATTTATTTAAGAAAAAAATTTCCTTTTCTGGTGAGATAAATCAAAACCCAGTTTCACAGGTCAGGCTAGCCCGATCTCGTCACCACGTAAGGCTAAATGCCTAAATGGAGTTGCATTGTCTGGGCCTTTAAGCCCATTGATGGGATCCAATATTATTTGTTCAGCCCATTGTTATCACTTAAAAAAAAAAAAAAACCTTAAAATCTAGACTGAATAGATTGACTCGCAGTGGCAGGCAGGAAAAAAAATGAAAAAAATGGAAAAGAATGACCCGCAGTGATCACATGTTGACCTCATTATCTTAAATAAGTAGTAACAAAAGTATTTAATAAATATCTAACTCTTCCTAAAGTATCATCCATCCACGTGCATCCTCTTGTTAGTTGGTTTTTATCTTTTTGCCACTGTAGAATAAATATCTAACATAATCGAGTTTAAGCATTATTAATTATTAATTGGTCTATAATAAGATGAACAGAAGGGAATGCAAGAACACTCATGTTTGATTATCATCAGTTTTTTCGCATGTAGAAGAAGATTATATGATAATAACATCTATCTAAACAAAGATCATTGTTATATCTTCAATAAAAATATTAGATATTTTGGTAAAAAATAAAAAATATATATTAGATAGATATATTATATGTATTAAACTAATAACAACTTGATTTTGGTACGTTGTCTCGCGTCTCATCTCGTTAATAATTTTGTCCCATCCCAAATTTTTGAGTCTCAAAATGATTAGGGATCGAAACGAGAACAGTGGGATAGAAGAGAAGTGAACGCCCCTAACATGAGCTTGTATATAGGGCATAGGCTCTTTTTAGGCCAAGTCTTGGGTCTCTAAAGAGACTGACAAGGCTTAAAGCCTTTTTAAGTACTTACTTAAAATATAGGCTTTTAAATAAGTTTTAAAGACTATCTCCTCTCAAAATTTACAATTTTTTTTTTTGTTTTGTTTCAAAAGTACAAGATCCATCCTCGTGTAATATAAAGAATTTAATAATTAAGGAAGATAAAATAATGTTTGTGACAATAGTTTCTGAGCATGTGGCAATAAGAAAAACTTAAAAAGCAGCAACCATCAGTTAAAACAGAAACTTACACGGGAAGAGTAGTAATAGACACATGAGAAATTAGTTTTAAGTACTAGTTAAAATAGCTTTTGATTTTGAGAAAAAAAGAAAAGAAAAGAAAGAATAGCTTTTGATAGAAACATTTTGGGAAAAGACAAATTAAAAGGCCAAACAAAACGATAATATTGGAAATTAAATATGTATATAATATACACACACACACGAAACACAAATTAAATATGGAGAATTTCATTAAAGAATAACATGACAAAATTTATTTCAGTAAAACATTATGAAACTTCACTGCAGGACCAATGACTAAAATAAAAATAAGCTTTGTATGTAAAAAGACAATAACGCCCCTTGCTTATTTTTTTTTTAAAAAATGTTTGATTGTCGCCAGAGCTCTAGTGACCAATCACCGGCCACCGTTAGCCAACCGTCGAAGCTTCAGAGTTGACTGGCTAGAGCTTTGACCACTGAAAATCAATGTGTTGTTCATAGAATGATTCCACCTGTTTATAAAGAATTGCACATTTGTTGATGATTGTACACTCTTCATGAACAAGTTAGCAATTCTACATGAACAAGTGAAATCCTCATATGAACAATACATTAATTTTCAATTGTCAAAGCTCCAGTCGGTCAACGCCAGAGCTTTGAGAGCCGGCTACTGGAACTCCGGCGACAATTAAACCCTTTTGTTTTAAAAAATAAAACAAGGGGTATTAGTCTTTTTACATGTAAAACTTATTTTTATTTTAGTCTTTGATCTTAAAGTGAAATTTTAGAATTTTTGGGTCTAACTGTAATAAATTTAGTCCTCACAGTCCTTTAATGAAATCTTCCCAATTAAATACTCGCTTTATTGACTCTCCCCCCATCTCTTACACGCCAGTATCAATAGCTGCTGGTTGAATGATAAACATACCTTTCGCATAATCAATACAGTACATAGCTCGATCTGGTGGATGTTGATGAGGTTCAGACAGCCACATACACAGAGAGATTAGTATGTAGTTATAGTTTTGCTTCACTTGTATTTATGGCCCTTGGGAACCCGATTCCCAGGGTTAGAGGGAGCTTCGTCCACCATGGGTTAGCAACGTAACAAAGAAAAATTTAATGTACTTGGACTTACTGGCTGATCGATGATCCATGCACAGCACATTACTTTAGCTTGTTGGGTTCAAGCCACATGAAGTTGTCGTCTCAGATACGTAAGAGCTTTGGTTCAGATTCCCACGTAGTTCTTCGGTATTTCTGGTTGTTTTGTTCTCTCATTAAGTAACTCTGTCGCTTTCTCACAAATTAAATAGCGTACGCGTCTTTATCAGTCCATATTTTCATCAGTTTCCATCCTTTAATTCCTTCCAATTCCCTCTCTCAGTCTCTCACCCTCCTTTCTCTCTAATACACAGCTGATCGACAAGTTTTTATACACTCATAATCAAACTTACTTTTATCTTCCTGCAAACCGTACGTCCACATATACAAATCGGTGATCACTAAGATACTAACAGCTGATCGACATGTTTTTGCCACTAGTAGTCAACCAAGTTGCTGGTAGGTCCTACTACGTACATATACAGACTTGTAGGCTACAAGTTGTAGCTATAGCCTCCCGGTTATTGGCTTTGTGTTTGGCCTATATTTTATTGGCTGATTCACTTATTATTATATGTAAAAGCGAAAAAGAACATGGATACGTTAGAATAAAGGGACGAAGGGGAATGGTACGAAAACTTAAAAAACCATACACTGCATGTTTTTACGCGGTCTACGCATTATAAAAATAATGACAATGATTTCAAGTTGGAAAAAGGTTTAATTCTATTTTGGAACTTGTGCTGCTGATGCAGAAAAGATAACCGAACATTCCTCCATCGACTTCTCCCCCCATTCGTATCATTTGTTTATTTATTCTTTCATGTCTGTTATTTGTTGGCATTTAACTAATAATTCACCAATTTATACCATACACAAGAAAAAGAAAAGATAGTTAATAAAAAACTAATCACGTAAATTAATTTTTCCGCCCCCACATAGTGGGGTTTCGTGGACGCGCGACTGATATTGTTTCAGTTTAAATAGAGGGTTTGAAGTCTATTTCTCATCATCTTCTATTTAGTACAACAACCAAATTAATTTGTCTCATCCGGTACTCTCTTCAGCTTTCATCAAGATCTCGAAGTGAAATCTGATCTTTCTTCTCACCGGCCAACATGTCAAAAGCAACAACAATAGGTGACACAAGAGCTGAGTTGTGGAGAACACGGCTTGGCTCGGCTCTAAGAACCACCTTGGCATGCACCATAGTGGGCTGCACCGCCCTGCACGGCCCCGCGAAGCTCCGGCAATATCTCCAGTTCACGGCTTTCTCTTATGTGACAACAATCCTCATAGCGCCAGATGCAAACCTGGGAGACACCATCAGAAGTTGCTGGCACGTGTTTTGTGCGACCCTTCAGGCTATGATCCTGTCCATTATTGGACTACGGGTGGTGGGGCCTGAGCACTTTACAAGCCGACCAGTGGCGGCGGCCGCGGTGGCAGTGAGCACATTCATGGTGGCGTTGCCGGATGCGACGGACTTGTTGACTAAGAGAATCGCCTTTGGGCAGATAGTGATAGTGTACGTGAGCACAGTGTTACATGGGGCTGAAACTGGGGAAATTTTGAAGTATCCAATTCGTGTGGTTTGTAGTACTGCCCTTGGAGCCTTTGCTTCTGTCTTGGTCATGCTGTTTCCATATCCTCGTCTTGCTCATTTTCAGGTATTACTTCATCACTCGCTTTTATGCTTCTACATCGGAATTAACTATATTAATTCACACACACACTACCTCCTACATACCTACGTACCTTCCATCCTAAATATAAAATCCAGTTAATTTTTTTAAAAATATTAAGGAAACTAATTAAATTATGTTAAAGTATTTGTATTTATCACTTTTTTCTTTAAACTAAATTGTTTGATTTATAAACTGATATATAATTTAATTATACACATCATATGATATGATTAAGTAACTTATTTAGCTTCCTCAATCTTTCTAAAATAAAGTCAACTAAATCTTATAATTAGGATCGAGATAGTATGTATATGTTCATGCATGCTATCTGTGATGAGTTGAGGTGTTTAATGCTTTTATTTTAGAGGGACTTGATTATTTCATTTACCCTTAAATATATTATTGTCAATCTATCTTATGAAACTCCCAAGTATTTGGGGATGTTTCGTAGGCCCTGAGAAAAATCTCAATATTACAGGAGAAAGCTGCAATTTTTTTTTGACAATCTTGTTTGTTTCCAAGTGATGGACGTGCAAGTCGGTTAGCGTCATGAGACACCAAATAAACAGACAAGGAACCAGTCCATTATTGAATGAGAGAGCACCTGTACGTGACTCACTCTCAATATATTACAATAATCTTTTGGCCGTTAGCCCTACTCCACTTTCGAAGAGTACGTACGTAATGATTGTTCACACCATCATCAGTTTTAATAATTTTTAATTCAGCTAACCATTTCCAAATGAAACTTATGCAGACTAATTAAACCCTTTACCTAACCCACAAAATGCTTTTCCCATAACTTCATCTGCAATATTTCTTTAATTCCGTCCAAAATACTGGGCAAAGTTTATTGCCCTATAAACTTTACCCGATGATCGAAGGGAGTAGTATATCTTAAAGCATTATACTGCTATATATGTTGTTTTCTTGTGCATGTTTAGAATCTAAAAGCAGATTAAGACTGTGAGTGCGTGTCTGTTGTTGGAGAGAGATAGGAGGTAAATATAACTGAACCAAATTTGATGACTTCTATCTTTTTTTGTTTTGAAAGAAAAAAGAAAATTATATTTCACAGTTTCAAAGTTTCGGCAAAGATGTAATCGTTAAGAGAAAATTTAACAACCTTCTTCGAGACGTCTTTAGTGGCTCTTACACATGCTTACCTGATATTATTGATTCTAATGTGATAAGGAAATATAGATGAGTTTTAGGTTTGTGTCTGCCTGAGTGGCCTGCATTACTACATATATGCGCTAGGAACAAAAAGGACTGACTCAAAAGACAACGATTTCAATTCGCAAAATGAAAAAAATGTGGGTCCCGCCACATAATCTGGCTTCTCTATGCGTCATTGCCTTCTTCAACAGCTGCCCAATCACCTCCAATAACCCCCACGTCTAACACGTGTCCTTTATATTTAAAGAGTATGGTCCTCTGCCCTATGAAGCCAGGACCACAACCACGTGTTTGAAGAATCTACTGCACATTGTAGCAATAATCCTTTTGGTTCCCTTCACAGATCAATTTTGTGTCTTTCAGGTGAAAAAGGCATTCGGATTATACGCTGAGAATGCTTCTGAGAGGTTCAATCACAGTCTAGAGGCCATCTCTGCATCAGACAACTCAACTGGCCATGACATGTGCACTCGATCAAAGTCCCTGGCTAGAGTAGGAGCCAAGCTTCTCCAGTGGATTAAGAGTAACCTGGTGAGCTAACATTGTCATAAACCAAAAGGCACATAATTTGCTCTTAATTAGGCAATTCAACTGAGGTAAGTACTTTTGTTTTGTTCATCACAGAATGGTATGCGTTGGGAAAGGCCTCAAATGAGAGACTTTAATGACAAACTTCAAGACAAGGAGATACCATTGCGAGGAATGGACATTGCTCTCTCGAGCTGTACTTCAGTTCCTGTTGGTTCCATTGATGAGGAGCTCAGGGGTGTTTTGCTCGATTACAGAGGACGACTCAGCCTCCAATTGAATAAACAGGCTTCGTGCTTTGCTTCTTTTGATGCAACCACAGCCCCAGAAAGCAGGAACAAAGAAAACTCAAACAGTTTCCCATTGCCTCTCAAGCACCTCCCAACTTCATTCTTTCTGTACTGTGTCCAACTCCTCCTAGAGGACACCCCTATTGCGACGAACGCCGACAACATGGAAGAGAAAACCCAGAAAACTGACGCCAGAATCCTCAAGATGATCAAAGAGGTTTTTATGAACATGCTGCCTAGTAGACAGAATCTGACTTTTGCATTGAAGTGCTCAGTTACTATGGGACTCGCTGTGTTCTTTGGTTTGATATATGACAAAGAACATGCAATTTGGTCGGGACTTACAATTGCCATAAGTTTTGTCACAGGAAGACAGCCAACATTCTCAGTTTCTAATGCTCGAGGACAAGGAACTGCAATGGGAATTATCTACGGCGTCATTTGTCGTTTTGTGCTCCATAGATTTGGGGGACTTAGCTTCTTGCCTCTTCTGCCATGGATCGTTTTCTCTTGTTTTCTAATGCACAGTAAAATGTACGGCCGATCTGGTGGGATTTCAGCAGTTTTAGGGGGCCTCCTAATTCTTGGAAGAAATCATTATGGCCCTCCTGCACACTTTGCAATTGCTCGAATCGTCGAGGCTACTATTGGACTCACTTGTTTCGTAGGCGTAGAGATTATCATCAACCCTTCGAGAGCGGCAAGTCTAGCAAAATCTGAACTTTCCCACAGCTTCAGGGCACTTCAAGATTGCGTTGACACTATTGCTATTGCTTCTAGCGACAAGCAAAAGACATTTTCTCAAGAATTGCGAAAGAGACAGAAGAACCTCAAGTCTATAGTATGTCGTTTACAAGATTTCATAGAGGAGGCCGAGCTGGAGCCAGATTTCTGGTTCCTGCCTTTTCAAGGTGGTTGCTATAGGAAGATTCTGGATTCCTTGTCAACCACGACAATTCTCCTACTTTTTGTGGCACACTCAATAGAAGATATCTCAAGATTGTCACTGAGAGGAGGAGTAACGTCGATGGAACTACAAGAAAGAGTGAATGAGGTCTTAGAGCTTTTCAAGGCCAAAGTTGGCTCCACTCTGAAATGCCTCGAGGAGATCACTCGGATCAAGTCCCTGAGGAAACTTGAACGAAAGTGGAAGGAAAGAAATAGCAGTGGAGACATGGAATTAGGTGAACATCCCAACTCAGACCCAATTAGAGTCCTGCGTGGTCATGAAGAAGCTGAGAGCATTGCTTGCTCTTTTCAACAACATTTGGAGGACATGGCTGATGCAGTTCATTCTAATGCGTCTAGTGAGGAGGGTGTCGGGGGTCAAATACTTGCTCATTACAGTTGCTTGGGATTCTGCATCACTGGCTTGACCAGAGAAACAATAAAGATTGAGAATGAAGTGAAAGAACTAGTGATGTGGGAGAATCCCTCGAGTGATTCAAACCTCAGTGAGATTTATTGTAAGATCAATGATCTGCGTCCGTAATAAACTTTTGCCCCATAAAGTGTTTTGACCACACTAACTAGCCAATTAGATGTACAAGGCATAACAACAAAAATATAAAATCTATATTTATAGACAAACTATAATCAGTATGATTCATTCTTTGAACTTGCTGTAAGATACAGGATCATATCTAGTTTTAAATCATTTGGAGTGCAACTCCAATAGTTGAATATTTGAAGCCCAGAAATGGAATAAATCATCGCAGTCAGTTAGGCGCGGTGGACTGGATAAAATGTACAACTCTAGAGAAAACAGTTATATCAATAGTATATTGCTAATTGGTTGCATCGAAAGGTATTCTCTCTGTTTTTAATTATAGGATAACATTTGAGAATTAATCTTAATCCTAATTATAGGATAAAATTCTAATTTTATCAATTTTTTTCCCTAAAATACCCCTATTAATATTTTTTCAATAATAATTAAACACAACGATAAATATTCTATAAAGTGAGTAATGTGTGTAACTCATTAATACCACATTCACCTCACTTTTACTGTTTTTTTTTAATAAAATAATTTTGAACAATTTTTGTCATATTTAATAATGACATCACTATTAAATTACACTTCCAATCTCCAAGAGTAGACCAAAAGTTGTTGAGGGAGATCAAAGACGTTGAACTGTGTGAGAGTTCGGAGAAGCCGTGTATGAGGTAGCAGAGATCCGGCAAAAAATAGATAATCAGAGTAAATGGATGCCACTTTAAATTTTAAACAAGAACATTTTGGAAAAACAAAATATAATTTATTTATTTAACTATTATCCTTAATCTCTCTAAAATTAGGTAAATATGTCCTATAATTAGAACGAAAAGTAGTAGTAACTAATCTAACAAAATTATCTGACCGTACACCGAGTCTAACATATTAATTATTTTGATTTAATCAGGTTTCCTCCATCCTCAGCAAGGCCTGGTGTTGGAAGCACACAGATGCTTTATAAAAGTTCCAGCAGTAAGACAGCATTCACATTCCCAAATTTAAGTTCTTAACTACTATATCAACTCAAAGTCTACCTTCCAAACAGCTCACAAAATCTATAACATGAATATTATTACACTTCAAAGGGGTCCTAGTTTCCCTCATACTTGGGATCAGCCATAACATAGTGGTAAGCTATTACCAGAACAAAAATAAAAATGCCAAGAAAATTGGCAAAGAAACCCAGATCTTGATCATCCATCACCTGTCATCACACACACCAAGCATAATATGTCAGTTCCCAATACATCATTTGTTTAACATAATTTTGCACCAGATAACTCGAATGCTTGAAAACCTTGTAGATTTTATTCATGAATCATATTCATAAAGAACTTGAAACACAAAGTAATCTAAATAGAATTTAGTCTCAACAGAGAAAAACAGATAAACGCATTGTCGCCGCCACCACTATTTTACACCAGAAGCAGGAGGTTTCATTATGTCAATCCTCTATCATCACGTAGCCACATCAAACATTGCCTCTTAAAGTTTTGCTAGTTCTCTTAAAACATTGGGCCACTCATGAAATAGAGGAGTGTCCAAATTATAAGTATTTCAATGAACACATAACTAATTAACAGAAACAGTATTTCAGGAAAAAGCAATTTAATCCCCAAAAAATTCACATCTCAATCCTGTACAGTGAAGCGTGAAACCAAACTCCGATCTAAAAATTGAAATAGTCTAATACCAAGAGATTAGTGCAACATGAATCAAAACGTAGAATGAGTATCGACACCGACAATCTCCGATGCAAAACAGATTAAATTATATGACGTAAAGAACAGAGTCACATCTAAAAAAAAAAAAAATCAATGAAGGCATCGGATTCAGATCTTTCAACAAAAGGCAAATCGAATTATTAGTATTCAATAAAATCAAAATCTGAGACTGGTCTTACCGGTTGATGTAGTAAATCTGTTTCGGTTTCTCTTCGTCGAAGCGATGAACGCGTTTCTTCAACCTCAGTCCTCCTGCGCAGTCGTGAAATCATGAATAGGAATTCTGGAGTGAAAACTCATAAATAGTTGATAAGAAAATATTAATTCCTTAGGCCCATGATTAAAGCCCATGGTCTTAGCCCAATTATAGTAAACGGACTCAAAATTGGCCCAATATGACCAGGATTTTTGGAGCCAACATTTGACAAGATAGCTGGAAAAAGCATATACCATAAAAAAAAAGTTGGAAAAAGCAAGCTCGCGGGTGGAAATAGGCTAGGGGCATGTGGTCTGGCTAAAAAGCCAGACCAAGGCCTGTTTTGTCTTAACAACCCAAACCTAAACCTCCAAATAGGTTTGTTAGGCCTGACAGACCGGTCTGTTAAGAATAATAATAATTTTTTATAAAATACATTAATTAATATCCTTCCAGCCTGTTTACATTAGGCATGTTTTTGGCTTGTATGCCTATTTCCATTCTGTTTTCGGCCTGTTTACATTAGGTCTGTTTCCAGCCTATATACTGTAGACCTATTTTCAACCTGTTTGCATTTGGCCTGTAAAAAATATAGACCTCTTACCAGGCCAGGCCAGACTCAAGCCACTTCCAGACGGATGGCCCTGCCCTGTTTCCAACCTAATGGCTCTGGGTCTGATCATTATATTGCCCCCATTGCTGTTCAGCTCACAACTTCTGTGTCCTACCTTATTAGGCTTTTTGATTTTTTTTTTTTAATAAAAACATTCTTGGTAACATTCTGGCGGGGAGGAAGGTTCGAAATCGGTGGCGGTCTGACTGTGGCCCCTGGATAAAGAAAAACCGCCATTTGGGATTTATTTATATATTTTTAAATCCAAGCGGGAAACGATTCGTTCGCAAAACGAGCACGTTAGGGATCGGCACCGTGCTATTAATCAGCTACGGCAGTCCTTCTCCGCCGCTGTCCTCCCTTACGTTTAGCTCCAGCGTCACCAACAGCTACGTCGGCATCTTGCAGAAGCTTCATTGGATGACATTGTCTTGCCCCGCTCCGGCGAAGCCAAGCTCTTCCCCCACCTACGCCTGCCGAGGTAAGAGAAAGAAAATTATATTGGATTAGTTATGACTCTGGTAAAAGAAGAAGCTTTTTTTTTTTTTTTTTGAGTTAACTTTAACGAAATGGGCAATAGAAATCGGTCCGTTTCCTCAGTATTTTGAGAAATTCTCAGCTAACTCAGTAAAAGGTGGGGAAATGCGGGGCTGTTTTGATGTTCTGACCATTAACATTGGCTCCTTGCACTGCCTATGATTAACTATTATTGGCATTAGTTTTTTAATTTTCTATCTCAATGCCATGCTCTATCATCTTGTTTGCATATAAATTAAATCGCGGGTTTGATCATTGCTGGTCTTTTATTGTGTATTAATCAAACAGTTATGCAATTTTACGGGTTGTTTCAAGATATTATGGTATTTGTTTCATTCAAAAGTCTACCCATGATTAAAATACCAGATATGGATGTAATTCTCAGCTAAGGGACAACCTTTTGATTAATATTGGATGATGCAAGTCCTTATTTTATATTTCGATAGTGCTGCGTTTTATCATCACAACTTGTTTGCAATCTTTAGGAATGTCCTGATTGCTGAATTGGGATTTGAGTTGAATAAGTTCTTCAATAGGCATAATCGAAAGAAGTATTAGAACCGTCTTACTGGAATCTAGCTTTATAGTAATATTATAAAATGACATCATCCAAAAAATTAATAAGAATAACTTATGAAAAATAAGCCAATGGATTATGCTTGTTTAATTAATTCAATTGTTAATGGTGGATATATTCTCATGATGCACTTATATTCGCTTACGTATAAAAATATTTGATTATGTAGAGCCAAAGATGCTTATTTCCTATTTTCTTACACTAAGCAGTTCACTTGAATAACCGTGAGGCCTAGCAATGAACTTTGTTGATTTAATTATAGTTTTTGTGATTGGCAGCTATTTTCTTGATAAGTATATATAATATATTCCTATAGATGGTGAAGTTAATATGGATTTGTCCATGTTGAAGGCGAGTTCTCAAGCAAGGAGTGAAAGATAGATGGTTTCTACTATTTGATCAGCTCTCTAAGATTTTCTACCAGGCAGCGCCCAAAGATGAAGGAGTAGGAGGATCTTAGGAAGAACATTGTTGTTCTATGATTGGTTCCTCATTAAAAAAATTCACATTGTTGCTAGTATTCCCATGCTAAAGTGAAAACCTGAGAAGAAGTTCAGTGGCTAAGCTTCATTCATGGCTTTGGAAAATGAATCGACTCCAACTCCATCCAACCCCTCATCTGCTTTCCTGCCTACAGTTATCTATTCGTTTCCCTTCTTATCATACCATTTCCACCACATTATGCTTCCTTCTTCAGTTTCTGATCCGCTTTTTCTTTTTTCTTGAAGGTTTGCTTGCACGATTGGTGGTTGGTTAAAGCTGAGAGGGACTTCCACGGGAAACTATTAGCTGTTGCTGGCTACCCCTCCAGAAAGTAAGACCCTATTTCATTTTTGTGGATTTCAGACCTACATTTAATGTCTTTTGTTTCACCAGGCTCTGTCAATACTCCTTTTACTTTCATTGGGGTCATACGAGACATACATCACAGCTGTATGAGGCTAAGTTGACCTCAAAATTATAATGCTTCTATCAGGCAGGTAAAATTTTGGGAGGAAATGATGTTGATTTTCTGACATGGTTTGACTTTAGCAGGCAAGATGCAAAGCGGGTGTTCATTTCTGCTCCAATAACCAAAAGACATGATCTATCTACCTTGGAGACAGCTGATGGAATTTATCTTATTATTGTCGGTTTCATTAATGAGCTGCACACTAAGGAAAATGGCTTCCCATGTGAGGTATGTAAATTTTAAAATTTGCTTTTTCCTGATAAATACTTTTGACAATGTCGCAATGCTTCGTAGCATAGTTTTCAGTGCATTGTGGAGTGTTAATCTTAATCGACAGTCATATTTTTCATAAACCATAAAAAAATGATCACATTAGTGCCAATCTCTATATGTTCACAAAAGAGAAATGCATTAATAAACCTTGGTCTGAGGTACTCCAGCGTATTACTTGATTGAACAAAGTGAATCCAGTGTTTCCTCAATCCTTAATTTTGATATGTTGCCCAGTGTTTATTATAAGCTTTAGAGGCATAGGGCAATTTATAACATATGTTGGTGTCCCTTGAGGCAAGCAAAAATTATCTTGAAATTTTTCTAATGGGCTGCAAATTTAATACTATGAAGGTTATGTATTTATGTTGTTGCTATATGCTTTCTGGCAGGTTTTCAATGATTTTCTATTTGGCTTTCCTCCTGACTGGGAAAGCCGTGTTGTTAACTTCTTCAAAGAAGTTGCTACTGGCATTGATTCAGGAAATATCATTACTTCTAATGAAGAGGAACCACAAAGTCCAGTTACACCCATTCAGTCACAGGGGGAAATAAATGAATTGTCAGAACATTCTGTTGAAGGATCTGCGTCTAGAAAATCTAGGACTTGGTCGGGAAATACTGAAAATCAATGTAGCGCAAGAAAAGTGGTCCTCGGGCACACTAGGCCAAAAATGACCAAGTCTAACAGAAAAATGACTCGGCCTAAATCAGCTGATCCTAACAGAAATGTGAAGCCCATTTCAGCTGACACTACTAGGGGAAGCCCATCTGTTAAGAGAAGTAAAAAGAGAATTAATTTTGACTCACATGTAAGTTGTAGTGTCTTATGTAAATACATGTTTATCTGTGAATGTAGTGCATTGCTATGTCCATTTTTTGTCAATTGTTTTGGCACTTAACTATCATCCAGATCCAAATGCTTTATTTGCAATACATCTATTGATTAAAGGGCTGCTTCCATGTGTTTGGTTTTTGAAGGAGAAATTATCTGCAGTCACTCCAGATTTATCTAATTGTAGGAGATCCAGATCAGGTGAGTGTTGTCTGTACCCTTACTTTTAGTGTTACTTTATCATTGGGGATGGGTGAAGGCTTTCCTGTCAATTTTGGCTTACTATCATTCTATATGCTTGTTCTTGGTGCCCCATTTATGGAAGAAGAGGAATTATCAATCATCAAATCTTTTGGGATGCACACATACCAAATTGATAGATGAAAGAATGCCTGTTTTAGATTATTCTTCTGTTTATGTCAATTGCTTTGTGTGTTGCAGGTAGGCTGCTTCTTCCTCCTCTGGAGTTCTGGCGCAATCAGATGCCTGTTTATGATGCGGTATGTGATGTATCTACATGATTGTGGAATCTTTATCTCAGCTTTTGTCAGTAAACATCTTGCATGGCTCGCATATCTCATGTACGTTGAATGTGTCTGATTTTTTTTCACCTCATGACTTGATCTACTCTGAGTTGATCATGGTTCTTTTATAATATCATACTTATAAATTCTTTTGTAAATTCTGGGTTCCAAGTTCCAACTGTCAAAGTTTTACTTAAATGCATATGTTGGGGGTGATTGACGTTATTTTTCATTGTTATATATTTCAGGACCACGGCCTAACTGAAATCCTGGATGGTGCGTCTTTTTTATCTCCTTGTAGCAGTTCGTCTTCATCATTAAGCTAGTTCTTGGTGTGAAGCAAGATTGAAAATTCTATGCTTTATATAATTTACATGTTCTGTGTGGCCGGCATATTCTTAGATTTCAGCATCCATGTGCACTTAATTATCAATTCATTCTGGTAGTTCTTTAACGCAGCCTGATGTAAATACGTGGTTTGGCACTTTTGTCGTAATACTTGTAGGAAGTGTAGCACAATCCCAGAACAAGCCGAGGAAGTAATGGGTTGACTGATGTATATTTATGAAGGTAATTCTGCCTGGCAAAATTTGAGTAATCTCTGGGAGGGATTGGAATTTTTTTTTTCCTTAAGAAAAAGTGGTTTATTTGAGAGTAGCTGCAGTTCTGCAGTTTAGCATTATGAACTTGTTAAACTTCCCTACTGAGTTTTGTTGAATTTTCCTAGAACTTTTCTCCATTTTCAAAATATTAGTTGACCGCACTGAAAATAAAAATTGCACTACAATTTAGCCGATTTAGCCAAATTGAACTAGTGTGTGTATTGAAAATATAAAATTTCTTTGTAGTTTTAACAAAACTGGTGTGGGAAAAATGATGGTCTTAAATTTTTGTAGTGATGCAAAAGTACTCATTTTTGCCTGGCGATTGAAGCGGACATTGGATGGCTCTCCACCTCTCCATTATGAAGAATGCACGTGTCTATGTTTAATAGGATCTGGTGTATATTACTTATCTGATTATAAATGTAGTACCTAATTTGCACTAAAGTTAGGTCCTACATTTAGGATTAGAGTTAGTATTAGGCAACTCATTGTACTTGTGGAAGAGAAACTTCAGTATGTATTCCCCTCGTTTGTGTTCATGTGACTCAAATTTGTGAATATCATCATGCTCACTCTTTTTATTGGGGTTATGGATATGTCATTGGAGCATTCATGTGCCTATTGCCCATATCTCTTCTTCATTACTCGAAACTTACTCAATGCTAAGGACGCTTCTTCTCGGACCCAAATTCAAGGCAATTTTCTTTTATATAAAACGGTCTAGATACCTTATCAATTGCAACCTTCTTCATGACTCTCGAGTGTAATACATTGAAAATTTTATCAAGGCCAATCTTGTCCTCAAGTTTATTCATAGTTTATTTGAAATCAATTTATCCACTCTGCTTTTAGAATATGAGAGTACGAAACCATGCATAAGCTTATCATCTGATTAATAATTATTACTCCAATACTAGTTACTAAGCTAAACTCCAAGGACTTCAAAAACTCATTCCTATTTTCCTGTGCCTGTTTATAAAATAGAGTTTGAAACTTTCAAAAGTAACTTTTTAATCGTGATTTACGATAAACGAAGTAAATATATGAGAAAAGTTTTGTGTCGATTTATTTATGTAAATAAGTATTTTAAAAGTCCCAAACGTGATAAAAAACAAACTTTAAAATATTTTGAATTTTATCAAAACAATAAACTGAGAGTTTATGCATGACTTTAAAATGGAATTGACAGAGTCGAGTGTTGTGGAATGTCATACATAATTACATATTGTCAATTAAAATTTGCATCGGAGGCAAATATATACTGTAGTTAATATTTTGAATATAAGACATAATTGATTTTTTTAGAAATATTAAAAAAATTAATTAAATTAATTAAATTACTTTAAAATATTTATATTTATCATTTTTTCCCCAAACTATTTTGTCTAATTTATAAACTAATATATAATCTAAAGATTTATGATATATTATAATATTAAATAATTTATTTAACTTTTTTAACCTTTTTTTAAAAAATAAATTATATTTTATATTTAGAAGTTGATACTGCATACTCATATTTTTTAAAGATATATGATATTTTAAAAAATAAATTATATTTTATATTTATAATTTTATATTTAAAAAATAAATTATACTTTATTAAATAATTTATTCAGGCTGTTGCTCTTGTTTTGTATAAAACAATTCTAAGGATTGCCACGTCATTGATCCGTGGTTGCCCCAGAAAAAGAAGACACACGATTCGGCACGTCTCGTATTATTGACGGTCCTTATCTTCCAAAGCCACATGACGCGGATACCCATTCTTACCCATGGATGAGTATTCAATCCAACGGTAGTAAGCAGTCAGTTCCATTTCAAGAACTAAAAAGCACAGACCATTCCTAACTAAACGTTTCTATAAAAACCGAACCTCCCCTGGCGGTTCACGGAACATCGAAGACCGAGTCCTCTCAGTGCATCGCTCTCGGGATTTCTGTCACTTTCTCTGTGAAAATGTCGGGTCGTGGAAAGGGAGGTAAGGGTTTGGGCAAGGGAGGAGCCAAGAGGCACAGGAAGGTTCTTCGCGATAACATTCAGGGTATTACCAAGCCTGCGATACGCCGATTGGCTCGTAGAGGTGGAGTTAAGCGTATTAGCGGTCTTATCTATGAGGAGACTCGCGGAGTTCTGAAGATTTTCCTTGAGAACGTTATTCGTGATGCTGTGACCTATACTGAGCATGCTAGGAGGAAGACGGTGACTGCTATGGATGTCGTCTATGCGCTGAAGAGGCAGGGAAGAACATTGTACGGTTTCGGCGGTTGATTTTTAGAATTGAATTCGGGGGTTCTTCTTAGAACTTCTTGTTTAGGGACTGCGTTTGTAAATGTCAAGTTCAATTAGATGTTATTTTCTGCCTTGGTGTACTCGCAACATCTTTGAAATGTATTCTTAGATCTGATTTCAATTTGGTATTGGTAGTTTCTCTTATATCAGTTCTTGACCATTCTATGTCATCTTATTTTCTTGGTCATTATTGTCATCATTTCTGATGGGACTTTGATTGTTGCGATTGTCGACCGGATAAAAAATCTCTGCGCCCAAATTTTAATGTTGGACGTGCGTTTACTCTTATCACGTTAATTGAATCCGAATAACATGTAGGATCGTTTGATGCAGCTTTCTTTAGTTCCGTTGAATGGTTCTTGTCGTTCACCTTAACTTTGTTGCGATCGATGAACGAAGTATAGAGCTGAGGTGGGTCTGCCCGGTTCCGATGAATGTTTCTTGTTATAACCTACAGGTCTGCAATTTTCCGTTTAACCCACTTAAATTTTGTTCGATGTTTATAATTTTGCCATTTAGCTCGTTTGCCTTGTTTTCGCCATAAAACTCATGCTATGTTTCGAACGAAAAAAGACTGTATGCTATGTAAGCTTTAACACCGGTCCACTTGAGCCGAGTTTAGCAGGAACGAAGGGCATCCAAAGCGAAACTTGTTAAGGTGATAACTGCATTATAGTTTTCTTTTTTGATAATAAAATTTTAGGGAGGAGTTGGGTTGGACTGTAAAGCCAGGACTGAGAGTACACAAAAGAAGGAAAAAGATATCTGCATTATAAAAAATCCTTCCCAGTTTAAATAAGGATTATTGGCCCATAATCTGAAGTGTGATCTTTTCCAACATTTTACCTGAATATAAATTGTCTATTTGATTGGAATTATTTTAACTAGGTAATTGTGTTTGATTATTATATAACGTGTTAGTCCACATAAACTTTTTAAGTTATTCGAAACTTCAGATTATCTTCTCATTAACGTCATTTGTTATTTGTACTCCTGCGCGATTTGGAGGGCTGAAAATTTTTTAGTTGTATTTTAAAAAAAATTGGAATAGTGGAATCACAAAATTTTAATAAAGACAAAATATAAGATAAAAGAGTAATAAAAATTAATTAAAAACTCTACACCCATTCCCTTCATTTTTAAATCTATTTCAAAATAAATTTTCTTTTATTCATTTTCCCTACCCTTGCTCATTTCAATATGTGCTGCCAATTTGTCTCATCTATTTAGGAAAGAAACTAAAATATGTATTTCAAACTTTTGATCCCTTAATTATTTTGTTTTCGTCTAATTATATGCTCACTCACGCATCAGCAGGAAAGTGAGATCGCTTCTCATTTTCAATTTCCTTCCACTTTGTGCCAGTTGAATCCACATTTTTGGTTCATGTAGGATATCGGACGCTCTAAGCAAAAAAAAAAATAAAACCTCTCGTTTCTAAATTGGGTTGCTAATCGATACATCACACACACACACAAAGCTTAAGCCTATCTATACTTTACTTAGTATAAATAGTTTGGGCAATTAGCATCATCATCACTCATCAGCATCTCCTTCACCAATGAAAGATAGAGAAAAATATGATTGTTTTGTTGCTTATTGCTTAAAAGTTAATTGTTCAAGTTTCAACGAAAGTTACAGCCGCATGAATTTGCACGAAAATGGTGGAAGTAAGTCAGTAACAAAACAAAGCATCTGCTTAATCATATAACGCGGGGTAGTAGGTGAAACTGATTGCCAATAGAGGGAAGAAGAAAGAGAAGAAGGGCAATGGGGGAAATAGACCCATGGAATGGGTGAGTGATGGAAGAGACTTTCATCAGGAAGCCAGTTCCATTGCACCAAACATGTCTGGGGATTCCACTTTCCTCTTTATGCCTTCTGTTTGATTATTTCGCATTCGTGGTCTTGAAAATCTCATTTCTTTTTGCTATTAATGATTATCATTTATTATGTTCCCCACGAAATTTGTCTCAAACCCTTTTGAAGATGATGAATTTTTTATGGCCGGGCCTCCTTTGGCCTTATTTTCACATTTATTTAATTTTAGATAGTGATAATTAGAAGACGTCTGCTTATATGCTTCCAAACTTGTTGGCGATACTCAATCTTTTTGGGAGGCAGGCAAACGCCCATGCACAACTATCAACAAAGATTGAAGGCTTGGAGACTCTTTCAAATTTAGGCGATGGGTTTCTCCATTTCTGCGACTGTCGGTCGAGAGCAACAAAATGAACAATGAGGAGAATACTTAGGTTTTCCTTTCGTTGATTTGGTTTTTTTCTTCTCTCCCTTCAATCAGTTCTGGATTTTTTTAAGCGTTTCTGAATAATATGATTGGGCTGTACGGTTTTTTAAAAAGTGTCCCGGGTTTTGAGTTAACTCTGGCTCCCAGCCCAATTTCCGGCTTGAAGCGGCCAAATCGGGCGGAACTTGCTAAACAAATGAATCATTCTTGGGCTCAATTGACAAAGGGGTCAGACACTCTCACCAAAAGAAGAAGGTTCAATCCTGGAGTTGGTCAAGGCGCTGGGGGAGGCATCCTAGCTTCTAGGTGCCTAAGTTAACGCCTGAGAGTAATAGACGGCTCGCCCTGCCCAACATCGGTATCACCTAGAAGGAAGAGAGATTTTACCCTGCCCTTGGATTGTGGGTGAACCCAACCCCTTTCCTAAAATTTTATTATAAAAAAAAAATGTAGAACAAGTTGTACCAACATCCATTGGAAGCAAGTAGAAAGAGGCTTGCTCTCCTACCACCATGTCCTCGGTTCGAGGCGTGGAAATGGAAAAAATGTTGTTAGGAGCTCTTCCCTCACAACCGTGGGCTTAACACGGAGCAAAATCTGGATTAGTTGAAACCGAAAGTTCCGGAACAAATATAAAACGAAAACAAATATAAAACGAGTCGCGATTGGTCCGGGTTTGGTTGGGGAATGATACGGTTGAGAATGACACTCCAAGAGGCCTATCATTTTTGTGTCTTCTTTTGGATTATACCCCTATATATTACTAGTTGTTTTATATTCCCAATTTCCCATTTTTAATTACACAGATTTTTGGTTCATTTTTCAACCAATGATATATAACTCATCATAAGTGCCTCTAGTTCACAATACATGTATACATTATATGCTACACAATGTGTCTAGCAACACGATGTGGAACTGGCAGAGGAGGCTGAATTACCAGTACACACCACCCCTAGTTATCCTCTTCAGCCGCGGTTTCTTTCTCTCTTTTTTTCTTAAAAAATCTTAACTCAACACTAAAACCCGTGGTTCCAAGCCAATCGAGCATTACAGTAAATAGAAACTGATGTCCCTTGATTCCTATAAACAAGTTGTACCTATCAAAATCTATATATAAAGGAGCTCTGCTCTTTTTGCATTAACTCCAGTTTGACTTTGACTCAAAATAATAAGTTTTGGGGGGAATGAGAAAAAAACCATGTGTTCAATTATGAAGCAAAAAAAACAATTAACAGGCAAATTTAGTTGCAACAAATACAAAAATACAATCTGGAAGTTTTCATCTCAAAATATTGTTTTCTTCACAATTCCAGGAAGTGGGATTCTAAAAATTTGAACAGCAAGCCCTTCCTTTGGACACTTGTACGTCAACATACTTATCCTTGACAGTATGGTTACATCCATCATGCTTAGAGGCATCCCTGTTGGCAAGCATGTGATCGACTCAAGGCCACCATAATTTTGTCATTTGTGCTGAATTACAGCGACGTAAAGATAAGCTCGGACCCTGGTCAAACAAGGGTTTCAAGAGTGAATAACTATTTCAAATGGTGTACATGAAACGAGAGATAAAGTAGACAATGAACAGAAAAATTAACTACGCACAAGAAAGCAAAATATGAATCTTCCTAATCTCAAGATCCTGCATTTAGCCATCTAGCCCATCTCCTCCCCAATGACACACGCATGCCAACACAAATGTAGCATATATTAAAACTTCAAGGAGTTCAATGTCCAAGCAGGTTGAAAGACACTTGCAAATTCCATTAGAAATACGCTTAATATAATTTTCATTCTGCCCTCTTCTTTTATCCGTTCTTCCCCCATTTCCTCTTAAAATAAAAAACATTTTTCAAATGTCATAATATACAAACCTCACATAAAGCCTCCTCCTGTCCAACTGTCACCTGGCTTCCCATTCTGACCAACTGCATTCTTATTTGATACACTCTGGTACGAATTATCATACTCATCATCTTTATGATCATCCCAGCCAGCCCAACCATCATCATTATGAGTAGCTGATACTTTAGCTGGTTCTTTCTTCCTAGTATCATTATTGTCCCAATCATCCCATGAGCTTGAATGATAAGTATTATTCTGCCCAGCTGATGAAGGTTGTCCTCCACCACTAGAAGAATTCCAACCTTTATTCTCTTGACTATATTCTTGATAATAGCCATTTCTCTCATTTTCATTTCGCTGCCAATTATCAGTTGTCCAGTTGGGGTTATCTCTGGTGTACTCCTCAACCTTCTGCGAAGCCAAAGCCACGACCCCCTTCATAATCCCCCACGTCTTCTGTCCAATCTCTGATGTCTTCTGGGAGACAACATTGACAGTTTCATTGACTCTGTGATCATAGCCACCATCCTTTACCTGGCATGAAGTCAATAAATAGATAGTGAATAAATGAATGCCACCATCTATTCCTCTTTTCAGATAAAAGAAAACATCGTGATCCTATAATGTAATCACGGGCCTACAAAACAACGTCTAAAAGAACCTCCAAGATCCCAATGTTTCCTTCTAACACCCTAAACCATAACAAGAAAAAGAAAGCCAAGACTCTAATATTAGAAAAGGAGTATTCAGGAAACTCCCAGGAGAATCTGCAACACGACCAATGATGAAAAATAATGATAGTGAGTTCAACGTCCAGGAGACAGCGGTGAAATTAGTCTCTCTCCCTCCATTTTCAAGTTTCAACAGAACGCATCTAAGAGAATTTCGTAAACTTGACAACCAGTCAAAACTCCCAGTAAAAGCTACAGCCATACACTTTTTTTGAAACAGTAAATTTTCCGCCATAGATGTCAACAGCATGTTATTGCGTGTAGCCTTGACCAATGGGGCTTGGGGCTAAGCAACATGCATAGAATTGCAACTTTCATTAACCTTCACTAAAGCTGCATAATAAGACATAATTTCAGTTAGCTGTAGACTAATATAAATATCACAATAGCATCTCTAGATCTACTGATTTAGTCTTCATTCTTTACCGATTTCACTGTTTGGCCATCACTCTCGTCCCTCCCAATCTCACGCAGCCTTCAATCCATCACAAATCTCTAAACTCTGACACACCCCTAACCTCTTACCTCACACAAACTCCATCTCTCCCTAATTTCCTGCTCTCCCTACCTGTTCAGTCATCACCCTTATTCTATGTTGACGGTGCTCTTCTCTCCCTCCCCAATCCCTCTTCTCTCCCTCCCCAATCCCTCAGATCTCTCACACTCCCTAATCTTGCAGTCTCACACTCCTCTTCCTAATCTACCAAACTTCAACGTGCTGCATCAGTGCTGTGCTTCAAACATCATCTATAGCACTCTCTCATCAGGTATAAATTAAGAGAAAAGGGGGTATGATCAATTTCTTATTGTGTATTCATCTATGCAAATCTTGTATCCATGTTTGTGTGTGATGATATCCTCTACCATTGATGAACAAAAAGAACCTATGCCTCTATACAAAATTGAAAATGCTTATGCATGGAGAAAATCAATATAGGGAAGAAAATCAGACTTATCTGATGAAAATGCTTCTGTATAATTTTGGCTTTGTTTATTCGATTTCTTTTTTGTTTAATGTAGTTTGCAAGTTTTTAAGGAAATTATGATGTGAGCTGCTCTTTTATAATTTCCATTTTTATTAATTTGCTTAACAGTTGATATTTGAGTTTGTTGTATCACTGTATGGTTGTGGGTTATGTCATTTGCAGGTCCCTCTTATGATTTATCAATGGCAATTTTTAAGAAGCATGGATGATTTTATTTGAAAGTTGAGTGGTTTCTTTTAGATTTGTTGTTTCCATTGCAGGCTTCTATGAAAAGAAAAGGCCCACGAAAATAGCCCAAACTGATTTGTGTGGGAAATATTTCAGCTTGATTTCATTAAATTCAACACTTTTTCTTTATTATTTCCTCATCCTTCCATGTCCAGTACGTTTGGTGTTCCACAAGTTCTGGCCAAACCTAACCAAGCCATTAATTGATCTCATCCTCAACACTGGTACATGAATCATCAGCAGTAAATAGCACCAGATCACCAACAAATAAAGTTCTTTGAAGATTGATCGCATGAAAGGCCACTCCTCATTGTAAGCTTAAGGTTCAAACTTGCATCCCATAAATTTCTTAGAAAATCCCCTTCAAAAATTGTATATATATTATGAAGTAGAATATTATTAGAAGCATATTGGAGTCCTTGTCAAACACCAATCATGACTTTCAAATGTTAAGCTGAAGCAAAAATTTATAAACAAAAAAAAAAACTCTAGAAAGATGCACCAAATATTTTTTTCAAGAGACTTACATCGTCTTCCTAAACATGAGAATATGATTTTAATCACCTAAGAAACATGAACATAAAATCAATTAACAACTAGATGACGTACAACTTGCACAAATAAAAATCTGAGTAAAAATAAATAGAACCTCTTTCAGAATTGCATAAGAAAATCTTAGAAAGCATTACTTCCCTATTCTTGTCATTCAAAACCTTTTCCCTTGTATCCTCTCCACAATGCACCACTATTGGCCAAATCAGTATTAGTTATTCTCAAAACCAAGATATGGAACTTAAGGGCAATAATTGATCTTCACATTCCTCATTCACAGAATTTTCAATTCACACTCCATCAATAAATCAATAATTGATGCCGTTAGAAAGTATAAAAGTATATAACATGCCTGTTATTCGTTTCTTTATTCCTTGTATTTAGTTATCCGAGAAAGAAAGGAGTAAATTCGGGTCTTCTGCTTCATATGTAAAAGAAATTTAGATAAACTCAAGTGACAGCACGGGAACCGCTTGGTTGCACGATATCTATCATGCTTTCAACAAAAATTTCAGGAGAACTAACTATAATGGTTTGATACATCATCCAATAAACAAAATAGATGCAAATACCTTGGTAGAGATCTCTTTAGTGCCAGCCTGAACAACATTAGCAGCAGACTGAGCCGCAGAGGCAGCAACCAAAGATAATTTACCAAATCCCTAGATAGAAGCAAACATGTAATATAAAATTGGTTAAAAGAACGTAAATTGCTCGGCCATAAAGAAAAGAAAAAGAGATTCCACAATGAATGACCTGAGACATGACTGAGAAGACATCGTTTTGTTGGTTATTCATCCGAGGAGGTGCGGGGCTAGATCCGAATCCAACGTACTTGCCTCCTTGCGAGGGTGCAATCCCTTCGGGTCGTGATTCGTTCTCTGCAATCTTGTTAGCGAAAAAGTTGTCTTTGTTGGCAGCGGAAGCCTCCAATTGCGACCGCGTGTAGATATCCTGCGTCGACTTCGATCTCGAGGGCCTGCTACCGGTCGAACCTCCATTGAACCCCCTTACATCCCCCGTAGACATGTTGCGCTTGAAGTCATGGGGAGATCTAACCCCGTCATCGTTATCCCAGCTATCCCAGCCTCCATCGTTTCCACTTTTGGGCAACGGAGGTTTACTCTTCCCAGAGCCAAGGTTCTCCTTAACAACCGGTGGATCCCTCCACGGTCGTCCCTCGGCAAGGGCCTGAATTCGATCCCTATAAATGCTAGCCGCATTAGTATTGTACTTGGCCACAATATCGGTCTCCTTGGCGATACCATACTGGGCAAGGAAGGCGTTGAGTTGCTCATTACCACCTGCTTCCATCTTCTTGATCTGAATTTCGGACCAGGAATCCATCGTAACGGATCGGACAAAGGAGATGTGGACACCGAGGCCACGGTGCTTGCCGGAGCATTCTAAGCACATGAAAACTCCATAGGAAACGGAAGCCCATTGGGGGTTCTTTTGAGCGCAATCAACACAGATCCTATTCCCCGGTTGGGCTTGCAGGTCCCGGAGCCGCCTCGCTGCCGCCATCAATATCCTATCTGATGGATCTGAATTAGATGCTCGAACGCCGAAAGGAAATGAGATAAATAGGAAGATCTGATCAGAAAAGAGTGAAACGATCCTCTCTACCTTCCTTCGGCTTCTTTTTTCTGGGGTGCTTCGGAATTGTGAGAGGATCCACCAATATGATAAAAGAGAAGGCTCACGTTAATGGTTACATAATTAATAGCAACGCAAACCAATCAGCCGTAGCCAGTTAGATTCAAACGCCGTTCTTCAACCGGAGAACCTTCATTTATGGGCCTTTGTATATTCTAACTCGGCCAACTCGTTGTTACAAAAAATATTCGCATTGTAATTGGGCTACCTTTTCAAATAACACCGAGTCATTATTTATGACCCAAGTCCTTTATAGCTTCTATTTGTAAAGCCTTCTATTTATAAATTATAGAAACATATATACCAAAAAATGAAAGTATATATAAAGATAAAAGGGCCCAACCGGGTTCGAACCGGTGACCTCTTGATCTGCAGTCAAATGCTCTACCACTGAGCTATGGACCCTTTGTTAGCTCAAATGTCAGACAAGTTATATAAAACCATTTAAAACAGTTAAGTTTTTTGTCATTTCAATGTTCTTTTCCACAAACTGATGTGCTAAAATTATGAGTGACATTGACGAAATTAAATTAACCTTTTCCATATTTTTAAGCCATACTTTACAAGTGCTTATATTTAAGCATAGAGTTTTAGTGTCAAAGTAGAGATGGTACATGACATCTTATTAGTCATTTGGGCGTTTTATTTTTACGGGTGAAAATAGGTTATACCCCAATTAGGTGGCGTACAACCTAACTTATTAAAAAGCCTGAATTTTTAAATTAGTCATTCCTATTTACATATTAACAAATATAATTATGTATGTGTGTGCTGTGTTTATATTTTTTTATATTTTAATTTAAAATACAATTAGTGGATCACAATAGTACCCCTAAGTTTTTATTAGTACTTTCTAAAACATTCAGCCTTATCTATTGAAAACCACTTGTCTTCCCATTCTCCATTGCAGTCCGATCCCCTTCCTCCTTCACGAGTAGATTCCTGCATAGACACAAATGAAACATGCCCAGCTGAACATGTTGATCAACAGGGAGATTTGACGACCTCCATTTTTGGACTTGCCCCTTGAGCTTTCACAACTACCATATTTTTTTCATTGATTGTCGAGGAGCACACATCTTTACATGATGTTCATTTCTTTTTAATTAGGTTATGTTGCATTGTTGTGTTTTTTTCAGAGTATGGGTTTATTGGCATAACTCTCTCATTTAATTTTTATTTAGATTTACTAAATTATAAGAATTAAGTTTTATTTAAATAACACTGTATGATTTAAATAGACTCCAGTCCTTATTTAACTTACTCAAAGCCTACTTAAAGCTATCAAAATATATTTTCTTAAGCCTGATTAAAGACCTATATTTTAAGTAGCCCTTTTTAAAGGCTTCGACTTACATTCTTAGTTCTCGCGTTGAAACTACTTTATTTTTGGGAAGAATAAAGACCCAAACGACAACCATAGTTGGAAGATAAAGCTACTCCCAAAACATGAATCTGGTCCTCTCAATCGTTTCAGCTCACGGTGCCTCCAATTGATCTCATCATCGATTCTTGCTGCACCTTCGCTTGATCTCATCCTTGGTTCTCGTGTTGAAGATGATGATGAAGCTACTCCCAAAAGGCGGCTCTAGTCTTCTCGATCGTTTAGCTCATGGCGTCTCTCTTCCCCTTGATCAGTGGCTTCACTGAAGATTTGGTAGCCAGAGCCATGGAGGATAAAGAGGAAGGAGTGGCGGTGGGTGAAGCTTAGATGTGAAGAAAAGAAGAATCAATGTTTGTTTGGGTTGTTGTAACGAGGTAGAGAGTACGGGAGAAAGTGTGGATTGCAGAGATTCCGTGAGTGTGAGTTGATTTATGGAAGGTGGGCAATACAAAGAATAAAAATGGGCAAAATAATTATTTTACAAATTAGAATTAATATAACTAATGTCCCTTAGGAGTTAGGACAGTATAAATTGGTGATTTTAAGAGACTTAATTGTGTTTATTTCTCTTGCTTGAGACCTGCTTATGATTTTCCCATTAAAATTTAATTTGATATATCATAATATTAAAAACAATTAAATTTATTTATTTTATCTTACTTTAATCAATATTCTGATAATTTTAACATAACTAATATTAAGTGTCATGTTGACAGGTTGACAAAAAAATTGTATGTAGTTTTTTTTTTTTGGACTGCAAAAATTAGAGTATCGTGTTGATGGAATTCATAGTTTCACGATCAGTAAGGTCCCATTTGGTACAGGGAAGATTTAAGAAGGGAAATGAACTTAGAGGAGGGAAAGGGATGGAAGGGAAGATTGAAAAGGAACTTAAAAAGTTGAGCTGTTTGGAAGACATGAAATGAAACTTAAGTTAAGGGAAAATAAAATGATTAGTGAGAAAAATTGGGTGTTGATTAAGTGGGAAGGTGAAGTAAAATTTCCACAATACCCTTGCTTGATTCGAACGAAAACGTAAGACATGTAACCAAGCATAGGGCCCACACCTTGACTATTTTTAGCTAGGTATTTGGTAAGTCAAATATATTTAGCGAGTGAAATTCCACGTGCTCTATTTATATCAATAAAATTTAACTACATAACAAATAAAAATCAAACAGTGGTCCGAGATTTAATTAAAAATATTTAGATTATAAATAAGTAATTAACCATTAAAATTAAATTATAAAAAATAATGACTGTAAGATCCCGTAGAATAATCTAACCATATGAATTTTTTAACCGTGCTAATTTGAATCACTTGAACAAACGTGGTGATTCATTATTGATGACATGCTTCGTGGCAACGGTTCAATTAGATACTATTCTTTATATTGCATGCTCCATATCACCCAAAAAAAATATTGAACTATAACAATTTTTTTTGTGATACAAAACCACAGCAATTTAAACTGCTATATATATATTTAATGCAGAGCAAAAATTGATGGATATATCAATTCATCATCTTCGGGCTCGATTAGTGAACAACTTTAGAACAAATCATTAAACATAACAGCAACTATTTACGTATAAAAATCAGTAGATGTTGGGTCTAATAAAAGAGGCTAATCCATTACAACGTGATGAACTAATGTTCGAATCTCAGTTAGTAAAAGTATTCACTTGTAATACTCGACAATGCCTTGAATATGATTGTTTATAATAGGAGAATGTATGTACTTAGAGGGGGAAAACCATAGGCATAGGAAGAAAAGGGTGAGTGAAGAATTTGAGAAAAGGGGCATCATCTCGTCCTTGTTCCAAGAGATGGAGGGAGCATATGTAAAAGAAGAGAAAGCCCAAAAGCTTTTCAGGGTAGGTGTCTAGCAGCGAGGAGGACTGTTAACACCGTCTGAGTTGACTACGAGCAAGAATGTAATTGTAAAATGGATCAAATTCAGAGACGTACATGATGATTTAATCTTGAGAGATTGAGTCACAATCGAGTAAACAGTTTAAGGTTAAGTTGTAAAAATATATATGTAGTTTGTCTTAAAGTGTATCTAACATCAAGTGTTTTTTTTTAATACAAAAGTGACTATGTGATTAAAAAGTAGAGTAAAAGTACTTATTGACGGTTAGTTTGACTTTTCTGTACCGAAAATGATGACGTGGATGTTAATGGATTCTAAGTTGTTATGAATTACAGTTAAGCCCCAAACATATTTCAATAAATTTTAATTTAGTCCCTCCATAAACTTTTAAAATTTTCATTTTAATCCTTGGTCTTGCGTTTTGACCCGGGACTTTAGGTCATCAAACTCCAGTTCATCCATCACTCAGTCCGCTTCTCTCGTCATCTCCTCCAAAGACGAGCTTCTTCTCAATAATTCCCTTTTGGCAAACTCACATATATTTTTTATTGTGTTTATTCATTTGTCCTCCTCCATTCCTCTTCATCTGTATATTCAGAAATTTATCCTATTTCTTACCAAAACTTTCACCATACCAACCACGCTAAATAAGCAATGAGGGAGTAATCTTTTTTGGTGTGCCTCGTCTTCTTCTCACTACTACTCAAACATGTTTCTTAAAGATAATAAGTAACAGGTCGCACAGGATTGAGGGAGAATCATGAGTAGCAGAAACGAAAAGAGTTGGTTTGAAGGTTTTTTTTTAGTGTGAAAATTGTATCTATGATATTTCAGATAATGTGTTTCAAAACGACTTCAAAAATATGTAGATTTGAGTGACCCCTCTTGCCAGAACTACAACCATTGTCATCGAAAAATACCATCAGCCATCTAATAGACAATATTACAACAACATCCAAACCAAGCCATAAATTAACAATCAAAAGATCTATTTTGAAGAAAATCAAAATAATTAATTTAAAAACAGAAAAAGGGGAGCAAACTGTGGAAGAAGAAAGAAGGAGGTGACAGATGTAGAACCATGGAAGAAACAGAGAGCAAGCAACCCGAATCTAAGAAATTGATGAAACTTCCTCATGAGATTTGGCTCCTGATCTGTAGTTGAAATAGGGGGGAAAACGGTTATTCCTTTCCTCTTCCACAATCTGGTTTTCCTATTTTCTTATTGAGATTATTGAGAAGAAGCTCGCCTTTGGAGGAGATGACAAAGGAAGTAGTGCTAGTGATGGATGAACCAGAGTTTGATGACCTCTAGTCAAAACATAAGTTTTGACCAGAGACTAAAATGAAAAGTTTATAGAAGGACTAAATTAACATTTGTTAAAATGTGTCTAGGGCTAAACTGTAACTCATAAAAACTCAAAACCCATCAATAACTATGTTATCGTCCATGTTATCATTTTCAATACAGAAAAAGTCAAATTAACGGTCAATAGATACTTTTGCTCTACTTTTATAAATACATAGTCACTTTTGCAGCCTTAAAAAACATTTAATGTTGGGTTGGAATAAACCACATGTATATTTTTACACCTTAACCTAAAATTAAATTACTAAATGATTAATTTTGCCATTATATATTGATATGAAAAATATGGGACGCCAAAATATACGCATGCGTGAGACCCCATTTCACATTATTTCAACTGAATTGTGTCGCAATATAATAATGGTTAATATATGATCTCCCTTTGGGTTCAACATTGATGTGATTATGTTGTGAATGACCAATTAGAATTTACAAGTTTAGTTAAGAACTGTAAAATTGACGACTTGCTTTTTGGCGCCAGTTATCATCCAACACTTTCCTTATAATAATAAGCTATCCCAATTCCCAACAATAAACAATATAATCACAATATTTTTCTATTAAATATTGGGAAAATAAATACACACAAAATTAGAATGAAGAACGTTGTGACTTAGTTGTTTACATAATTTATGGCCTTTCTTTGGAAGGAAAAAAAAAAAACACTTCATTTCTTTTTCAAATTAGACGCTCTGATCATTTTTTAAAATATTTTAGAGAATCAAAATTTTGCCTCGTATTAATTCGTTGACATCCATTTGCTTTTAGAGTTTAGGGTTTTTTTAAGTTATGAATTCCTTATATAAACTTGTGAATGGTTTGAGAGAGCAAGTGACTTTTTTTACTTAAATGAAAGTTGTAAATTCTTTATTTAAATTTGTGAATAGCTTGAGAGAGTAAGTAAATTTATTACTTAAAAAATGAAAGTTACGAATTCCTTATATAAACTTATCAATTCCTTATTTGAATTTGTTAATAGCCTTGAGTTAAAAATCAAATGTTAATATATATATTTTTATTTTTATTGGTTATATTTAATGGCATTGGTGGCCTAGTAGTCACAAACATTTTATGCAAACAAGTGGTGGGAGTTCGAACGCCACCCCCATCACTTTATATTCCTGTCACAACATCAGTTGTGGCTGTAGGTAATTTTTTTTAATAAAAAATATGTAAGAGTAAATTGGTCTTTTCATTTTTTTTAAAAAAAGATGCAAAGACAAATTGAGCCTAACATCTTTGTAGATTATGAATATTCAAAACACCTTTATACCTTTTAATCTTTTAAAAAAAAAAATTATTAGGGATTTTATCATTATTAAATATAGGACATCCAAATAGTCGGAATCTCCTAACCACGCAAGCGGCGCTAATTAAATCTGATGGTGGCCTGGGGGCTAAAAATTAGAAAGTCATCACATATGAACGGCTTAGTTGATGAGGATATATACGTAATTATGGACATTATATTATGAGTTTAAAATACACCCTCTGCTACTTATTATAAGGCACAAATTAGCAAGTATATTTGGTTCTTTTTATAAGGTACTTGTTTATTTTCAAAGAAAAGAGCATTGATTTTTTTTCCCTGTATCTCCCTAATTAATAAGGGTAGTGTAGTGAGTGAGAGTAATCATTCATATAATATTAGAGTTTAGTGCAATTAATAGGGGTAATATTGAAAATTATTTAAATTTTATGCCAACTTTATTGACTTTAACTGTTTTTATTGATTTGTGAAAATTATTAATTGGTTCCTTATGATAAGGATTATAGGGAGAATGTTCTCTTGTTGGTATTAGCAATTACTTAGCTCAACTGTTGGTCAAACCAAAAAAAATTATATACTACTACCTCCGGTTTTAAATATATGATAAAGTTTGTATGACAAAATTTGTAGTGTGAATTGCACTATAAACTTTATCTTATATTTATGACCGGAGAAAATATTCATTTTTTTTTTTTTGCCAGAAACTATATATTCAGGTTAGCAGTGAATAAAGGTTACATAAATGTCTTTGTCTTGAAGGTTAAAAAAAAAGCTCTGGCCTTACAAGTTACAACTCCCATTTATAAATCAAGTTTTTTCAGCTGTGTGAGAAAGTTTGAATCCTTGTCCATATCTATGTGTTAAATATTTGATGGGAGATGCATATCCAAGACTTTGGCTATTAATTAAGCCATTACAACCCATACCAATTTCCCAACTGATTAATTATTTGGTAGTTGTAAATGCTTTAATATTTCTCATTTTGCCTCCAAAGAAATAGGAATTTTGAATGGTCAGTGAAATAAATTTTGAACATTTATATCATTTGAGAAAGAAATAGATTAAGGGAAAATCAATTTCAGGGCCCTTTTAGTAGGAGAAATTGCAAAAAAGGCCCCAAGATTCTAACAATCCCAGAAAAGGCCCCAAGACCTTTTCTGGGATTTTCATAATCTTGGGTAAGTTGTTAACGGGGCTGATATAGTTGTTAACGTGGTACTGATATAGTTGTTAAAGGTACTGATTTAGTTGTTAGCAAAAGTGTTGTTAACGGGGTTGATTTTGTTGTTAAAAATCTACCCGTTAACAACTATATCAGCTCCGTTAACAACTCACCTAAGATTCTGACAATCCAGGGTCTTTTCTGGGATTTTCAGAATCTTGGGGCATTTTTTGCAATTTCCCTTGTTAAAAGGGCCCTAAAATGAATTTTCCCATAGATTAAAGCTTGTAAGTGTTAGATGGGAGCTGGGTCTACCTAGTTTTTGTTGCTCTTTCTAACATGGTTTATGCTTTACAAAAAAAAAAAAATAGAGAGAGGGAGAGAGAAAAGAGCATTGCGGAACTGAAATTATTTTGAGAGTGGATAGAAATAAATGTGATGATGAAAGATAGGATGATCTGGAATCCTCTTCTCATCATTTTTTCTCATCATCTCTTATCAATCTATCTAGACCGTTGATTGAAAAGATAAAAAATAAGTTAAAGTAGTATTGTGACATTTCAGATTGATTGGATGAACATAATTTAAAGATTATAAGGGATTATGAGAAAAAATGACGAGAGAAACCAATCAAGGATGATCCGCAATGCACACAAACCAAAATACGAAAATGCGAGTAATTTCTCACCACGTGGGCCTGCACTTCTCAAATTGTGATGCAATTTTATCTTTAAATTCTTTTTTGAATTAATTTTGTTGTTATTATGTTTTGGGAGAATCCAAATTAAATCCAGTCGAAATACCAAAATCCGAATTCAGGCCTCCAATTTCAACAAATATCTAATAAATTAAGAGGTTTAATTGAATATTTTTTAATGTTGTTAAATGACTATAATACCTTATGTAATTAAAAAGAAAAATTGAATGTGGTGTTGGGGTCGTTTTTGCTTACATGCCTTTTTTCCATCGAAATGTGGGATTTAAATAAACCATAATCACATAGAGACACGTTCGAATCCAGTTTCAGCTCAAGGTAAAACAAATCTTTGGATCATTGAAATTGGATTCTAACTCCATGTCTCCAACTTATTGACATTTGACTTGGTGATCCAGTAAAAACCTAAAAATTGAGACGCAGCGGAATGAGGGGGTTGCGAACTTGCGATGGAGTTTGGTGAATAAGTACTACTTTTTTTTTTTTGGGGCCGGAACAAGCACTGCAATTGAGTCTTGTTGTACTTTGATATAAATTACTCAAAATACCAACAACATGTGGTTGGTCCAGTGGAATGTGGCGCTGGATTTCCTTAGGAGATCTAGGGTTCGAGTTGCGGTAAAACCACTCGTAATCCACCTTGTATGGAGCTACCACTGTTGGGAGGGTCGTCCTTGCCACTACAGAACCCGGAGTGGTTCCACATTTGTCACCATTTTCTTTAAAAAAAAAAACTCAAAATTAAATATGAAATTTTGTGTTTGCATTTAATTAAATACTCCTTCTAGTCCTTATTATATGACATCAACTAACAATTTTCACAAACCAATAAAAACAGTTAAAATCAATAAAATGTCATAAAATTTAAGTGATTTACAATATTACTCTTACTAATTACACTAAATTCTAATATCATATTAATTATTACTCTCACCTACTACCTTTATTAATTATGGGCATGCATGGAAAAAGATAATTAATGCTCCTTAAGAATAAGCAAGTACCTTATAAAAATAACCAAATACATTTGTTAGTTGGTGTTTTATAATAAAAACCAGAGCGAGTAATCCTTAGCTGAATTCAATGTTTTTTTATGGGTTTTGCATTAAATATAATGTAGAATTGAGATTGCCCATCCAACCGAAAACATCTCCAAGTTATTAGGACTAATGTCCAAGAATGCCTGAATTTGATACTCATTAATTAGCAAACATGCAAGGTCAAGGATATTAAAAACAAAAACATAGAACAAACAAATCAACAAATTAAAAGTAAAGAGAAAATCTCAAATCCAACTCAAATAATTAAACCTAAAATCATGCCCACACCTCCTTCAATTTACCTATTATATTTAATGACATAATGGCATTATGTTCATTTAACAACATTAAGAAATCTCTAATTAGTCCTCTTGGCCCGTTAATGATTTGTTGAAAGTGGAGGCATGAATTAAGATTTTGGTATTTTGACTGGATTTAATTAGGATTTTTTCTTTTTTTTTTCTTTAAAAAAAACAAGAAAATATCACTTGAACTTCAAAATCTTGAATAATTGATTTCCTACTAAAATATGTGATTAATAGTTATACTCTTGTAGACAATATCAATACTCTTATAGGCAACAAGACTAATTTTGAATTTTAAAGTTTAAATGGTATTCTCTTGTCTTTTTCTCTAATTTTTTTCTTCATATGTTCAGTACTAATCTACCAAATTTTTATTAAGCACTTTGAATATTTTTTAGACTTATTTTCATATTTTCACCCCTAATTCTTAACTATTTTCAGTGCTGAAACATGGAAGATAAACACCTTCATTTATGGACTTTTTAAAAGTTAATTGAGAAGTTTGTTTCGAAAAATATTTTTAGGGTAAAATTGGACTACAAAATATTTCAGGATAATAGCCATTTTTTTAAAAAAAAAAAAAAAAACACTTTACGGTAATAGGTGCACTTGAATGAAGATGCTGAATAAAGCACTAAATATTTTATAGTACTGATTGCATGCACGTGAAAAATATGTTAATTAAGGTGTTGGATAAATGATGACATTAATTATTTTTAATATTCTTCAGTAGTACTCAGTAAAATAAAATACAAAATCTTCACAGACATATCTTATCGCTACAAAGCTAAGGAAGGGAGTTTTTGGCCCACAAAAAACAAAGGAAGGGTGTAATTAAATAGGAGTTAGAAAAATGTCCAAAAAAAGGAGATAGCCAACAAAAAAAAAAAAAAACACTTGACTCCCGATCCATTCCCATTGTGCAGTAGTCATTTATTGACCAAACCAAAATCTCTTAAAAAAAAAAAAACACAGCAACTTCCATGCATGCCAGAAGAGAATTATTTACTGAAAACTTTCCTTTTCAATCCCAAACAAGAAATGCAATGAACCTCCCCTCCATGAATGACCTGTTCTTGGTCTTAAAAACTACATGCTGATTAAAACCAAACCAATTTGGCTCTTGTCAGGCTGGTTCATAGTCACAAATTTGCCGTTTCATCTATTCAAGGCAAAATTCTCCTACTTTTACAGTACTTTTTAATTTTATTTCCCTCTCTCTTGTTATTTTATTTTTGTTGTGCATTTTATTTACTTCCAATTTCATCCATTACCTTTTTTTTAAAGGAAAGTTTTAAATGCATTAAAAAACAAAAGAATATAAATAAGAAAAGAAAAGAATATCAAAAAAATATTCATGAAATTAAGTGAATACTGATGATGTAATAAGAGAGACATTTATTTTACAACCTATCATTTAGAGAAAAGCAAGGCTAAATGCTGTTAGAAATGGAGCTACATAAATTACAATGAAGGGTGAACAATCAATAAGTTCAAGTATATATATTTTAATAACAAAAGTATATTATAATAAAAATAGTTACAATGTCATCTTTTTAGGCCTTATTTTTTGAAATTCCATAATAATTATCTTATTATCAATGCCATCAAATACATCATAATTTTAATTCTCTTATTTTTTTAAAAAAATCATCATAATTTAGGGGGGGCCATTCTAACACTTGCATCCGCCTATGGTGATGCGTGCATGGTTTTTTTCTTCTTCTTCTTCTAAAATATCTTTATAGTTTGGATCCTGGATGAGGGTAGGTTGGGCGTGGGTTGTGTGGAATGCGCCTAACTTCTCTTCTTTTTTGCCTCCTTCCATTTGCTGCCATCATTAACTGCAAACCGCGTCATTTTGCGTGTGGGATGTCTCAACTCTCAAGAGGTGGTCACTGTTTTTTAAGGAAGCAGATCCTCTGATTATTATTTTTATTTATCCCTCATCAACCCATTTAAGCCGTTGATTGAAAAGATAAGAGAAAAGTCGAAGTAATATTATGATCTTTAAAATTGATTGAACGTATATGATTTAAAAATTATGAAAGATGATAAGAAAATAATGATAAGAGAAATCAAATTTATTTTTTTATAGGGGGCTTGGAGCTGGGCCCACCGCATGACGGCAACTGTGAAACAAGTAAAGTGGGTTCTTTTGGAGTTCACATTATGTGCACATAATTATGTGCTTTTTATGTTAGAGGTATGAGCATATTTTTTTTTAAATTTTTTTTATATATTGTATTTATATATATTTAAATTATATGTTGCTTTCTGGGATTTTTTTGCATCCAGTATCTCAAATTAATTAATTTCCATAATACTGATGTTACAGATAGATGCAGAACTGAAAATTAATTAATTTGAGATACTGCATGCAAAAAGCAACATATAGTTTAAATATATATAAATACAATATATAAAAAAATTGAAATTTTTTTTAAAAAAATATAGCACATAAGAAACACATAATTATGTGCACATAATGTGACCTCGTTCTTTTGTGTGTTAGGATTAGATAAAGATGTATAGTTCGTATCTTTTAAAATGTTTTGTTTGCTTATAAGAAAATGTATTTTGAAATTTTAAACTCAATTTCGGGTATTGTTAATTAATATATTTCATATAATGGGTATGGGTATGGGTATGGGACGATTGAATATATATCATTTCTATAAATAATGAAATAACTTCTGAAAAAAAAAAATTAGTTCATACTCTTTCAGTCCTTCATATAAGACATAATTATCTAATTTCATTATATTAAGAAAGTTAATTAAATTAATTAATATGAAATATAATTTTTAAAGCATCCTAATGAGCTTATTTAATTCCTCATTTCTCCTTCTCCTGGATTATTGGTGAGGAAGCATCAATAAGAATAAATTAGAAAAAAATTGGCAAATATGAAAATTATGTCTCATATTTAGGATCAAGATAAACACCTAAAATATATCTTATATTAAGGGAAATAATCAAACTTAAAAAATTGTTAAAAAGGATTTATTTTTTTTTTTTTACTTCATAAGATATTTGCATGTTACGGTGTTTTAGAACCTCTCCTATTATTAAAATTATTTCAATTTCGTTGGCAAAAAATTATTTAAATTTTGATTGTAATCTAACTAATAATTTTCTTAAGAAAATTACTATTCAAATTATTTTTTATACCAAATTTTAAATAAATATTGAACTACCAATAGCCCAATTATTCATTTAATTTTCAATCTGACCAATACCTAAGATTGGTTAAAAATTTCAGAATTCATTATTTTACAGCAAAAATTTTAAAATACAGACGCCGTAAATTTTCATCAAATCCCAACAAATAATTTGCCGCGATATATGGGCATCTTCTTTATAGTTTATACATATTTTAGAAATTTAGGAAGGAAATCACAGCGGAAAAAAAAAAAAGGAAGGAAAGCTGAATGTATTTGTTTCACTGTCCACGTCATGCGGTGGCTTCAAGCCCTCGCCCATACGTATTTTATTATTTAAAAACAGTGATTACATCTTCAATCATCCCTGGGAATACACATTAGGTGCAGATATTTATGTGTCCAATTATGTGCTCATATCTCTATTAGAGGTATGAGTATATATATATATTTTTATATTGTATTTATTTAAATTTAAATTATATACTGCTTTTTGAAATTTTTTTTACACCCAATATCTCAAAATTAATTACTTTCCATGATACTGTTGTTACAGGTAAATGCAGAACTGGAAGCTAATTAATTTGAGATACTGGGTGCAAAAAAAATTTCACAAAGCAACATATAATTTAAATCTAAATAAATACAATATATAAAAAAAATATGATCATACCTCTCTAATAGAGGTATGAGCATAGGCGGATCTAAGTAGTAGAAAAGGGGGGCAAGTGCCCCCCTTAAATTTGGGATACTTTATAAAAAATAAAAATTAATACATGTTTGAATAATTGCATGATTGTTTGGTGCCTACCCTTAATACATTAAGATTTTACTTTGTAATCGGATATGAGATGAATGGTTGAATAATTGTTTAGTTTCTTATATTGAAAAGGATGTATTTGATAGCATTGATAATAAGGCAATTATAATGGAATTTCAAAAAATAAAGCCTAGAATGATGACATTGTAATTATTTTTATTGTAATATATTTTGTTATTAAAATATATGTACTTGAACTTATTGAGTGTCCACATTTCATTGTAATTTATATAGCTGCATTTCTAACAGCACTTAGCCTTACTTTTCTAAATGACGGGTTTTAAAATAATTGTCTCTCTTATTACATCATCAATATTCACTTGATTTCATAAAATATTTCTTTTTCTTGTTTATATTCTTTTATTTTTTTAATACATTTTAAAATTTCCTTTAAAAAAAATTTCGGGGACACTGCCCCCGAACCCCTGTATCCCCTCATCAATGGTGCCCCCCTTCACTATTTTTCTGCGTCCGCCCTTAGGTATGAGCACATAATTGGGCACATAAGTATGTGCACCATTATGTCTTTCTATTGAATCGCTGGTCTCTTTATTAGCTCTTATTTGTGGTGTACAATTTTGTAGAATGTAGGTAGTGGTTATGATCGATTCCAGGATGGCAGCGGAGAAAAGTCAGGGCTGTGTGGAATGTGATGGACACATATTTGGAATTTGGAGGGCCAGGGCCATTTTACGCACGCACACTATCAACTATTATTATTATTATTAGGCACTAAATAATAATTCTTATAAATCAATTAAAACAGTTAAAATCAATAAATTTACCCTACAATTTAAATAACTTCCAATATTATCCTCACCAATTACACTAAACTCTAATATTATATTAATTATTACTTTCGTCCACTACTTTTATTAATTATGGGCATATAAAAAAAAATAATAATTAATATATTTTAGAAACAAACAAGTGCATTATAAAAATAACCAACTATAATTATTAGTTGGTATTTTATAATAAGACTAAAGGAGTATATCCATTGTAATGCACTCCATCGGCCAATACGGTTGAATATAACGCTATCTATATATAGAGATGACATCATCATCGTATTTATAGTATGTATTTCCAAATACATCCATTGTGATGTAATCCATCGGCTTATACGGTTGTACACTTGTACCTATGTCCAAATACATCAATGGTTACTGTTACTCCTGATTTACGAGTAATATAGAGATTTCTTGAACAACGACTTCATCACGCTATAAGTGAAATGAAAAGTAATTAATATTTATTTATTAATTTCATCTTTATAATTAATGTTTAAATATGACACTTTATATTTTTCTCTTTCCTTTAATATCATATTCAACATTGGTAAATTTAAAAATTTCTTTTAATCTTTGATGAATTTAATGAGATAATTATTTTTTTAATAAATTAATAAAAATGACTTATATGAGGAAAATTAGCCGGGGTGAAGGAAATAAATGAGGGATGTTGAAGAGGGAGAAGATACTCTCCCTATCATTTGTCTGCCCATCCCTTCTCATCATCAAATTCGGCCATCGAAATTTTAATTTAAGGGTTCAGAAATCTTTTCCAAAAAACCGCGCGCGGGGTTTTGTTTACCACGTGCGGTTTTTCGGAAAAGATTTCTGGACCCTTAGATCAAAATTTTGACGGTGGATCTGGTGATGAGGAGAGATGGGCGAAAAATTGATATGGAGAGAAACCGATGTGAAGGGAGGGGGAAGAAGATAAAGACAAGTAATGGCGGTAGCAAATCCCAAAATGGTGGGTCAGAGCCATAAAGATGGCCACCGGCTCCGATTTAATAAGCGTAACCCCTTTTTTCTGTACCTTAAACACACACCACTATTGCCACCTACATTCCACAACCCTCCCTCCTAAGTCCTAACCTCCTCCTCACGCTTTTCTTCCCTCTATATCTCTCTATTTCAATTCCACCGGCCCCATTCCTTTCTATTCTCCTGTCTTCTCTATTCATTCATTCCATACCTTCTTCCGTCTCACCACCCTCATTTATTCTCTTCATTTTGCTTTCCCTTCCCTTCTCATATCATGTATATTTATTTATTTTCTCCTTTGTTATCGTTCAACACTGCTTCGGCTATAAGCAAGCCTACACCAGAAGCAGAGATATAGCATAGCAGCTTTGAATTAAATTTTTTTGTATTACGACTCAGGAGAGGATACATAGTCTCATTTTTTGTAAATTAATAATGGTGGGTATCTTCTCCTTACTAACGGGGATGCCTGGTCCCAGTGGTTTTGGATCTGCTTCCACTGCTCAACAGGTTACTGAAGGAATTGATGCCACCGATCTCACTGCCATTGTTACCGGTATCACTTTACCCTCCTCCATTTCTTCCTCATATACCTTTTCTTGTCTCAATCTACACTTTGTTATTATTCACTACTCTGCCCATGTTCTTCATCACGATTAGCCGACTGGAATATTGGTTTTTGTACTCTGCAACCACAATACCTTGTTTGTTTTTCTGGAAATTAAATCCTAAAAAATTTTGTTTCTAGACGGGATTAGAACTGCTTAGTATCCTTTAATTTCTTTCAACAAAGATTCTTGATCCCTGTCGCCTTAAAAATTCACATGACCAGTCTTTATTTTCTCTTCCTTTATCATATCTTTACAGGTGCCTTGTAGAAACTTTTTCTAGGTTTCCTTTTCAAGGTGGCTGAGTTTTAAAAAGGAAAAGGGAAAAACAAAAACTACCTGACGGGCTTGCTAATTCTTTACTACTACTATTGTATCTTCATAAAGCGCATGGCATGAGTATCTTATGCCTTTCTCCGAGCTCAAACCTAAACAATATGTGTTCTTCTAAACGATCACCCCTGGAAAAAATTGCAGGAGGAGCAAGTGGTATAGGGTTGGAGACAGCAAGAGTCTTGTCTCTTCGAAATGCCCACGTCATCATTGCTGCGAGGAACTTGGAGGCTGCAAAGGAAGCTAACCAGCTTATTCTGCAAGAAAATGAGTCTGCTCGAGTGGACATTCTCAAGCTTGACCTCTGCTCAGTCAAATCTATCAGATCATTTGTTGACAATTTCTTGGCTCTTGATCTTCCCCTCAACATCTTAATGTCATTTCTCTAATCCCATGTCTTCATCTTTTTTTTTTTTTTTGGAGTTGCTACTATTCTGAACCAAGTCATTGGATTGAGATTGGCCTCTGTTTCAGAAACAATGCTGGTGTCATGTTCTGTCCCTTCCAACTCTCTGACGATGGGATCGAAATGCAATTTGCTACTAACCATCTTGGTAATAAGTAATAACAAGTTTGATTAATCTTCTGACTAAAGTGCCTATATATCTCTTGGTTTGCTAATTCCTGTTATTTTTCTCAGGTCATTTCCTGCTGACAAACCTCCTTCTTGACAAAATGAAGCAAACTGCAAAAGCAAGTGGAATCGAGGGCAGGATTGTCAATTTGTCATCAATTGCCCATACCTACACTTATGAGGAGGGTATTCGCTTTGATAAGATCAATGATCAAATTGGGTATTGTTTTATCTTTATATTAATTAACCCTTTGGTTTGGTTGTGTCTTTATTGATGAGCTATATTTGGGATTTTAAATTCAGTGAGAAGTCCATTCAGTCAATTCCAACCATCCCTGCATAATTAAACAGACCCTCCCAATTGCACAAGTCAAAATCTTTAGTTTTTGTGAGCTGTAAAGAGATGGTTGGAATGGACTTTTATCGACTCTTGTTAAATATCCTTCTTATATGGATTTAAATCCATCCAGTTATGTAGGACTATGTAATTTAGCATGATGCTATGATAATATTTCAGTTACTCTGACAAAAAAGCATATGGGCAGTCCAAGTTGGCCAATATATTGCACGCAAATGAGCTTTCTCGTCGCCTGCAGGTGATCCTCCTAAGATCCTCCTGATCAACAACTGTTGCTATAGAAATAAATTACAGTGAGAAATAAATGTAGGACTAGGACCCCCAAGTTCGTTTCTGTATTTCTTAAATTCGATCCTCTTACCCAAAAAAATGCATACACCAACCGCATTCAGATATCAGATTGACATAATGAGTGTGGGGACGGGAACATCAAGAGCCAAATCTAGTTTAACATGGAGCCCAATCTTATTTTATTCTTGAACGTTGTACTACACAAGTACACATGGAGCCCAATCTAGTTTAACATCAAGCGGGACGGGAACATACTAGTTAGTTTGCTTCTGACCACATATGTTTGTATGAGGTCCTACAGAGAATTTATTTTGCTGATCATAACAAAGGAAACTGCCTTATATAGACAATCTTTGATTTTGATTTTCCGTACTCACTCACTTTGAGTTTCTGACACTGCAGGAAGAGGGTGTGAACATTACGGCCAACTCAGTCCACCCAGGAGTTATAATGACCCCTCTCATGAGACATTCTTCCTTCCTTATGCGTACGATATGTCTCCCTAATACCTGCTTCTATTCTTTATCACTCTTGCTTGTTCTGATATGATGAAACTTCATTGAAGCAGATTTTCTCAAGTTATTCACCTTTTACATATGGAAGAATGTCCCACAGGTACGGAATCCATTGCTCTTGAAAATTCAATTGAAGGCATTGGTAAGCCTAGAAAAGCCTGAGATTGATGTAAAGTAAAAGTCTGAGTAATTGTGAATGAAACTTGCAGGGAGCAGCCACAACATGTTACGTTGCTCTGCACCCAAGGGTGAAGGGTGTGAGTGGGAAGTACTTTCTGGATTGCAATGAGTTTGAACCAGGTGCTTTGGCTACTGACGAACTGTTGGGGAGGAAACTCTGGGATTTTAGCCACAAGTTGATCGACTCTATTTCTAAAGACTAAGCGCTATTGCTCTTCGCCACACAACAAACCTCCTGCCTATAAGCTATATGCGCCTTTATAAATAAGATACCAGTTTATACTTATCATCATCAATTCTGGCACTCTGGCTAGCTATTTTTACAAACACTTGTATGCATATTTTGTCTTTTTATTTTTTATCAAAGCATATTTTATCTTATGACTTTGCGAGTAATGTGAAAATGGATTGGGTTTCTCTCACCATCATTTTCTCATTATCTCTCATAATCTCTAAATCATATCCGTCCAATTAATCTAAAATGTCACTTTATTACTTTAACTTTTTTCTCATTTAGATTAGGTCGAGGGACATAGAGGAAAAAGTCGTCTCCCTGTGAAAACCACGAATTAAACCTTATTAGATTCGATCCACCAAATGTCCACCGTTGGTATGGTCCCCCCAATCCCTTCCCGAGAAGAGAGAGAGAGAGAGAGAGGTACCTTTAGCAGTTAGTTCTGAATATGTATATCAACATTACTACTTTCATTTACGAAGTTTAGGGTAATCGAAGCATCGGATATAACCGTCGCACAAGATCGTTCGTCTTAAGCATTTAACTGAGGAAAAATGTGAATTTAAATTTCTACACTCGGCGACTACTAAATAGCTTGATGATAGCTATCTATAAATGATAAATCCTGTACCTTAAATCAGATAGCAAATTTACGCCGGAAACACGGGGGACAATCAGATCAATCGTGTATTTTATTTTATTAAAGAAAATTCCGGTGGGAACGACGATGAGAATTTATGCACTTTAGTGTTCGTTGAAAAACTTGATTACAACTACGAATATTTACTGCACCTTGATCTGCAACCTAATATAATTCTAAATGAAGACTCGAATGATCCGCAAATCAAGGGGTTTGAGGATCCTCCCACAATCCCACGGCCCGAACAACACAAGCAGAAGCAGCGACAATGACGGCGGCAAACACAGGAGGGACGATCAGATCAATCTTGGACTTGGTGAAGAGCTGAGGTGGAAAACAGAGGATGTCGCCGGGAACATCCAAGGGCACTCTAATGAAAGATTCGGATTTGCACGCCTTGGAGAAGGAAGAAGAAGGCGAAATGGCCAAGACGAAAGCGGCCTCGGGCGAGAAGGAGGCGACGGCCACCGTGAAGGTAAGGAGCATCGTCCAAGTTGCAGCGAAGATTAGAACAGGCCATGGAGTAGTAAGACCGAAACGGAAGAGAGGAGAGAGGGAGAGAGCCATTATTACGGGATTGGGAGGTTGGTGGGGGTTAATGGGTATGAAGTACGATAGAATATAAACACACAAAAGATGGGGGAAGCGAAAGTAGGCAGTCGGAGCTTGGTGGTGGGGGAAGTTGAATTATTGGTGAGGGGACATGAGGATGCATTGGAAGTAATGATGGTGAACCAGACAAACCAGACTCTGAGGTGTAGAAGTGGGCGTGCTTTGTGGTTTGGGTTTAGTCAAAAGACTGGAGCGACTCCACCACATCACATCTTTGCACTCGTGGTAGTTGGCAGGTAGAGCAACCACACCACACACACTCTCTATTTATATACTTCCATCACATCACTCTCCTTGACATTTACCTAATTAGATTAAGACACTTAAAATTTATTTAATTTGAGTAAATTAAGAAATTTAGTTAAATTAGTTAATATGATATGAATTTTCTAAAATACTTTAATCAATTTTTCTTAGTTCTCTCATTTTGTCTCCTCTATGGTTAAGGAGCATCAATAAAGGTAAATTAAGAAAATATTGACAAATTTAAAAATTTTGTCTCATATTTAGAATCAATATTAAATTTTCAAATATGTTTTATATTAAGGACCGAAAAAGTACTTTTAATCTTTAATATAAGATCCACTTGACTTTTTTTGAGAGATTAATGAAGTTAAATAACTTAGTTTAAAGCTTTTGTATTTATTGTTTTTCTTCAAATCAATTTGTCCCACTTATAAACTTATACATGATCTAATCATACACAATATGTATTATAATTAAGTAATTTATTTAATTTCATTAATATCTTTAAAAGTCAATTCGGTTATGGGAGGTATTAAAAATAATGGAATAACAATGTATTTAAGTAACTCAATAATATATATCGATATAAGGAATGGGAAACTCAAAATCGGGGAGAATAAGGAGCAATGAAAAATACAATAATCTTAATTCAAAATTTCAATACCTACATTTTTTATTTTATCTATGTGTGTATGTAATATAAGGTCAATCTAGCCTCTACTTGGGGGTTGGGGCAGCCCAATTTTTAGAACCTATCTTAAGCCAAAATCTTAATGCAGGGAAGAGGGGGTTGACACAAGTGATAAGCGGTTTGTGTCGTTTAAGTAAGGTCTCGGGTTCAAATCTTGTGAATGCAAAAAACCTCCACTGGGAGATTCTCCCACCAAAGCTAGATGCGCGACGCGAGTAAGATCCGGATTAGTCGGGGCATAGGTGAACTAGGTGGGCAACCAAAAAAGATGGCCAATAAAAAGTGCAAGACACGACGTTTTAAGTCAACCTTAGTACTCAAGTTTATAGGTCATCAACTTTATTATATACGAATTATTAAACCCAATTTTATCTGACGTAAAACATCCCACAGACCCACACCTGAACATTCTAACAATCAATCTAACTGATAAAATCAAAAGTAAGCCATCAATGCGTCTCATTTCTCTTGCTTGATGTAATGTAGAAAAAATGCGCAATTTTTGAGTAAAAAGAGTCACATAATTTAGCTATTCAGCAACAAGGAATATCATCAGAAAGAAAACAGTACTGAAGATTGTGATATAGGAGAATTTTACAGGCACACAGATATCAGAAAATGCGAGAATCTATAAGGAAGCTCGGAGTTGTAGCAAAGATTTGATTCACTCTGCAGGAGTGGAAGATGTCTTTGCTACTTTGAGAGTCACCAATAGAAAACAGCCAAATGAGAAGATTAGTAAAGCAAGCATAATCACAACCACTGCCTGGAAAGAGATGTGAGGGCTTAAAAAGAACAAGACAGCAATTGTAGCGCTTTGCCATATCTTTAGTTGTGCAAATGCTCCTTCCTGCTCTCGTATAACCAACATGAAATATCAGAGTCCAAATCCTCTAACTAGTTATAAAACATAATTGGAGAATAGTTTAATCAAGTTTACCGTGTCATGCTTAAATAGCATTCCAATCAAAGCACTGAGCTGTGTATTCAAAACCCCATCACCAATGCCCAATAAAGCAGCCAAGAAAAGTGGGTACATACTACTGAGGAACCCACTGCTTATCCTGCATTACGAGTTTTAAATAAGAAATTGAGAAGATGAAGTTACAGGTGTGTGTGCATGCGCAAGGTTGCATGTGTGTGTGTAACCTCAGAACAGAGGAGTGTTTACTACTGACCTCAAATCTAGCAGAAGCAGGACAATAGCGACTGCCTGAACAAAAGCTCCAACAGAAACTATTGATGTAATAGATGTAAGGCCAGAGGTAAGCCGACCAGCAGCCAGAGAACACTGAACACAGAAGGAAATATGAAAGAAATCAAATCAATCCACAATAACATATATTTATATGGCAAGGACCTCTATAATTTCAAATGGGACAATCTCTATTTCTCAGCTCCCTACCCCACAAAACCCAGCCCCCAACATAGTAAGATCTAAAGATGCTCATTCTTAGCATGATGCATACAAATTGAACAATAAGCATCAAGTTACTTTGGTTAAACAATACGCATAAGTAAGGATGTTAAGGTCACATTCTCATACTTACCATTCCATCGAAAGCCCCATATACTGCCATTGCACTACCGACGCCGGAAATGCCAAGGGTTGGAGTTACAACATACTTAGTAAATTCAGCCCTACAACAAAACCACATTTCATTAATAAACAAGAGATAAGTAGATAACGCTTACCACACAAATCAATAGAACTTACCACACAAATGCTTGTTGTAGTCCTGAATATGAAATGAGAGGAATGATCAACAGCATTCTTACATCAGAAATTGAAATGGCAAGTGATTTAGATAGAGACTTCAAGGAAGAATAGACCCCAACATCAGTATCTGATTGCTCCTCTTCCTCCTTTTTATTACCAGTCCTTCTACTCAGTAAGAACATAAGTGCCACACCTAAGGCCATTACGCAAAGGAACACAATAAATAATAACGTTGTGCCTTTGGTACTTCCTCCCTGCAGTGATGGAAAACAAAAATTTAATCCCTAGTTTTTACAAATTAAATATCCAAGCCTGAAGCTTGTTGATATTTGAGAAAAGCATTTATTATTGATCAATGAAAGGAAAAACACAGCTCATATTTGTGTTTCCTTGATAGATTCCTCATATTATACAGATTAACATATGTTCAAGGAGCATAAATTTTCAATCTTTAAAGATAAAATAAACATGATAATGAAAACAAACAGGAAGCCGACTAATGCTATATCAAACGTTTGATACCATAACCCAATTACCCTAATGCTACATCAATCTTTCGAGAATTAAAGCATCGCTCTGATAAAAATGTATCTATCATTAATATTTTAATTTGGCAAAATTCAGACCAAGTGTTCTCTCTGCCGTGTAGTTTGTTTCTTTGTACACCTTTCAAAAGGTGCAATTCTTCATCCTTAAACCTATGTTTGGCTAGGTATGGAAAAAGAAGGCGAATAGACATGTTTATGGGAAATCACCTTGTTCCCCAAAAAAAGCATAAATAAAAGGACTAATTCTATAAAAAGTAAAGAACATAAAATATATAACATAAAGAAAATAATCTCCTTTTCATGCTTTCTTTTATTCTTTTACATCCAAAACTTGAACCTAACATGCCTTAACAGTTTAGAGGGGGTAGTTTTAAAATAAATTACAGATCATGGAGCTGATTATAATAAACACAAACAAAAGGAATACAAGAAAGTTTGCAACCAAAGCCCCGAGAAAACACATACCTGTCCATCACTTAGTAAAAAGAATGTAATGAGATTTCCAACAAACTGCAAAACAAAATTAGACCAATTTGGAATTCATCAAAAAGAGTTTTTATTCTATTATATGTTCCATGGAAACACACTAGACTATCAGACTTTAGTTAGTAGTAGAATTCATCATCACCTGGTGGAGCGCGAACATTGCCCAGAATTCCCCATTGAAGTCACCAATCACTGCTCCCTCATGCAAGTTGTGAGCTCTAGCTTGACTACGTGCAGCTAAAGTAAGATATGTTCCCTGTCAAGTCATAATAAAGCTAGTAAAGATGTCTAAAACTCCAGGAAGGGTTCAAGGTGCTTTTGATTCTTGACAAGTTAACGTTACTTGTACCTCTGCAACCCATATAATTGCAGCACAAAATCCAAGATACAAAGAGGCTGGAATCATTGTATACCTGAAAGAAGAATGTATCAACAGTAAAGAACTCATGGAATTAGTTAATGTGTTTTCAGCATATGGTCTTAAAGTCCAGCAAAACTGAAGCTCAGATAGAAAAGAGACAATATCAGCAGATATGAATAACATAAATGATGGAATGCAAAAAATAAATCCACAAATCTCAGAAACAACTAGTAGAAGAGGCATCAGTGAGTGAACTGTTGAGAATTTTCATGGGTATGAATATGATCAGTTCAAATAGCCACCAATGTTTCTTTCATTCAACCAGACTGTGGCCAAAACGTTAATTGTTAATTTGGGGGCATATATTGTACTGGAATACATGAACTGTCTATTCTTACCGAAAATAACTATTAATTTCAACAAATTATACGAGGGTCTCCCAAAACTCAGACTTACCTGCACCCTACAACTAGCGAATGTTGTTTATCCCAAACTTCGCCTTGCTGTTTACTCAAACTCACAGATATTTACTCGTGATTGTAATTCCACTTCAACAGAAATGATAGACAAATTATGATATAAGCACAGAATGGATTGTAATTACCAATTTGGCTTCAAGTTCGCAGCTACATACAACACATAACCAGATGTCCCAAGAACCAAAGCGTTCTTCGACCCGAGCTTCCGAACCACTAGAGAAGCAACCAGACAGAAAAAAGCGAAAGACGTATATAATATACCGAGCGAAGTTGTACCCAAGTCCTGCTCCTGTAAAGGAAAATTCAAGCCCCAAAAGGATCACAAGCGTTCAGATCACATTTGCAAAACAACATCTTTCAATTGAATTAGGACATGAAACTCAAAAGTGTAAATTACGGAAGAAAAATTAGGCCGAGGCTCACAGTGTTGACAGTACTCTGTAAGTTCTGAGCAGCTCCATACGCGAGGAAGATCAACAGAAATGTCACGCTCAAGATATGAATATCCCTCGTATGGTTCTTGGGAGTTTGAATCGGCGAATTATCAACATCAGCAACCAGTGGCGACTCTTCGTCGCGGGGAAGTACAGACGCCATAGCTCCCAATTCTCGATCAAAATGATCGACCATTAGCTATAAAACCTAGAGAAGATATGGGCCGGCGTATTGCCGGCTAGAACCTTGCATGGTAGATGACGCAAAGATAAGTCAAAATAGCTGAATAAATTAGTTAATGAGGATGAGATCATAAAACTCCATCATGGCCGAGAAAGAGAAAGCGGACAAAATCGATAATATCTCGGAGATTCCGAATCTTCTTCAGCTCTTTATCATTACCGGATCAGCTCAGCCGGTAGCTAGGGGCCTCCTCTGATATTTAGGTTGGATTGGGAAGAAAAACCGAAAAAGTACAAATTTGGTACCTGAAAATTAAAAGAGGAGAGATTTTTTTTTTTTTTTAAAGGTACTTTCCTTTGGAAATGCACCAAAAACTGGTAACAGGGGGATATGAGGCGGTGACAAATTTGGGTGCCCCCTCGAAACTGGTAACTGGGGAAGAACAAAATTCCTATCTCCAATCACGGCGAGCTGTTTGAGCAAAAAAAATCACGGCGAGCTATGTAGCATTCTAATGCTACGATGATGCTAGCAGTAGGGGGAAAATCACGAAGATCTTGTCGTTGTGAAATGGGAATTGTGATGCGTCCACTTTTATCATTTGTCTTTTGTTTCTAAATTCGTGAAATGGTGGCTAGAGTGTTTTAGAAAATCATATGACTGTAGTTTTAAAATTCTTTTTTCCTAAACTAAGAAGCTCTTCTCATATAATTACTTCATAAATTATGAAAATAATTCTCTAAAAATTAATACCAATACATTTATCATTCTGGTCCTATTTATAAGTCCAGTTTGACTAAATCTCATATACCAAGGAGAGGTAGTTGACACAATGATTATGGGTAAATTTTCAATTTTGCCCTCATTTATGATTGGATGCTTTTCAATTGTTTCTTCTCTCTCTATCTTTATGGGTATAAATTAATATGGATAAAATTGTCACAATTTCATTTATTACATTAAACTGGACTTATAAATAGGATCAATTTTTTTTTATCAAACTGAACTTATAAATAGAATCAGAGTGGTACTCCTTTAAGTCAACTTAGCTTTGGATGAATTTGTGGCTTTGTGCTGAGAAAATTTGCAATGGGAGGACTTTCCACATCTAATGAGAGTCATGCTCATGAAAGCTTACTCCTTTCACCGCAGGAATAAAACAAAATAAAACGTGATCCGACGCCATAGTAATCATTATTTATAGAGTAAAATACTCTAATTATCTTTAGATTTTATCCTAACTACACAGACCTTCTTTCTATTTTGAAAACTCATATAAACCTCCCTTTAAATAAAAAACACATTACACAAACCTTCCCTAAATTTTTGAAGATTTCATTTTTATCCATGTAACTGTTAGTTGACTGTTAACTTTGACTTATAAACACTTTTTTGATCAAAATACCCTTATTTGACATAAGAATTATTTAAATATTTGTATTGACTAAAACATTATACAACCAATAAATGATTTTAATATGATTTTTTTTTTTTCAAAATATCTATTATATAATTTATTAATTTTTATTTTATTATAAAATTTTATGATTTTTTTGGTATATAAAAGTTTATAATTTTAATTTTTCATCATATTTGTTTGAGATAATAAAGGGTAATTTAGTCAATAAAAAATATTATATTATAAATTATAATTAAAAATATATTTTGAGAATCATTTTAGAATATTCTTGACGGGGTTAACAACTTGGACTTAAGTGTATGTTTTGAAAATATATGGGAGGTCTGTGTAATTAAAGTAAAACGCAGGGGTGGTCAGAGTATTTTGCTCTTATTTATAAGTGAGGGGTACGTGTTTTTTTCCTTGTATTTATATGTTACATTACTAAACGTGAAAAAACTTCCAAGGTAATATTGATCCTTAGCGAAAAATTTCAAAACAATATTGTCCTAAAAGTTTTTTTAGATTCAATATTGCCCTGAAAGTGTTAAAATAAAGCAATGTTGACATTTTCTGTTAAAAAGTTATGATCAACGTCAATTTTTTAATGGTATGGAGCAACATTTATACTTTTTGAAATTTCTAGAGCAACATTGAACATGAAAAAACTTCCAAAATAATATTGATCCTTAGCAAAAACTTTTAGGGTAAATTTGTACTTTTACCCTTAAATTTATCGTATAAGTACTTCTCTGGATCCTTAATATAAGACATATTTACCTAATTTAATTAGACAAATATTTTCTAAGACACCTGAGTTATATTTTTTAATTTTATCATTCTCTCTCCTCTTTTATTATTGTTAAGAAAGTGACAAAGTAAGAAATGATTGTTAATTATAAAAATTGTATCGTATATTTAAGATTAAGATCAATATGAACTCCCAAATGCCTTTATATAGAGAACCAGAGGAAGTATGATATAATTTCATCCTTTAATTTGTTTATTAATGTATAAACCTTATTCTCAAAGTATAATGTATATATGAGTAAAATTATAACGTTGTTAAATTTTAATGTGATGATGTTTAAGGCTTCTTGTTTTTCATGGTGACACACAATGGAAGTTTTTGTTTTTTGTATAAATAGAATAGAACTAGAGTAGTTTAATTTAAAATTATCAATGGAAAACCCAAACAAATTTTGAAACTTGGAGGGAGCAGCCCTACAGGTTACATTGCTCTGCGTCCAAACCCACACAAGGTGGAGGGTAAAGCTGTCAAAATGGACTGGATCCTATGAGTCAGCCCATTAAGCCCCCATGTTTGCCCCCATATTTTTAGCCCCCACATGATGGGGTCATTTTTTACCCTAACCCAAAATAAGCCCCACTCCTTTGGGTTATGTTGGGGCCAACCCCCGGGCCACCAATCAACTCCGTTTCCAATATTCAAAAATTGTACAAATCCATCTGAAACTACACCTCCTCGCCTTCTTTAATCAAGGAATTGGATTCAGTCCACTGCCTCTAGCGTTCACTTCCGGTCCACTGTGCAAAAAACAACACTGATCCCTCTTTTTCTTTTAACAAATATTTTCAGGATACTGTAGATATTTAAAGATATTGATCGAATGGGTACTTCATGATCTTGAAAAATTATTTTAAGGTACTGGCCGATACTTAAAAAATACTTCAGGATACTGACTGAGGACACTGACCGGTACTGAAAATATACTTAATGATCTTGAAAAATTATTTTAGGATGTTGAAAAAAATATTTCAGGATACTGACTGAGGATACTTACTGGTACTGAAAATATACTTAATGATCTTGAAAAATTATTTTAGGATGTTGAAAAAATATTTCAAGGTACTGACTGATACTGGAAAAAATACTTCAGGATGCTGACTGAAGATACTGGCCTGGCCGGTACTGGAAAGATATTTAATGATCTTGAAAAATTATTTCAGGTCTAAAATAATTTTTCAAGATCATTAAGTATTTTTTTCAGTACCAGCCAGTATCTTCATCTTCAGTCAGCATCTTGAAGTATTTTTTTTCAGTACCAGTCAATACCCTAAAATATTTTTTCAACATCCCAAAATATTTTTTCAAGATCATGATGTATTTTTTCAGTACCAGTCAGTACCCTGAAATAATTTTTCAGGCCTAAGTTGATTATTCTAAAATGATTTTTGGCCCGCGGGCTGGCCCTAACCCTTAGGGTTATATAATTTTTTTGCCTGTGTGGGTTGTCTAATATGCGGGCTTTTTGGCCCTAACCCGCGCGGGCTAGAGTTTAACGGGCCGAGTTGGCCCATTTTGACAGCTCTAGGAGGGTAGGGGGGAGTACAACTTGATTTTCTACATAGTAGGTACGTAACAGTTAATTGTGAATCATGTCGTATCAACTTACTTAGTGCAATTCAGCCCTACACCATAAAAACCACATTTCATGGAGATAATGGAAGCAGAAGGAAACCAGAAAGTGGTGGAATCAAATATTGGAACTGACCACACAAATGCTTGTTGTAGACTTGTAGTCCTGAATATGCAATGAGGGGAATGATCAACAACATTCTTACATCAGAAAACCAATTGGCGTGTGATTTGAATAGAGACTTCAAGGATGAACAGACACCAACACCAGTATCTGATAATTCTTCCATGTTATTATCAGTCCTTCTACTCAACAAGCACATAAGTACTGCACCCTGAGACCGCAAAGCTAAGGAACACAATAAATAGTAAGGTGCCATAGCCCCCAAGTCTTTGATCCAAAAATAGCTTTAAAGCCTAAAGATGATTTGAACAGTTCATGGTATTAGAGCATAAATGATCGATGAGTACCTGTTTGTATTAGCGGTAGAAACTGTTTATCCAGCGTAATTCCCAGTATACGAGATAAGTATGTGAGTAGAGTTTTATCTCGACTTACATCAACATGCTTCTTAAACGTTACCTCTGAAAATGCCACTGTCTAAAACACGATCCACTTTGATAATTGAGCTCTGGTCTTATTAGATGACGACATACTCTCCTGCCTCCTCTTATCATAATTGCTTTTACCCTGAGGTGGAAAAATAAAATGGAGGATTGGATCTGAGATCAGGAGGATAAGATAAGGGTCATGATCTCATATGTATGATAGAGACAGCAGGAGAAAGGTTTAGATATCATATATTGAGCCGAGCGCCTCGTAGATCCGGAAAAGACGTTGGATATCATTTTTACAATTCATACAGTACAAAAATACTCAGAATTTATCCAAACCCAGAAAAATTCACAAGGTGACCTTGTCATTCCACATTTTTAGTGATCTCAACAATGCCTATGAACTGGCTTTTATCCGAATTAAGAAAAATCTTAAAAATTATTAGTCCTGCATAAAAATTAAATTAAATTAAATGTTTTGTTTTGTTCATGGTTATTTTTTTATTTTTTTACTTCTTCACATCAATATTAAATGGATAAAAGAAAGAAAAAATATTATACCATCCAATTTTGTAATTCGATTTTTTATTAAAATTGATCTTATATCAAGAACCAAAGAGAGTAATAAATAATTTCTTTTAAAAATAACTACTAAATTTATATTCTTCTAAATATCTTAAAAATGGGATGGCATGGAATATTCTGGAAAAAAAATGGCAGGGAAAACTTATAGGGAAAAAGACATAACAAAAACTTTGAAATTGCAAAATTTTAAATTAAATTTGTTATTAAGAGTTGATAAGGGAATGACAAAACTTAATAAACAATTCACAACTCATTTTTTAAGAAATACCTGATTTAGAATTTTGCAAATTTAAAGTTACTTTTTTGTCTTTTTCCCTAATTTATAGGAGCCTCCTTGAGTACTATCTCTTAATATTATCTCATTATAAGATTCTACTAATATATTATCTCCCGTCATTAATATAAAGTCTCGTTTACATTGTAATTTGTATTATAAACGAGATCTTGTATTAAAGACTAGACATTGTATTCAATGACAACTCAAATTGCTTAAATACCGTTTTTAACCTTGGGGGTGTTATATATATATATATAGAGAGAGAGAGGATAAGATATTGTCACTACCAATTTGATGTCACTACCACTTTTCACCGTTAGATCAGAATTTCAATAGGAGAGAGAAATGATAAAGGTAGATGAGATTTTGATGTAACGGTGAAAAAGTGGTAGTGACATCAAATTGGTAGTGACAATATCCTATCCCTATATATATATAGGGAAAAACATTTCTTATGTTGTAGGACAAGTGTATTCTCATGTCACACACACATGAAATGGTGGGACCCACATATATAATGCTAATTATATATATATGTGGGTTCCACCATTTCATGTGTGTAGGAATCTTCTTCTTCTCATGCAACATGAAAAGTTTAAACCCCCCCACACACACATATATATATATGGTGAGGTAAACATCAGCAACCCACCAGGGCTATGACACGCCTCCAGTTTCAAAAAACGCTTACAATGGTACAGATTGCCCGTCAATGAGGCCCTCACACAACGAGTATCAAATCTTTTCCTTTTTTAGGTAAAAGTCCACGTCTTAGCCAACTATGCCACTTTTTGTTAGCACCTTGGGGATGTTTCTCAGGCACCCCAAAAAAAAAAAAAAAACAAATTTCGGCCATGTTCCACCACATCCACATAGCTGTGAGAAATCAATAAATAAAAATTGGTTAGGACGTGGGACGGTGGGGGTAAGGTTATATGATTGATGAATATAAAATATACTCCCTCCGGTCCTAATTATAAGACATATGTAACCGACTTTGGGGAGATTAAGGAAAGAAGTTAAATTAGTTAATTTTACTTATTTTCCTAAAATGTCCTTATATAAATTTAAAATGACCTAAGTGAAAGTAAATCAATAGTTCCTACCACATGCATCTCCAACCTAAATTTTTTTCTTCTACATGCTATCTAATTGAAATAATGGTCTTACTATAATATATATATATATATATATATATACACACACACATACACACACACATATATATATGTGTGTGTGTGTGTGTAGATACACACATATATATAATATGTGTGTGTGTGTGACTATATATATTTGTGTGCACACACACACATAAAATATATATGTGTAGACACACACACACACAAAATATGTGTGTAGACACACACATATATACATACATACATATATGTAGACACACATATATGTGTGTGTATCTATAGTGTCTATAGATATTTGTGTGTAGACACACACATATATACATACATAGATACACACACATATATCTAAAAGTTTCATTGGCTGGAAGAGTATACACGTCCACATACATATACTCACAAAAAATCAAACACACTTGAGAGAATAAAATAGGGGTATTTTAGGAAAAAATTGACAATTATTAGAATGTTGTCTTATAATTAGGACCAAAACCAACTCTCAAATGTTGTCTTATAATTAGGACCGGAGGAGTAAGATTTATAAGTACTGACTAGACATACAATTTATAAATCATAAATATTACTCCATCCGGTCTTAATTATAGGAACACTTTTGTGGTGCAAATTACACTACAAAAATGTTTTTATAATTAGGACCGGAGGTGGTACTACTAATTTTTTAAATGTTGAATGATAGTCAAGACTAACCTGTTTAGTTATTACTGTAACTTCTTATAAATCTGTTTTGTTAACAGCAATGGGGCTCATATCTCAGGGCGTGAGCAATATCAGCTGGCAAATCTGTAAGGTGATAACAAGAGTTATAATTGTCAGCAAGAAATGAGTAGTTGAATTAGCTCCAATGACTGTGATCACATAATCTACCTTAAAGCGCCCCACAGGAGTTATGTAGATACTTTCTTTTGATATACAGCAGATTATTAGACCCTTTTGATTCAAAATACACATAAATACCGTTTCCAAAGACCATACGTATGGAGGGAAAAATCCTTTTACATTATCACATACAATTTAGAATGGTGTCTGGCAAGTACCCTCTCCGGTCGTAATTCATTGGTTGAGGTTATTCAAACAAGTTCAAAGAAGGCCATTGCAAGTGTGGAGAACACATATTTGAGTTATGTAAGTAGAGGAAGAACAAAAACACTTGATAAAATTATTAAATGTGATCTTTTAGTTAATAATTAATTTGGTAGTTGATAGAATACAATGACACCAAGCAATTCATGCAGTCAACCCTACCAAGTGGGATAAAACTTCTTGTTGATGATGTTTACCCAAAAAAAACACGCAAAGCAGCTTCATAACTTTCCAGACAATCCCTCCTGGCAAATACTGTTTGAATGCACCTGGCTTGTTAGAGTTACAAACAAGCGTACCCACCAATACAATTTGATATTGGTCAAAGTTAACCCATGAAGTTGCATGACTTGATTCACGTTAAGGTTATGAAAATAAAACAATATATCAATAAATAAAAAGTAATCAAAGCATGCCACAATATGGCTAGTCTCAATATTCAGAAGACATGAGAAACTAGTTTTTTGTCTAATCACACAAAAGTTACACAATAACAGGACATGAATACCACTCAAACACATGGGCTCTGTATTTCACAGATCACATTTATACTGGAAAGCACAAAAGCTAGTTGAAGGTGAATGATAACGCCAATCCAAAAATTTGATACCATGATGAGCCAAGTTTAGCAAGTGACTCTGACAACCTGTAAGCACTCCAATTTAAATAACTAAAGATTCGGGCATGTGGTACCCCCATCCCAGCGTCTAAAATGCATATTAGTTGGCACGACTTTTAAAGACATCAAGACCCATCTCAGTTGGATCTGTCGCTTGCAACTCTATTTGAATTCCATCCAGCTCTCTCTTGAATCTGTCCTTTGAGCTAGCATAAATCATCTTGCTTCTGACCCTTGATGTATCCGGGGACCTTCACAGAGAAGCAGTAAGATAAAATACAATAATCGAGCATGACATGATCTTTGTGTAGGAAATATTTTTCAAGGTCCAAATCAAGAAGAGAGATATTTATAAGTTTGAAGATGAAGTTTAACTCTCAAACTAACAATGTCTGAGATTTTGGATAAGCATATCATGTATTTGAATAATACTCATCTTAATCATACATGAATTGAGAGAAAAAGAGAAGATATATAGAAAATGAATGGATAAAATTTATTTGAATAATATATATCCTAATCCTACATCAAACAGGAGTCCAAGGGAAAGGGGTAGGAGTTTCATATTAATGAAATACCTTTTAAGTGGTTTTGGTATCCGACTATTCCAATAATGGAACACAGGATAGTTGTGATGTGATTTGAATGTCACAACCAAGCATAGATTCATGCATGGGTGTCATCCGGATCGTGGATAGTTGTGATCTGAAGAAATAATTTTAATTTGTCACTTCAGAATTGATGGCAGGGAAGGTTTTGCAATTTTTCATTCAAAATTGCATGGGGGAGGGTTTTGCAATTATTATCTCCCTTCTTTTTCTCACACAAAGCTTCTGTGGTTGAGGTCTCAACACTTTGCACACCAAAGAACTGAACTTACCATGCAATGAAGAAAATTCTGCTTTTGGGAACATTCCCTTCAGTCAGAAACTCAAAGTCATAAACCGCGTAACGACACTCATCAGCAGGAAGACTGGCAGCGAAGTCTTCATAGCCTTGGGTTGGCTCCCCAAGCTTCTCCACAATAACTTGCTTCTGCTTTTCCTCGATCTTGAAAACTATGAAGCGATGAGTCCTTTTTGTCTTGAGCTCCAAAAATTTCAGCTTGCACTCATCATTGACTGCCATACCTGATGCCGCATTAGCCTGTCATATTGCAAATCAGCCAATAAATCAAACAATTTACAAACTACTCTGAATGACTATGGATACAATCTATGGCACGCGCAACTCAACTTCACAAGAAAGCTTGCAGGACCCAAATTAAAGAAAAACCAACAAACAAATACCATAAGTGTACTCCTAAGTATCAATCATTTCACTATTTAGTTGATAAACGAAAAAGATAGATAATGGTACGCTCACTATTTTAGGTAGTAGAGAATTAACCATTTATTATTATTTTTTGGTCAGTAATTAACCATTTATTATAGTTAGGCCGTATTTCAGCGGGAATAGTGCACATGATGAATACCGGTACAGTGGTTAATCCACATATCTTGGCATATATCAACAGCAAAGACACCGAAGATTTTTTTTCCCTTTATCAAAAGAAAGTCTTCGTAATCACTTGTCAGAATATAAACAATCCTCAGCTTAGCAGTACAAAGATTAGATCTAAGGCATTTTCGCTCCCCCAAATGGGACAAAATTAAGCAACATTTCAAGAGATCAAACCATAGTAAATGCTAATCTATAAAACAACTCTGAAGATCGAAACGACAAGTAAGTCAGATCTGAAAGCAAATGATAAGAGTAAAACGAGCTGATTGGGGAAACACGCCGGTAGATTTCTTCATTCCTACGAGTTCAAAATATCAGATCGACCACGAAACAACCACGGACTTCAAAAACAAAGAAATCAATCAGTAATCAGCGCAAGATGAGAGAAGAAAAGGGCGAGCAAACAGCAACCACAGTCCAATTTCAATAGATTTAAGCATATGCTTCCAATCTCACATCGCGTGTGATTCAGATATTCAAGTGAATAACCATCGTCCATCCCAGACCTCTCAGAAAAAAGGAGGGAACAGTAAAATCGAAATCAAAACCTAAGGAAGACAATAAAGAGAAGAAAGACTGACCATCTTTTGCGCTTTGACAGGACAGTGAACCGAAACAGCAATCGACAAAGGAGGAGGTGGGGGAGGAGAAAATATAGGAGAGGCCTCTCTGCACGCCAAATTTGTGTAGAGGCCCTTTATTCTTATATTCTTGATTCGAGAATATAAAAAATCTTTTCTGATAAGTGATGAGCACTACTTTTTTCCTTCTTCTTGTTATTATTATTTTTTATTTTTTACTTTTTCAATTTTCACATCACATATTTTGATCAACACAGTAACTGAAAATCATAAACGAGTAAAAATTCCAGTTTATTTATTTAAATATCTTAAAAAATCCCATTCATCAAATTTATTGTTCTAGTAATTTATAGAAGCATTATTCAAACGTGATTATGGCCAAAAAAAAAAACAAGGAGAACTAGAAGCATGATTACCTTGAAAGTTAGAGTTATACTCCAATGCCCTGATTATAAGACGAAGTTGATTTTTTTAGAGAGATTAATGAAGTTAATTAATTTTTTTTGTCGAATAAAGCTAATTAAATTACTTTATAGTAGTTTTATTTTTATTTTTTCTCTAAACTAATTTGTTTGACTAATACACTATTATATAAATTAAGGATACACAACATATGATATGATTAAGTAACTTATTTAGTTTCCTTAATATCTCTAAAAAAAAGTTAACCCAGTCTTATAATTGGGACGAGAGACCGAGTGTAACTGCGTGATTTACTTATGTGTCAGACTCTCAGGTTTCCGGGTTGGGTTTTTCTCATCATCCTTTTATTATTATCTTTCATAATCTCTAAATCACATTCATCCAATCAACACAATACTACTTTTACTTTTCTCTTATTTTCTCAATCAATAGCCCAGATTGAGCCAATGAAAAAAGAGATATGGAGATAATCATCTTCCCAGGTTAAGTGTTTTTTATCTAGTTGCTGGCAAAAAAACAAAAAAAGTGTTTTATCAACTGTAGTGCTTTATTTATCATATTTGATGTTACCATAAATTAATAGTCATTAGGAGGTCTTCAAGTTTATTAAATAAAAAAACTTAAAAGGGTTACCGATACAGTAAAACTCAAATGAAAAAATAGGTAGAGGAGAAGGATCCGGATTCTCTCATCATCCCTCAGTATCTTTACATCCTAACCGTCCAAAAAATGATCTAAGTGTTTAAGAAGAGACACATCATCAGTTTGAAAAAACCGCATGGGGTGAAAACACCGCATGCGGTAAATATAAAAATTTTCTTCCTGACTGTTAGATCCATTTTTGGACGGCTTAAATGAAGACGCTGAAGGAAGAGGAGGGGAGCGTTTCTGAGATAATCTGCTTCCAAAGGTTTGCATCTGCCTTCTTTTCCTTTTTTTTCCCACCTTCCACTACGATTCTTATTTTAAATCCACGTTCTTTTAGGTAAATAAAATAAGGGGAGCACCTTTTGTTTTTGTTTTTGTTTTTTAAAAAAAAAGAGCACATAGCATTATGAAATATTTTTTAGTAACATTTTGTATATTAAATTCAGTGTCCTAAAAAAAATTATATTGACACCCAGTATCTGTTGAAAACTACTTTAGGGTGGGTACCACTAAAAAATTATAGGGTGTTCAATGTATTAAAAATTAATTTAGGATCTAATGAAATATTTCAGGATGATGGTTGTTTCATTTTATTTTATTTTAAAAAAAATGCTCCATTTGCTTTGTTTACCCCCAAACTTACATAATTTTGAGATAAATGATGGGAGTAGACGAGGAAAAAAATCGTCTCTTCACTTTCAAAGCAATGCAGAGTATCTATAAAAATTTATGTGGTTTTTTTTTTTTTTTGAGAAAATAGAGTAATGTGCTCATATATGAAATGTAAACCATTTTAGTATCAGCCAATCTATCTTCACTTGAAGAGAAAGACCCTATGAAGAATTAGCGAGACTTTTCTCTAGGAAGGAACTCAAATTATCTTCTCCTGATGGTGAGGATTTCATCTCCTGAACACATTCAACACATCAACTATAATCCCTTTATATAGATTAGGGTTAAGGTGCAGATTTGCTAAAGAACTATTACTCAAGGAGCGTCTGGCACAAAAAAACAATTGAAGGGACCAAATTGACCAACGAACTATTAAAAAGTGAAAAAAAAAAAACACACTTTTGAGCAGATTCGCCAACAAACTATTACCCCGTCTCTGTCTTGGTGTCTCCGTCTTCCATTGACTGTCACAGTGTCGGCAGCATCGGCATCTCCAAAGCTTCCATTGTTGCTGGGTGTTCCACTCACCCTCTTGAACTCATCCAGCAGTCCACAGCTTTCGACCGGCATGCGTCTTGCACCCTGGTTGCGTCCCTTCGATACCACAAGCAGCAACCGCTGCTGCCATAACGCTTGCTCGCATAGGTTCCATCTTTGTTGGTGTTTTCCTTATCCAACAAGAAGGCTTAACCACTCGTTTCTCCAGCGTTTCCGCCACCGTCCTACACCAGTACCTCATATTTTAACGTAGTAGTGATAATTGTTTTTTTTAATAGTTATTTGGTATTTTTTCACTTTTTAATAGTTGTTGGCCAATTTGGTCCCTTCAATTGTTTTTTGTGCCAGACGCTCATCGAATAATAATTCGTTGGCAAATCTACACCTTAACCCTGTAGATTATGGTCCCTCCACTAACCAACCAATATCTCATATATTTCTAGCAATTAGCTTCTACAACTCTACTCGCATTTTATTAGAAGGAAAAAATCTGTAAATACCAAATTAAAAGATTAAAAAAAAAGTGTGATTATGTGCAAAAAGGTTTCCTTTCTTATTAATAATTAATTAATCGACATTAATAATGTTCGGCGTCGGGGATGCGTGTATTTGCCAAGACGACTCATGGGTCGATAGACGAGGGTTCTCCAGGGTCGGTCGGAAGCTTCTAGTCCCTCTTGAGGAAGTTGTTCTTTGCCTGGTAATTTGCACATCGGCGTTCGTTGGGGACTGGAGTTCATCTTAGCAGATGGCTTTCTTCTCTGGAATCCGCCGCGTTATTCGCGATTCATCTTCTTCCTCTTCGATTCTTTATTCGCAACTTACTTCGATTCGTCTTACTTCAACCCTCACGTCCCCCAGGCTTTTCGTCAGTGGTGAGTTTCACATACATGCTTTATAGTCTTACTTGGCACGTTTTAGTTGCATATTTGTGTTTCTTGCCGCTCTTGCCTTCTGCATCTTACTGGAATATTTCTATGTATATTGACCGCGAGTGTTCGGCATCTTCTATCTGTGTATTTTGGCATGTCGGTATGTTCCAGTCGTATCCAAATGAAATGACTTTGTAAATGGCATTATTCAGAAACTTCGACTTGGGCTTTTTGGTATTGTTTGTATTGTGTGTCTTGATGAAAAATGACATTATAATGAGTTTCTTAACTTTTAGTTTCCGTAGACATACTTTATTTTTGTGGTTTTCTGTTTAATGAATGTTATGCGTGCTGAATCACCCTTGCTGTCTTGGATTCCGTCTTTCTAGCTTCGTGGCTTCAATAACATATAACTGGGTCGGCCAAAACGTGTGTTTCAGGATGTCATGTGCTGTTATTGGACAGATGTGTGTTCTATATCCTTGACGTTTGATAGTTTTAATATGTTATTGTATGGGTGTGTACTATGTAGTAGGGGAATGTGGAATATCAATTTGTATAATTTGTGATAGGATATGGTAAACCTTGGGGCGCGCTTTAAATTGTTTGCACCTGTTACCCAAACTCTTCAGTGGTTTCATATTGTTTCCTAATCTATATTTTGTTTTAGTGTTATCCTTCAACTCCTCAAACGTAGATGTCCCTCTAGCGATTTGTGAACACTGTAACCCTTACTAAAATGCAAGTGGCTTTTAAATAATGCTTGGTTGCATGCCTGACTCATATAAGGCGTGACAAGGTATTAGACGCTTCTCTCCACTTCTATAGAACTGAATCAAAAAGAAATGATGTAGCTAAGGCCTAAAGTGCTTTCTTTGCCCTGTATCTACTCACATACCCAACTGAAACGTAAACCAACAATCACAATTCACAAGAGTGGCCTATTAGGCCTATGATCAATACACTAGCGTCAGGACTGATTATTACAAGCATGTGAATTTATAGATGAATATGGATTGCTGAAGGGTGATGGCGCAGATGACTTAGGGGGTACCATGTAATTCATACATGATTACGGAGCAAAATGGAAAATTGCTTTTTGTGTCTGAAGGAAAGAAAAGAAACTATATCATCTGATGTACAGTTTTGGTATGGTTCAATTATACTGATGCCTAATTGGGAATAATATATTAGGCGGTATACTAATTCAATAAGCGCCTAATAGCCTAATTATATTAATAAGGTGGTACTAATTCAATGAGCGCCTAAGGGTAGTATTAGATATTAGGAAATGTTAGTTAGAGTTAGTTGTGGTTGGGCTTAGTTTTGAGGTCATTACTACTCTGCCTATATAAGAGAAGTACCTCTCAGATGGAATGTTGTTGTCATTGTGAATGGAATGAATTCAGGGATTATTCAGAAATCCTCTCCTCTCTGTTATTCCTCTCTCTCTCAGATGGAATGTTGTTGTCGTTGTGAATGGAATGAATTCAGGGATTATTCAGAAATCCTTTCACCTCTCTCATTTCTCCTCTCTTCTTCTACATTTCTCTTTATATTTCTCTCTTCTTCCTAACAAATGGCGTGTTTAAATGTTTTTTGTATTAAGGAAGTAAGAGTGGCTAGTATGGAAATTGGATGTTGTAGCTGTCCACTAGGCTGTCTTCCGACGGTTCTATTTTCTGTAGCCAGGAACATCTTTATCAGATGTCACCCTTGTCAGTGAATAGTGATGCAATGTGGGGAATTTTACTGTTTAGCGTTGTAGCATACGATTCTATGCAGTGTCGATGTGTTCAGCAAATATTATTTTTTTCCCCTCAATGGCCAACAACCTTAACAATTAATAGTAGTTCATGTGCCTAGTCATAACTGTAGTCAATCTTGATGAAGAAAAGGAGTTGAGCAATTGCTTAAAGCAAAGAGTTGTTTTTTTTTAAGTGCTGAAACTCCCCCAAATTATCTGGTGTAATGTTTTCCCCTTCATGCTCCTTCCCCTGAGGATTTTTTTAACAGAAAATTGACTACATTCATATTAATTTTATTCTAAACTTTTTGTTCACACCATTTGTCATTTCATGTGTGTTGGGCTGGTGTAAGTGGTGCATGGATTACATCTCGTTCATAGTCCTACTGTTGGATAAAATATATTTGCTTTGTTTGTATGACTCTCCGTAGATAATAGTTATTTGAAATAAGATTGACTATAACATACATTTTCTTATATTTGTGAAACGTGCTTCTTCTTTTGTATTTGAACAGGTCTATCAAGACTGACGACAGATGAAAAACTAAAGGAAGCATTTACTCCTTTTGGGCAGCTGGTTGAAGGTGATTATTAGAATATTCTTTCCTGACTTAAATTCTAGGGGCCTAGTTTTCCCCCCCTTTTTATCGGTGGGTTCTTATGATCTAGCTTAGCTTGCTCTATTTTGTGATTGACATTTAATAATGATGATTTTACAGCTAAGGTCATAACTGATAGAATCTCTGGAAGATCAAAGGGATTTGGTTTTGTGAGTTATGCGAGCATAGAAGATGCTGAAAAGGCCAAAGAAGGAATGAATGCTAAGTTTTTGGATGGATGGGTTATATTTGTTGATCCTGCCAAACCAAGAGAACCTAAACCTCTGCAATCACAGCCTCAGCCCTCTGAAACAGGTTTTACAGTGAACAAGACGGTTGGATGGTGTGGTTGATTGTTGAAGGAACTCTCATCCTTTTCATTGTGTAAGGATTATTATTCTTGAAAGACTATAATAATTTAAGCCAATTGAACAGCAATTGCTGGAGAAATTTTGTTTCAGCTGGTAACAGGTGATTGGACTTCATATTTCAGGAAATTCTAATGTTAATTGGAATTAATTTGTTAGCATGATATGAACTCTACCCTTCTTGTTTTATTTAGGTGATCTCATTTATGGTGTCCATCTTTTCTATTCATTATTTCATTTGATAGCTATGGAGAAGTCAAGCTATTTTGATTTTAACCAGCACATTGATAGAGCGTCACAAGCCATATGCTCTGTGATGGTTGTTGCTTCGAGACTTCCTTTCATTGACTAATCTTGCTGAGTTCCTTCTTGGAGCCTCTAAACATCCGATGCTGCCTGTTCCGCCATTTTGTAAATATTACAGGCCTTACAATGAGGAAAACTTAAAAATCCCGAGGCACAGGTTTTGTATACATGTCAGAATACAAAATGTTGCATCCTAGACGGGGGTGGGGCTGAATCTGAATATTTGTTTGGTTGGTGTTGTGAGTCTAACTCAATTATTTGCTCATCTCTGAACATTTGTTTGGTTGGTGTTGTGAGTCTAGCTCAGTTATTTGCTCATCTGAAGTTGTGTTCACAAATCACACGTGATACATCAGTCCTGCACGATTAAAGTCTCTAAAATAAAGCTTGCCTTTCTTGTGACCTCGATGTCAAGTCAGCCAAGATCATTAGGCCGTAGATGCTAACTGACAGAATTTGGTCATGAAGCCACCAACTCGATTACCGTCTTTATCATTCAGGATAACTCCTCCGTGGGTAGTCTCTTCTATTTGATATACAGTTCCATCCGCATTATAGCATAAGTGCAATTACCCTTTGTTTTTGGGCTTAATTGGTAAAGGTATCGGACTTTCTCACCAAAAGAGAGAGGGTTCGATCCTTGAGTTGGTTAAGGCGTTGAGGGACGCATCTTAGGAGTCTAGAAGCAGTAGAAACATTGGGAGGAGATTGAGGCATGTGTACTTTCTAACCCTATATATCCTGTGTATTGCGCTTCAAGCGCCCTGTCGTTGGACTGTGGGTGGATCCAACCTCTTTCCTAAAAATTATTTAACTTATATAAGAAAGTGCAATTCTGTTATTTGGACATGGAGGAGAGGCTACTCGGCTGAAAGCAAAGGTGGAAGAGCCTGGCCAAAAAAGCGGAGGAGCATTGTGGGGACTCAGTTGAAAGGAGAAAGAGACCGAAAGGGGTCTAGGGGCAGAGTCAATGTCGGGCAAATCTTCCGCGGACAAAATCATTATGGTCACTCGCAAACGACGCTCATTCATTTTCTTTTTTTTCATAACTTCATTGACGATGTTAAGACTTAGGAGGGGGGAAGACACTATTACACGAAATAATTTCACTTGAGAATTAAGGCTAAGGTGTGAAATTGGAGGACCAAATCAATATTTTTTTGTCTATGAAAATTCACTTATTATTTAAACAAAGTTGTCGAATCAATATATGACCCTTGCACAAGGGAAAATTTTGGGCGACACGCAATGATATGGATCCTAATTAAAAAAAGAGAGAGAAAATTGGGGAAAGTTCCCATAAATATATATACAAGTAAAAATGACCCAATAAATTTTTATACATAAAAAATATGAGCACTTTGCAAAATTTGTATCTCAGTCTCACCAATAAAATTTTTAACGAAGGCATTTTCCCATAAAAAAAATTAGATGGACCAAAATGTCCTTGAATGAATTCTAAAAACAAAAATTCAACAGCCTAAGTTACAACTCAATATAAACTGGTTGGTTGGTGTGGGTTTTTTTCTTCTTTTTTTTTTTTTGGGGGCTCAAGTATAAACTGCAGCTTTGCAGGACAGTAAATAAAGACTCTGAGCAATAATACAGACGACCAAACATTTCATTAGCCAGAAGTAAAGGTCAAATCCTTGTATATAGTAGTCAACTATAGGGAGTGTTTATCTAACTTGTTTAAAATGATTGTGTTTTATGAGATAAATATGTGTGAGAAATTTTTTCTAAAATCACACAGAGCTGCTGCACCCAAACAAGTGAAAGCACATATATGAGGTATAAAGTGAGATAAATTGAAAGGACAGAATATCTTGCTAGTACACTCGTACATACCCAAGATTTTTCTTAAAAATAAATGTCTGTTTGCAAAACGGAATGTTAAACGGCTTAATTCACCTTCGCAGACAACAGCCCTCCAGCCTCCAGGCAAACAATATTTGAATACCATGTATGGCTCCACCCTCCTAGAAAGTAGTGACCTACTAATTAATGTAAAAATAGCAAAGCATACACACGGATAAAATTTGATGTCAGTCGAAGCTACCCAATGAAATTGCAATACTTAGGGCCCTTTTGGATGGGCTTTTTTCATAAAAAAAGCACTTTTTTTAATTCAAAAAAAATTAATTTATGTGTTTAGATGATATTTTTTTAAAAAAAGTAAAAGTCACAAAAAAAAGCTAAAATGCTGCTTTTTTCAAAAGCTCAAATTTTGAGCTTAAAAAAAAAGCACAACATGGGGCTAAAAAAACACTTTTTTTTTAAGTCAATCCAAACGAGCTCTTAGTTTACCGGGCTTGTTAATGGCTGTGAAAAGAAAGCAGTATATCAAGTTATCAACTAATTGAAAGTAATCAAAGCATGCCACATTATGGCGAGTCTCAATATTCAAAAGACCTGAGAAACTAGTGTCTTGTCTAATCACACAACAGTTACACAATAGCAGGACATGAATACCAATCAAACACATAGGCTCTGTATTTCACAGATTACATTTATACTGGAAAGCATAAAAGCTAGTCGAAGGTGAACAATGATAAGGCCATGCCAAAAATTTGATACCATGACGAGGAAGTTCAGCATCTGACTCTGACAAAGCACTCCAATTTAAGTAGCTTCAGGGATGTGGTGCCCATCCCAATGTTTAATATGCATATTAGTTGACACGACTTTTAAAGACATCAAGACCCATCTCAGTTGGATCAGTTGCTTGCAACTCTATTTGAATTCCATCCAGCTCTCTCTTGAACCTGTCCTTCGAGCTAGCGTAAATCATCTTGCTTCTAACTCTTGATGTATCCGGGGACCTACACAGAAAAACATTAAGATAAAAATCAATAATCAAGCATGACCAATCTCCATGTTGGGAATATTTTTCAAGTTCCAAATCAAGACGCAGACATTTAAAAGTTTGAAGATAAAGTTTGACCTTCACACTAAGATTTTGAGTAAGCATACAATGCGTGTGAGTAATAATCATCAAGTTCAATGAAAATTATGTAGAAGAAAAATTATGTATTTGGATAATCTTATCCTACTTATACATCTACAAAGAGTCTAAGAAACGGGGTGTGAGTTTCCTATCACCTCATGAAGTGGTTTTAGTATCCTCCAAGTCCAACAACGGAATTACTAGGAGGGTGTGATCCAGGCATTAGATAGTTATGATCGAGTGATTTGAACATCACAATCAAACAGAGAAAAATTGCAAGAATTAGAGATGTGATCTGATGGTGAATATGAGCTTATTTGAGAGAAGTATTATGTGTTATTTATCTCCTTTCTTTTTCTAATGAAATGCTTCCACAGTTGATGTCTCAACATTTTACATTCCTGAGAACTGAACTTACCATGCAATGAAGAAGATTCTGCTTTTGGGAACATTCCCTTCTGTCATAAACTCAAAATCATACACAGCGTAACGACACTCATCAGCAGGAAGACTGGCAGCAAAATCATCATAGCCTTGTGCCGGCTCTCCTAGCTTCTCCACAATAACTTGCTTCTGATTTTCCTCAATCTTGTAAACTATGAAGCGATATGTCCTTTTTGCCTTGAGCTCCATAAACTTAAGCTTGCAGTCATCATGGACAGCCATACCTGATGCCGCATTAGCCTGTCATATTGCAAAGCAGACAACAAATCAAATAGTTTACACTATTCAGAATAATTATGGATATGGTCTGTCATACAAGACTTAATTTGACAAGAAAGTTTGCAAGACAACATATTAAGGAAACACCATACTTATACATACTACTAATCATTTCACTATTTAGCTGACGGGGGAAAATAAGGTAAATATTATGTATTCTCCATACTTCAAGTGGTGGAGAGTTAGCCAGTTGTAAAAGTTAGGTTGTGTTTCAATAATAGAAGTGTAAGTGATGGTTATCAGTATAGAGGATGATCAGCTTATCAAGGCATATCAACGGAAGACGTCAACGATTTTTCTTTTTAGAGAGACTCTTGGTAATTATTTTTCAGTATATAAATAGTGCATAATTTACTTGAAAATGAGACCGCGTAGATCCAAAGCATTTCGTCCCCCGATATGGGTCGAGATTAAATATCATTTCAGAAGATCGAACCCAAGCAAATACTAATTTATAAAACAATTCTAAACGACATAAAAGCCAGATCTGGAAGCAAACGATACGAGATAATCGGATAAACACGCCGGTATATTTATTCAATACTAGGAGCTCAAAAAATCAGATCGACCACGAAAACCCCACGGACTTTAAAAATACAGAAATCGATCAGTAATCAGCACAGAAGAAGATGTAAGATGGGAAAATAGTAATCACTACCAGATTTCAACAGATTTTAAGTACATCATCCAATTTCACATCGCGTGTGATTGCGGATTTGCGGTATTCTAGTGTTCAACCTTTCTTCGAAATTCCAGAAATCCCACCAAAGGGAGTAAACAGTAAAATCGAAATCAAAACATAGGGAAGACGAGAAAGAGAAGACTGACCATCTTTTGCGCTTTGACAATACAAGGATTCGAAACAGCTATCGACGGAGGAGGTGGAGAGGGAGAAAATATAGGAAAAGGCCTTGACACACCAAAAATTTGGTAGCGGTCGTTTGTTCTTATATTCTTGCTGCCTAAGGATTTTTTTTTTTTTTTTTTTAGGGGGATGCGTAAGAATTTCGGAATAAAACTCTTTACAGAAAAGACTTTTCTTTATTGCCCATAACATATTCTGCTGAAGGACAACAATTATAATCGAATAATAATCTCAATTTTCAAAATGTCAAAAGTTCCACGCAACAAGGGGAAAAAAAAGTCTTGTAAATCTTCAATATATCTTAATGTTTTAAAGGTGGCGTTTAATTTGCTCGCAAAATAAATGTAGTTTTTCAAGTTAGTGTTAAGTTATGTTTAATCATTATTATCATATGACAGATTTAGTTTTATAAGGTAAGTACGTTGAATGAGTTTTGTCTTCACTTACATAAACGTGCTTTTTAAACGTCAACTCATGCATACTTTTATATCACTCTAATCCTATTTATAAGTCTTTTTTTACTAAAAAATTTGGTCATATATATAAGTCCTCTTTCAGATAATAAATGAAATTGTGACAATTTTACTTATATTAATTGTATCAATGAAAATAGAGAGAGAATAAAGAGTTGAAAGATACACATTCACAAATAATGGTAAAGTTAAAAATTTACTCAATTATCATCGAGTTAACTACATCTTCTTGATATATGAGATTTAGTTAAAAGAGACTTATAGGACAAAAGTGATAATCATCAAGGAGGTCATCATTTATGTTGATCTGGAAGCAATATTGTTTTTTTTTTTTTAAATAATTAGATTTTTTGTGACTTTTATTTTAATCTTTCGGTAAAAACACATACCAATTAATACTACCATGAATTATAAAATTTGTAAAGAGTCAATCCATTTTATACTCAGCTATCCCCTTTTTTAAAAACTTATATGATTTTTGTGCATTTTATTAGATTTCGTATCTTTTTTTACTTTTATTTAAAATATTTATTTATGTAATTAGTTATATTCTATATTTTAGATAGACCGTGAGTGTTTGGGAACCATAAAATCATAGTTTCAGAATCCCTTTTTCGCACGTCCAAACAACAGAATAAAAAGGCTGGTTAGCAATTATCTCTTGCTAAAATAAAAATAAATAAATAAAGTTAAATTTATAGCTGGTAAAGTATCAATGGGCCAGGAATAATGATTAGTGCAGCGTGACCTTAATTATTTAGGAGAATATATTCAGACCAAAAAAATATTAGGAGAATATATATATATATATATATATATATATATATATTTATATATTTATATATATGTGACATAACATAAGGTTATGTCAAGTCACCCCAAAACTACGTCGTTTTGGGGTTAGGAGAATTAATGGAGAGTGTATTGGTCTGAATATATATTAGGAGAATATATATATATAGGGTTTATTGTTTGTCATATCACTTGACATAAGTTTATGTCAAGTCACCCCAAAATTACGTCGTTTTGGGGTTAGGGGAGTTAATGAAAGGTGTTTTTGTATTTTTGTTTTGGGTTAGGGGAACTAATGAAGGATTTTTTGATAAAATTTATATAATAAATACAAAAACACCCTTAATTAACTCTCCTGATCCCAAAACGACGTAATTTTGGGGTGACTTGACATAACCTTATGTCAAATGACATGACAAACGATAAATCTATATATATATATATATATATATATATATATATATATATATATAAGGGAAATACACTTCTCATGTTGTAGGAAAAGTGTATCCTCATATTATAGATACAAAAAGATGTGGGCCCCACCATTTCCGTGCTTGAGTTTTTTTTTATATATATAAAAGATGTGAGTCCCACCATTTCGTGTGTAGGAATCTTTTTCTTCTCATGCAGCATGAGAAGTGTAAACCCCATATATATATATATATAGGGAATTTTAGGTGAATTAATGAAGGGTGTTTCAGTAAAAATTTATATGATTAAAAAATAAACAAAATTACAGAAACACCCTTCATTAATCCAAAACGACGTAGTTTTGGGGTCACTGGAGATAACTTTATCTCTAGTGACTAGAGAAATCCTTTACCCATATACATACATACATACATATATATATATATATATATATATATATATATATATATATATATATATATATATATATAAAATTTGTCTCTACATTTTATAATTTTTACATTTGTTTAAGCATGACAATAAAAGAAAAGGTTAGGCGTACATGTATATAATTGAAGAGATGCTGTATGAGGATTTAAATTAGGGTTTAATATTTATGTTTTTGTCAGAAATATTTTTTTACTACAATCACATGAAAGTGAGTGGATCCTACAAATATTTTATCTCTCTTCTCTTTATAATGAGATTCACTCACTTTTATATGAATGTGGCAGAAAAAAAAAACTGCAGCAAAAACAAAAACATTAGACCTTTTAAATTAACAAAAACAATGTTATAAAAAACAAAGGGAAAATATCATATGAAACTGCTTAAAATAAGAAAATTTTAAAGTAGGTTGACAAATGCAACAAATCATTAATTGTGCCGTTAGCCTAATTTAGGTTTTTCAAATGTGAGTAACATAACTTGAATGCCCTCATATAGTTTAATTATATTAACTATAACCTTCAGGCGAAAAAAATGTACATTAACTATCATCTTAAGAGCAAAATCCTACAATATTTTTTTTTTTAAAAAAGAGTTCATTTTATTGACATGAACAATTTTTTTCAAAAAAATATAATATATGCCATTATTAAATATGTTAAGTATACATTTTACAATATCTGTTTCTTATATAATTTTCTTTTGAAAGTTCTATGTTTCAATATGGACAGCATTTAATGAAATTTGAAGTGTATTTGATATCTTTTCAACTAAAATATCCTTAAAACTATATCAAATTTACACGCGCTCTTATTATTAAAAAAAATGTAATATTAATAACTTATATTAAAGAATGGAAAAGTTAAAAAATTGAAATATTGACTAAATATTTTTTTTAAAAAAACTTAAATTTACGTGTTTAGGAAAATTATTTAAAGCCTATTTAGAAAAACATTGGTAAAAGTGACTTTTTTTAGAAATAAAAGTAACTTTTATTTCAATTGGTTTTTGTAAAATGAAATTGGTGTGTTTTATGCTTTCCTTTTTTTTCCTCACTTGATAAAAATAACTACATCATTTTTATAATAATAAAAAACTCAGTTTAAAAAAATCATTTAATTGATTTAGCAAATCATATTTTATTTTATTATATATAAATGTTGATATATAGAACAGTAAAGTCATAGAGCAATAAAACTCTTTTAAGAGAAGAGAGAGAGGAGAGGGCATTGAAGTTATTTTATGCATATTTTGAAATCCTAAATTGGGTTAATGGCTCAATTAAGGATTTGTTGAATTTATTAACCTAATTTAGAATAATAGGTAACTTTATATGGGAGTTTCCCAAAAACAAAATTAACACGTGTTTTTTTTAGGCCCTGTTTGTTACACAGAACTTGGGCAGGGAAAGGGAACTTGGCCCACTTCCCTGCACTGAAACGCATTTGGTGCCCCAATCTTCCAGGAAGCAGAGTTCCCGCCTTCAGCGATGTTCCCTTAAACGTGGGAACTTTCAATCCATTTATTCCATCCAAAAGTGGCGGGAGAGGTGAAATCTTTCTGGGAGACTGAAATATTGGGAGAGAAATGCCCCTTTAAAAAATCACACCTGGTTAAAGCCCGAGCTACCAAGGAGCTTCACGAAGGACGCGTTGAAGACCAGAGAAGAATGAGGAGCTACCGAGGTGAATGAGAAGTTGATCCAAGCAAAACTAAAGCTCAAGTCGAGGTAAGTGTCAATGAGTGTTCTCAATCATGTATGATTTTTAGCTTTTCTTTTAGGGTTAAGGTGCAAAAATAGACATATGCTTTTGTCAAAAGAGCGTCCAGTAGCAAATACTTTTTTTTGGCGCAAAAGTAGACACGTGGTTACAAAAGTGGAGCAAAATTAGCGTTTGACCGTTAGTTGACCGTGATCTATGCTGACGTGGTAGTGAGATCTGATTTCTCCATTAAAATGCTGCCACCTGGCTCCTTCTCTCTCTTTCATTCTTACTTTTTAATTCCCTTTCTTTCTTTCTTTTATATTGGGGCCTACGTCACTCCAAAAACCTGTCTCCCTCGTAGCTTTCTGGATCATCTTCCCCCCCCTTCGTCTCCCTAAAACCCGCCCCCCCTTCGTCTCCCTGAACTGTAACCCCCTCAAGGTCTTAGGTTCTTGCAATGGATTGATCTGCATCTGCAACGTCGCTGAGGATATCGCTTTATGGAACCTGTCTACTCGGCAGCACAAGATTATCGCCTTGCTTCCCGTGGAGCGACGACACGAATCGATTCGAGCTTATTTCTTTGCCGAGGTTATGGGTTTGGGTATGATTCCTTTTCGGATGATTTTAAATTGCTTAGGATTTTGTGTTTTGTCTGCTGAGCGTACAGAGAAGGCAATACAAACATGTGTGGAGGTGCTATTATCTCCGACTTCATTCCGGCGGCGGTGGTTGCGGCGGCCGGGAGAGGAGGAGGAAGGGCTCGAAGGTGCACCGCCGATTACCTGTGGCCTAATTTGAACAAGATTGGGTCTGGTAGGAGGTTTTCAAGCCACCGAAGCTGAAAGCTGTCATTGACTTGGACGATGATTTTGAAGCCGATTTCAGGGAATTCAAGGACGATTCCGATATCGATGTAGATGAAGATGATGTTGATGTCAAACCCTTTGCTTCTTCTGCCATTAAGCCCTCTAAGAAGCCCCTCTCTCGCGGTTGTCAGAGTTCTTCATCGGAAATCAGAAAATGGGATTGTATTGTCGGTTTCTGCGTGGGAAGCAAAAGCAGGTTGAGAAATTCGATAGCGAGCCTGTGTGCTGCGAGCCTGCTACTGTGCTTGCAGCTCAGTCCCTTGAATCTACTTTGGGAGAAAGAAAAGCTTATTTTAGGCTAAATCCTTAGCCTATTTATTTGACTAAGCTCTTCAAACCTTTCGATTTGGGAAGATTAAGAGGCGAAATCGTCTTTGGGTGGGGGTGTTTCAATGATTTTTTTTTGATAATAGGTTCAGTGATTATGAGTGGGATCATCCTCCTGAGTTCTTGCCTCTCGGATCTGGAAATCCATTCAGCGTATGCCTTACGCCCTATGTGCGCAAACGATAGGTGTTTTTGTTGGTGGGGCTCTTCATTGGGTCGTCACTCGGAAGCTTGAGCTTGATTCGCCCAATCTAATTATTGCATTTGATCTGAAACATTAAAATTTTAGGGAGGTTCCTATGCCCGGGGAGGAAGAAGTCGGGAGGAAGAAGAAGGGACTTAAATGAAAATTTTAAAAGTTTATAAAGGGACTAAATTGAATTTTTTTTTGAAATGCATCCGGGGTTGAACTGTAATTTATAAAACATTAACATCCACGTCATCGTCATCGTCATCGTCCACGTCATCATTTTCAGTTTAGAAAAAGTCAACTAACGGTCAAACGCTAATTTTGCTCCACTTTTGTAACCACGTGTCTACTTTTGCGCCAAAAGAAAGTATTTGCTACTGCACGCTCTTTTGACAAAAGCATATGTATATTTTTGCACCTTAACCCTTTCTTTTAATAAAAATTGTCCAGGCCCTGTTGTTTCTAGTTGGGTTAAAATGGACAGAAATTTGAGAGTTGGAAGCAACAAGAGAGACACGTTTGAAGGGGTCTGTGTGAATGGCTCTTTTTGTGGGTTCAGTTTTGGTGAGTTTGGAGATGTAGTGACAGAGGCAGGTGGAATAGGCGATTTAAAATGTTGTTTGTTGGTGTACACTGTGTTGTGATGTTGTATTAAAAATGTTGTTTGTTGCTTTACAGTTTGCTGCTCTAAGAGACACAGTTAACTTGTTAGACAAGACCATCGTTAGTGTGTTTGACAAACTAGCCAATCAGATGTCAACTCAAGAAAGGCAATCAGGACTAGATGCAAAGGCAAATGACCTCTTCATAGAGCTGCTGTAAGTTGAGGACTTAACATGGAATGTGAGAAACATTGCTCACATGAAGATCATTGCTTGTGACAGGCTGCTGAATGCATTTGCCAAGATTCCTCCTGAGTACAAGCCTTCATGGATCTGTTCCCTTCTTCAACAGTAGTTAGTTTAGCTAGTAAACTTTATGGGCGGCCATTTATTATAGTATTTTTGTTGATAGCCTTGACTAACTCAGATATGTCAGTTAATTTTTGGATACATGTCTGACTTTTGTTTATGCATATGAATGCAAACTTTGAACCATGTTCATCTAGGGGCACTTAAAAAATGGACATGAGATAAAGTTTGTGCCTATCAACTTGTACATGTATCATTTGGATTCTTTTGTAGTTCAGGGTCATATGTATATAGGCTGATGCAAGGGTTCAACTATGTGTCATTGTAATGTTTTTAGGAAGTTAATAGAATATGACATTTTGGTAGAACGTTGATGCCAAAGTTGGGTATAATTTTGTAGAAATGATTTTGTCGGCTTTGAAATTTGTTATGTGTATATGTAAATCCCAATGAATTGTAAGCAAAATGTTAGTTCATTGATGTTAAATTCTGCGTTGATGATAATTAAAATACTAACTTAAATCGAAGTCTCTAGTTTGTATTTTTGCAGGACTCTATTTAGAAAATGAAAAACAGAGATTAACCGAGTAAAAGATTGACTCCAGCTGTTGATTCTTGTGCCTCGATTTAAATGCTTCAATGTTTAAATGTTTTCCACTTTGCTACCTCGAGGTAAAAGTAATTTGACTTAAAGTTAATAAGTGTTGAAAAGTCTTGCCTCAAGGTAAAATCAATTTGCCTGGAGTTATCCAATTAAAATGTTTCAAATCTTGTCTTCACACCATGAGGTGCCTCGAGTTATTTATTTAATTACCTCAAGGTAACTGGTTTATCGTTCAAATATTTGGTCTCTGCGAATTATGTGCCTCAAGGCATTTTATAAATGTCTCAAGTCATATGACTCAAGGCAAGTCATGATGACTCTAGGCAACTCCTCTAGAGGCTCTTTTCTTCTCGTGCTAATCTCTTGCCTCTAGGCAATAAGTGAGTTGCCTCAAGGCATTTCTATTGCCTCCAGGCAATATGACCAATGGCAATCTCATTATTACTTAAAAATTGATTTGCCTCTAATCATTTAATAATTGCCTCAAGGCATGTGACTCAAGGCACTTACTTTATGCCTCCAGTCATGTCGCTCTTTCAATCTTTGTTTTGAATAATTTTTTATGCCTCTAGGCACCATGACTCTAGGCATTTATATCATGCCTCCAGTCATGTTGATTAAATCTCGGATTAACAAAAAATTGTTGTAAAGCAATTTGTTTGTGTGTCAGAACGCACTGAATGCAGTTGTGCCCCTGTAATTCTTTCCTTGTGTGTCGTCGTCGTCACTTGTGGAAGCCATTCCTCGTCGCAATTTCATTTCCCATGGACGTCTACTTCGATTTTGCATCAACCATGACACGCAATTTCATTTCTAGGGTTCGTTAATGTCGAAATCATTCTAACGACAAAATCATTCATTTTTTTTTTTTCATTTTTTGATTTTAAAGGCATTGTGGGAATTTTACCTAATCTTTCCACTTAACCAACACTCAATCCTTGATACCAAACAGTTCATTTTCCTTCAACTTAAGTTTCATTCCCTAGTATACCAAACAGCTCACATTTTTAAGTTCCCTCCTAATCTTCCTTTCATTTCCTTCCTGAAATCTTCCCAGTACCAAACAGGGCTTTAGAAGTTCTAATGTTACATATTGTAAGGTGATATCAAATATTTATTAGTACATTATAAGAGCACTTAGAATTCACAAATCTGGAAATTATAAATGTTAATTCTGTGGAAAACTCTGTGCTACGATTTGTATCAAAATTAGATATTTAAATAAATCAGTAAAAACTGTTGCTTATTTGAATGACTGAGTATCATATATAGCTGGTTATTAAGAAGTGACATAACATAATATAATCTCAATCGTGAGGGTGAATGGATCTGTATGAATCTAGTAGGAGATAACCATTATATTCTTATTAATTGGTTCAGTCTTTGTCAAATTCCTTAAGATTTAGTGGCAGTCTGATTTAAGAACCTTGCCTTACTGTGGACATGCTTTTAATTATTTCACCACGGTTCGCTGTTTGATATATAAATTAAATGCAATACATACCATGTCCTATCACCCTCGCTATCATTTTAAATTACTGGTCTTTTTGTTTTTGTTTTTTCAAGCTTCGTATCCTAATAACATATACATTCGAGGGCATAAAGCTAGCATATCATATTTATTATTACCTTATGTCTAAAATATTTAATTTTAAAAAAATATTAAGAAAATTATATAAGTTACTCAATCTTATTATATGCTATGTTTAATTAAATTATATATATCAATTTGTAAGTTAGATAAATTAGTTTGAAGAAAAAACGATACTTATAAATACTTTAAAGTAGTTTAATTAACTAGCTTCTTCAATTACCTTAAAAAAATTAACTAGGTGTTATATTTTGGATTTGAACAGTTTGTATTAGTTATATATATAAGGGTTAAAGGGCATTTTTACTTTGTAAATTTTCACCCGACAGTAGTTTTGTTTTGATTTTTTTTTTTCGAGAGACAATTTTGCCCCTACTGTTATCTCATTTAATTTTGATCGTTCATTGATCCAATATATTAAGCTCACAGTCTATATGTCGCCCATATCATTTTTATTAAGGTGCAAATTTACTCCGAAAAAGTTTTATATCTTACTATGAAAAAAGATGAAGCAAATGATACATGGACTTTCGCACAAAATTACACCTTCACAAAAATGATGTAAACAACATGTGGACTATCGTAGTAAGAGATATAGTCAAACGACTAAGATTTTAAAGAGGTCGTCTTTATTTGTTGTTGTAGGTTCATTTATACGATGGTTAATTGTGAAACGGTCGTGGAAATTTAGTCATAGTAAGAGATATAGTCAAACGACTAAGATTTTAAAGAGGTCGTCTTTATTAGTCATTGTAGGTTCATTTACACGACGGTGTGAAAAACAGTCGTATATGTCACTAGTGGGAAAAATGCTTTTAAGACCGGACAAAAAAGGTACATTAGGACCGGACCCGCGAGCAGTCTTGTTCCAGGCGGTATTAAAAGTCGACCTTTAAGACCGGACTTTTACACGGTCTTAAAGATTTTCTTTAAGACCGGACATTTTAAACCTTCGGTCTTAAAAGTCGTACTAAATAAATATCGACCGCTCTTAAAAGATCCATATATTAAGACCGGACAAATATCAATCCGGTCCTAAAGATAGAGGACTCTAAGACCGGAGGACTAATTACCCGGTCTTAAAAGACTGACTTTCAAGACCGAATTTTTCAATGGACCGGTCTTAAAGACCAACTTTTAAGACCGGCTTAACACCTTTAAGAGCGGTGTTATATATACATCCGGTCTTAATATTTGAACATTTAAGAGCGTATTTTTTATTTGCGGTCTAAATTTTCCCGTATTTTTCCCTGTTCTGTTCTTCCTGATCAATATATATACACAAATCCACCATCCAAAACAGCACATAAAAATCGATATACTTTAAGCTACAAGCTATGAACATGAATAAATTGAATTGGGAAAAAGAATACAAATATTATCCACCATGAGTTATATGGCCTCTTAATTAAGTCTAAAACAACTAAAGTAATTTATACAATAAGCTAACATATAACTAATTACAAAGGCAATGAGTTACAATACATGCGGCACGTAATTCAACATACAAATGTAGTCCAATATATTATTCACCATGCCTTCATTTGATTCCCACCCAACAACGTAACATGCATCCTCTTTTATAACATGCCCCTTTGAAACGGATCCTGCCACAAAAACAAAACAAGAACAAATTCATATTCAATGATGACATTGTTTAATTAAGAACATAGACAGCATATAATAATAGTTAAAACCTTAAAGTTTTCTAAGAATTCTGCATATGAATATTAATTACCTTATGAATTGACACTTTTATAAAGTGATATCCTCCCATATCCCTTCTTGATGATCATTTCTTATGCGGGTTCATTATCCGCTTCATCTTCTTCGTTCATGTCCGGTAGACCCCTTGTAAAAGGAGTACTCTCAGGAAGATCACCATAATTTGAATGACTTTCCTCATCAATATCAATGACCCTCTTTCCTTGGAGAGCTACAGACCACATTTTATTTTCTTGATCGGTGATATAGAACACTTGTTTTGCATGATCTGCCATAATAAAGGTTCATCTCCAAAACTTCTACTATTGACATCGACTAAAGTGAATCCTAGTCGATCGATCTGAACACCATCATTGACATTAACCCACTTGCATTTGAAGATGGGAAATCTAACTTTGACATAGTCCACCTCCCAAATCTCTTCAATAACCCCATAATATGGCATGACAGCCAATTTAGGCCTATTGTCTTTCGAACTGGAGAAGTGCATAGATTCAGCCTCTAACATAACACCACCTGCTCGGGTGTGCTCCTATCATCTAGGGACTTCGTGTAAAATGTATAACCATTGATCACATACGAATTCCAACTTATGACATCAAACTCAGGACCACGTGCTAACCATTTCATTGTCTCAGAAACACATTCAGATCCCTCGACTTTTTGTTTGAACCAGTTTGCAAAAGTTACGTTATGCTCCCTAATCAACCTTTGTTCGGTCATTCGATGGTTCTCTTTCCTTACGGCCTCTTTATGTACGAGATATGCTGGCTTGAACTTCATCAACATTATTCAAGATGTATAAGTGGACTTGTGACAATTCATCGGGATCCACACTCTTTACCGAAGCCCCACGTCTACCCCCATTGACATGCCGACGGCGTTTTGAAGCCCAATATGTCTTACTTTGGCCAAATAATTTTGACAAAATTCCATGGCCTCTTGAAACATATTTCGAACAATTGATGCTTCGCGTGACGCGTTCTTCACATACCCTTTTAGGAATTTCATAGATCTTTCAATAGGGTACATCCACCGTAAATGGATAGGGCCGCACAACTTTATCTCCTCACTAGATGAATAATGAGATGAACCATGATGTCAAAAATGAAGGAACAAAAAGCTTCTCAAGGTGGCACAAGATAAGATATCCTTCATTCTCCAATTCATCCAACTTTTCAATCTTGAAAACTTTACTACAAACCGCATTGAAGAAGAAACAAAGTCTAGTCAAAACGACCCGAAGATCATATTCGGCAATCCCTCGAATAGCTTGGGAGTAGTGTTGCATCAAGACATGACAGTCATGAGACTTTTGGCCTACTAATTTCAAGTCCTTCATCGAGACAAGCCTCTTAAAATTTGAAGAATACCCGAGGGAACTTTTGTGCCATGTAAACACTCACAAAGCTTCGTTTCTCATCCTTAGACAAAGTATGGGAAGCCGGGGGACAATAAGTTCTCTTCCCATATGGCCTTGGATGCAAGTCTTCGCGTATTCCCATTGCTTGCAAATCCAATCTTGCCTTCACACCATCCTTCGAACTACCTTGTATGTTGAGAAGCGTGCCCACAATACTATCACATACGTTCTTCTCCACATGCATGACATCAATACAGTGTCTCACATCAAGATTGCGCCAATAGGGAAGATCAAAGAATACAGATCTCTTCTTCCATATATTTGTTTCTTTTCTACTCTTTCCGAGCTTACCGAAGATGACACTGATATTTTTAACCTTTTCATACACTTGCTCCCCAGTCAATGCCACCGGAGCTTCTTTATACTCTTGGCCACCAAAAAAGGCCTTCTTTAATCGACGATATGGGTGGCCCCGTCTAAAAAATCTCCTATGTCCAAGATACACCGTCTTTCTTCCATGTTGAAGTTGATGGTAGCATGTGCCTTCTTCACAAACCGGACATGCTTTATGGCCTTTTACACTATACCCGACAAGTTCCCATATCTTTGGGAAGTCGTTTATAGTACAAAATATCATGGCTCTCATTCTAAAGACCTCCTTCTTGAAAGAGTCAAAAACATCGACACCTTCTTCCCACAACTCCTTCAAGTCTTCGATCAAGGGCTCTAGGTAAACATCTATGTCATTTCCGGGTTGTTTTGGTCCCGAAATCAACATAGACTGACATGATGTACTTTCGTTTCATGCATAACATAGGAGATAAGTTGTAAACAATCGGGACTACGGGCCATGAGCTATGTATCTTGCTAAGGCTTCCATAGGGATTCATTCCATCCGTGCTAAGGGCAAGCCCGAGGTTCCTAGGTTCTTCGCCGAAGTTCGGAAATAATTGATCGATCTTCTTCCATTGAGAAGAATCGGCCGGATGTCGAAGCCTGTCCATCCGAAATCCTCTCATCTGCATGCCACCTCGATTTTTGCATCATTTTCATTCGCAAACAACCGCTTGAACCTTGGTATGATTGGAAGATACCACAACACTTCTGCGGGCCCTTTATCTGACTTGTACCGTGGGGTTTCACATATCGGACAACTCGCTTCTCTTCAAACTCTTTTCTATATAATACACAATCATTCGGGCATGCATGGATCTTTTTGTACTCCATCCCAGTGGACAAAGTATCTTCTTAGCATCATAGTAGCGATGCGGCAACACGTTATCATCCGGAAGCATGTCCTTCAAAGCCTCAAGCAATTCGAAAAACTCTTGTCGCTCCATCCATGACGTACCTTCAAGCTTACCAATTTCAATACAGCGTTCAACAATTGGTATTTTTTACACCCAGGGTATAGCGGTGTCTCTGCATCACTGCACATATTACCATATGCATGTGATCGCTCAAAAGCCTCTTCTCCTACATCACGGATAATGTCCTCTATGCAATCATCCATATCCGTGTCATTATCATCAAATGCCACTTCCCCATGTTTTTTCCCACTTGATGGCACTTGTTCACCATGCCATACCCATACTGTATAAGTCTTACAAAATCTGTGACAAATTAAATGTGTGCGTATAACTTCAGAACATAGTCGACACTCATTCAAACATTTTACACAAGGGCAATAATACTTCCCCATCATCATGGGCATTTTGTGTAGCAAATTCTATAAATTCCCTAACCCCATTCGATATTCAACACTCGTTCGTAAAGCATCTATCCAACTCGTGATCCATAGTAGAATTCCTATATATTATTTAGACGAATTAAGAATTACTTTTGGTCATAAATGCATCACGGTGAATCCAAGAACCAAAATAAATGCAAGACGAGGAAATTAAATGCGGGGATGAAGGTCTTGTGGACTAACTTTGTAGCATATGCGTTTGCCGAGTCGTCTTACTTCTCCGCTCACGAACGTTGATGTTGCGAGACAAGACAACAAGAGTAACCTAAATTTTTCCGCGCGACAAAGATACCTTATTTAGCTTTTTGGATTTTATTAATACCGGTTATTAATTAAATGTCCGGTCCTAAAGATACAACTAACATTTTAAGACCGGAGTTTTAAAATTATCCGATCCTAAAATTTTATTAGACTTTTAAGTTTTAAGACCGGAGGTTTATAAAACATCCGGTCCTAAAATTCAAATTATCTTTAGACCGTTACTTATAAAATAAAATGTCCGAACAACCTCGGCGATTTCGGCGTGAAGAGCATTAATTTCCCTGGGAGATCAGCAAGTTGTTGTCTTATTCTCTCCACCCGCAATATGAATGGATCATTACAGGAGAGCGGAGAGGGGTCAGAGGTAGGCGCATTGGGGCCAACAGGTTGGAGAGGGGATTACGAACATCTCGCATGGCCGCTTCAAGATGAGGGATGGACTCGGCAAGGACAGGATCGACAGAAGGATCGAGGGGGGTGCGGCATGAGCAATCTCTTCATCATCCGAAGAAATAACAATGGGTCCAACGACCCGAGAGTCTTCGGAAATAATACAACGCACTGTCGCTGGAGGAGGCGCACCATATAATGATCTAGCCATGGCACGAGAGTGAGGCGTGTATGCACCCCTACGAGCGCTTGCTTGTATCTAACCATGGTTTGAGGATTTGAGAAGTTGGGGCAGAGCTAGGAAGTGAGGAGTTAACAAGGACAAAGAGGTAGTGTGTGGAGTATATAAAGACAGATGGCAGGAGAGATAAACATCGATGATGAATTCGTCATTTTACTTTTATACAAACTTTTAAGACCGGACTTTTATCTTATATCCGGTCCTAATTTTAATTCAATTACTTTTAAGACCGTCCTTTTATCACATATCCGGTCCTAAAAATCATTTAAGACCGATATATTACTTGGTATCCGGTCCTAAAACTAATTTTTAATTCAATTACTTTTGAGACCGTCCTTTTATCAAATATCCGGTCCTAAAACTCATTTAAGACCGATATATTACTTTGTATCCGGTCCTAAAACTCATTTATTTTTATATTTCAATTTATTTTTTCAAGTAAAAATCTTTGGTTAAAAATATTACTTTTAAGAACGGATCTCACACGGTATCCGGTATTAAAAGTTCATTCTTTTCAAGAGTCCCTTCCCCATTGTTGAAATGAATTCGAGTCTCTTCGGCTTCCACATAAACTTCCCAACTAGGCGTCTCCTCGTATTACGAGCAAATATGCGTCTCCTCGTTAATGTTTAGGCGTTTCACATTCTTCGGGATGGGTTCTCTATTTAAACACGTTGTTACTTTCTTAACATTCATCTCCATCTCCTCCTAGAACCTCCACCGTAATGGCTTCTCCACCACGACGAGGTCCTCCTTCAGGCGAAATCCCGAGGCACCTCCATATCCTCCTCCGTTGCCTCCGAAGCCGAACTTCGCGAGATCTTTGGAGCACTGATAGCCGCGTCGATCATATAGACCGAAGCTTGGGCAAAGCTGTTTCAGGTCTATCACGCCGTCAACAACAAGCTGCAAGCGGTACTCGACGCCAATGACGTTGAGTACCATACCTCTGATGACGACGTCTCCGACCATTCCCTCCCCTCCGACAACGATGGGGAGGATTAGAATTTTTAAGTTTTTTTTTTTGTACTGCTGCCTTACGAGGCAGCAGAAAAAAAATTATTAAATAAAATTTTTATTCCCCAATCGCCTTCCTTGTTTGTCTTTAACTTTATGTTCTTTTTCTCCGACAACAAGAACAAACAAAACATTGTCCTATTCGTGGTGATCAATCTTAAAAATTTGCGAGAATAAAGTTAACGATTGCGACCATACAAAACAAAACAAAAAACATTATTTACCTTTTTCGAATAAAAACAAACAGAGTGACGACTATTCTCAAGTTTGGACCATCGTTGTCTTCCCTCTACTTTTCCGGATGTGATGAAAATTTTTAGTGTCGTTTTCGTTATCTTCTTTCTTTTTCCGACAAAAGAAAAGGGACACCGATGACGTTCTTCACATCGAGAAAAGTAGAAACGAGAACAACGAAGCACAAAACTTGAGAAGAACGCCGTAAACATGGTTGCCTTGAACCCTAACGATATGTCGAAAATCGAGTCACCAACTCTATTTAAATGAAGAATATTAGGACCGGACGTATAATAAATCCTCGGTCCTAAAAATTAAGCCTTATTTTAAAATTTAAAGTTAGGAGCGGACAACTAACAAATATACGGTCCTAAAGGTTTCGGCAATCTATTAAATAAAATGAAGACTTTTAAGACGACTACTAACAAATATACGGTCCTAATATTTTAGCCGTATATTTTCTATACTTTTAGGACCGGATATTTGACATACATACGGTCCTAAAAGTCTCTACCCATATTTTTTAGAATTAGACGAAGAATTTTAGGACCGGATATTTGTTAAATATACGGTCTTAAAATGGACGAAGACCTTTAGGACCGTATATTTACAAATATACGGTCCTAAAAGTCTCTACCCAAATTTTTTATAATTAGACGAAGACTTTTAGGACCCGATATTTGTTAAATATACGGTCTTAAAATGGACGAGACCTTTAGGACCGTACATTTAACAAATATGCGGTCCTAAAAGTCTCTACCCAAATTTTTAGAATTAGACGAAGACTTTTAGGACCGTATATTTATTAAATATCCGGTCTCAAAATGGACACAGACCTTTAGGACCGCACTTTTAACAAATATCCGGTCCTAAAAGTCGCGAAAACTTTTCGAGCCTCATCGGCTCATTTTCAACATCCGCCTGTACCTCAAATTTCAAGCACTAAATAGCTTTATCCACCATCCCATTCATTCGAAACCCAAAATGGACACACACAAATTGTTCGAAAAAATAAACAAATTTATTATTGAATTACATTGCTATATTTACAAATGAATGAATTAGCTAGTCGAAAAAATAAACAAATGTACAGAAGGCTATTGTTGCTACAAAGATCATATATTATTTACAAATGAATTAATTTAGGACATTAATTATTGTCGACTTGGATTTTCTAAGACTAGTTTATACAGATATTCACAAAAACCTCGCGTATGTGCTCGATTTCATCATCATCAAATGGCTCTTCACGGGCAAACCTCTCGTAACATCAAAGACGAAACGAAATAACATATTATGTGCATATTTCATATGTAACATTAAGCCATCGATGATCGAATTCAGCCATAACATCTTACCCTTAAAGTGACTTTAGTGTTTCCTCCGTCACAATATCATATAAGTGTTTCATGACGTACGGGCCACATAAGTTCGATCCTTAGGTTGCCGACGGGTCTAAAAATAACAATAAATATATATAAGAGCATATATAGCTTATCGACCAACTTCGAAGGCAATTATGCCATGTCCAATTATGTACTAACCTTAATTTTGTGCCATTTAGGATCTCGTGAGTGAGCACCACGCTTTTTTACCTCAACACGGAAGGTCTTCATGGCACTATCATCAAAATCACAAATTTATCGGTAATGTTCTTGAAAATTCACAACAGAGATTTCGAGACAAGACAATCAAAATGACATTCTTACTTGGTGATCATCGGCTTCAACGTAGTCGATGGATCGCCGTGAGTGGAGCATAAGAAGATAACATAATGGAACTCCATGTTCATGACGACCAACCGCCGGTGGTTGCTGAAAATTCACAAAGCAATAAAGTACTCGGTGATATATATATATGTAGCATAATTATATTAAGTGAATTGCGAGACAAGTATATATGTACCCGAGCCAGTGTGGAAACAAGTACACCTTTCTTTGCACTTTACACAACCTATTTGATATGTACTCTGTCTCAATTCCAGAGGTAGTGTTGTGCTTGCATACACTGGGCACAAGAATCCAAAATCCGAAATTCTGCCCTGTTTAAGCAGTTTCTCGTGCATGCACCTACAAGAATGACATCGATGAGGGAATTAGTATATATGTATATATGTGTGTCTAAACGGTGCATTTCAATTATGTAATCAAGGAAGAAGATACTTACTTCATAAATATTTGAACACATGGACTAGTAACCTCCTTTCCAGAATCAAGCATGGACTCTACATCTTCATTATCAATGTAAACCGGTCCAGATGAGGAGGCCTATTACTTCATCGACAGGCCAGATTTATCTTTAAACCATTGTTGGGCTACCAAATCTTGTATTTTTTCCTTGGCCGTCAAGTTAGCGGTAGGGGTGGAGCTTGAGGAGGGGGTGGAGCTTGAGGAGGAGTAGAGACATCTACAAGCTTCACCGGCCAAGAGATGAAGGTTCCCTTGACATCACTCACAACCTTCACTCATCGGTTGGGAGAGGGACAGTGCATCAAAGATCACCTCTTCAACCGACACTCGACTTCATCATCGGCCATTTGTTCGTGGTGTATGCTTGATCCCAAGTTGTGGACAGTCCCTTTAGCAACCAATTGTCTATGACCATCACGATCCTCCACATCGAGATGACAAGGTTGCTCGACTGATCGTCCAACAATGCAGCTCCTCTAGTGCTCGCTGCTGCATAGGTGCAACCAAGGTGTCAAGGGATCCACACCGGTCTCTCGGCCGAGAGCTCATCGGGAGGAACTTCATTTTATCCATCTCCTCCTTCATCTTGCTCATCTCGATTGAAACATCCTCAATGTAGCATCTTTCGCCGCCGATTCCTCACTTAATTTGGCCGCCTCGATCCATCTCCTCCCGGTAATCATACTTTGTCTCGTGGCGTTTGGATTTACCAAAGTATTGCTTTAGGCCTACCCGTCCTCCAATCCCCTTACACGCCCGAGTGATCTGGTTTTCCGGCCGCAATGGTCGAACATCATTCCTCCCGTCCGACGCAAAAGATCCCTCTGCCTCTTTCTTTTTAAGATCTTCCCGTAAGATACGATAACGAGAAGCTTAGTGATGAAACATGTTTAGTAAGTAAAAATAACAATATCGATACTTACAATTCGTTCAAAGAACTACACGAGTTTTTTCACTCGTGTAGGTGCCGCTTGGCTTTTGCCGAATATACAACCAGAGCTCCTCGCGACGTATTGGAGATGGCGGGTGGTCAACTACCGTAGAAGGATTGGATTCAGCTTCATCTTCCAATCTCTTCCGTTTGGTCGCCATCAAATCTTTTTCGGCCTTTTCATATCCGCCGCGAGAAGCCCTGTGTGGGCAATCATTGTTTCTCCCAATCTCCTGATATTTTTCCCTTATTTTCTCGTGAATCAGATTGAAAACAACTATATATCAATTATGAATTCCAGCCATGTCACTAATGTAAATTAGAGAACTTCGCTTGATATGAACGTCAAACATTAGTCAAATTCACTTCATCATGTTTCAACATTTTACTTAAGGAAGATGTAGCATTGTAGAAGAAATTGGGAAAACCAAAGGAAAGGGAGTTGCGTAAATGCCGCCAACTCACCAATTCATTCATTCATCATAAATGGTTCCTACACATATTAGAATAACTAACTAACTAACAAAGAACGTCTAACCATGGCCATTACACGCTTACATATCAAACTTGCATGGAACTAGGACATGCTCCTCTCATGCAGACAAAGGCAGCAAATGTATACTTCTATTCACACACCAAACCATTTAACTAACAGGATTAGATGTACACAATAACATTCACATATCCTCACAGTTAATAAGCAAACAAAAGTGCAAACAAAACTAAATATAACTCACCGTAGCTTCAGAGTGGTCCGCTTCGAACAAATTGTTGCCAAGTTTGTTCATCAAGAAATTTGTACTTGTCCTGTGGTTGATGGTCGCTTCTCCTCGGCAAAAATATAAGTGTTAGCCGTAAAGGTCTTAAACTTCCGAACCGCTCAAAGACAATAAGACAATGTTGAGTCTTTCAACTTCTCGCACTCGGGGACGATGAATGTAGTTCTGATAGTGTCCCACATAGGATCCTTTATTGTTTTTTGGTCCACATTTTTCCACTCATCACCAAAATGCTAACCTTGCCGCATACTAGAGCGCCGACAAAACTAGTATATGTGCTTTTATTAGACCGAAAGGTTGCAAATTTTCATCAAAATGAATCTCGAGCTTCGTCCCAAAGATTCGACTAAGGGATACTTCCATCATTCGTGTGCCGCTTCTACCACGGCGGCACGGCGCCGAGGAGGCTCAATGTGAGATGAAGAGGGTTCGCTTGTCCGACCCTCCCAGCCAAACCAAGATCCGGAGTTTCAAGAACACGAGTGGAATCGTTTTCACCGCTCATTTTCAAGACAAGAAGAGAGGAATGCCCGAGAAAATGAGGGAGTAACAGAGGCTAACAGACGCGGGCGAGGAAGAGAGGTAATGGAACAGAAGGGTTTCGCAACGTGAACAGGGGTTCTTCAGTGAGAGAGTGAGAGTGACAATGCGAGAGTGACAAAAGCTTCGCGTGAAGTTAACGTTGGTGCTTCATTTTTAAGACCTGACAAATACACATATACGGTCTTAAAATATAACCTTTAAGACCGATCTCTATATATGTCCTGGTCTTAAAAGTAATTAATTTTTTATTCAAACTTTAGTACCGGCCAAATTTTTGGTCCGTTCTTAAAAGTCTAACTTTTAAGACCTGGCCATTCTCAGAACTATGGTCTTAACATTTATTACTTTTTTATTTAAACTTTAGTACGACAAATTTTAAGTTCGATCTTAAAAATCAAAGTTTTAAGACCGGCTTTTATATATGTTCGGTCTTAAAACTTTAATACCTTTATATTTATATTTTTCCGTATTATTTTGGAGTGTAGAAAATATAAGTCTGCCTTGATGAGATTTCTCCATAAAAGTATTTGATATTTCAATTTTTTTATAAACATTTTTAAGACCGGTTGTTATTTTAACAGGTCTGGATAAGATCTATGAAAAATTGATCAGAATAAGAAGTTCTTTATATTTACAAATATGCCACCGATCACAGATTTAGGACCGGTCGATACTTAGTCCTATTTTAATGAGGCGTCGTTCATTGTGTAAGAAGTTCTTTTTATTTACGAACCGCCACCGGCCACACAATTAAGACCGGTGCTTCGATTATCCGCTCTAAATGAGGCGGTCTTATAGCCCTTCATTGTTTAAGAAGTTCTTTTTATTTACAAAACTGCCACCGGTCACATCTTTAAGACCGGTGCGTCGATTATCCGCTCCTAATGAGGCAGTCTTAAAGCCCTTTTTTGCACTAGTGTGTTATACTTTCTACGACACTCATTTGCACGACTCTATTAAAACAGTCGTATAACTGTCATAAAAACGGTCGTCAATTAGCCTTTTCGTAATAGTTATCAACTCAACATATTTTATCAACTAACGATTAAAATTAAGTGGGATAACAACAAGGACAATTAAAATTGCTTCGTTTTTTATACTGTCGGGGTAAATCCCACTTAACCCTATACATAACGACAACACAACTCGTTATATATATGTTCAGTGCAACATATTCGTAATTCATGTATGTATGATTAAATTAAAGATTAGACGGGGGTAAACTTCTGCAGGTGTAAACTTTCAATCTGGAGCATTTGTTGTGTGCGAAATATACCATACCAGCCACGTACTCCTGGATGTGCGTGCGCGCGCTAGGGGCTCGACCGCTCGATCATATAAAGTGGAAAATGGAAGTTGTTCTTCCTCCACTATGTATATATCCACCAGGCTGTCGTTGAACGCTTTTATGTTGTTTTCTGTAGCCACCAACTTCTTTATCAAATGTCAACCATTTGCCAGTGAATAGAGGAGCAATGTGGGGAGCTTTACAGTTTTATCATGTGAAGTCTCAGCAACCTTAAACTCTTAACTGTAATTCACCAGTACGTAGTTATCACTTTAGTTAACTTTGAAGGCACCGCACATAATTACTGCCCATCTACATCTACTGCAAATGCGAGGGTATGTATTCGTTCAGGGCTTAAATAGATCAATCTTATAATAATTTTAGGTATTCTGAAATCCTCGTGAAAAATAAAGAGGGTATATGTGGATTTTCAAACTAAGCCAAGATGTTGACTAAACTTTCATTCTTTTGACATCAAGTTAGCGCAAATCACATGTGCCTATTCAAGGGCCAAACAGATGAATCTTGCAACAATTTTAAGCATTCTAGAATCCTCATGAAAAATAAAGAAGGTGTGTGAGTTTTTACGATTATTCGAGATGTTGACCTAATTTTCATTTTAATCTTTAGTCTTAAATATAAGATCTAGTTAACTTTTTTTAAAAGGATTAATCATATTATATGTTATGTATGATTAGTTTATAAGTAAAATAAATTAGTTTAAAGAAAAAATGATAAATATAAATATTGTAAAGTAAGGACAAAATGGAAAATGAGAGAATCAAGCCATGCACACAAATGGAACCTGGCTTTCGTGTTCTGACTGATCTTTGGCGGTTAGTGTTTACTGTTTAGGGTAAGTGGCCTCTTCACTGGGCAACTCCATCTCCATTTTCCTCAGCTTCTTTACTTATCTCACTAGAATAACTCTAACGATTTAAATTTAATATTTTATAAAATTATTATTCTATAATACTTTATCCAATTTTAAATATAGGATAAAATAAACTTGCACTTCCGAGGTAATATTTAAAAAAAAAAACGAGTTTAGATCATCCATGGCTCAACTGAGTTGACTGCCACTTATCTATCACAAACTGGTTAACTAATACGAGTACTGTAATTTTTTGTTTTGAAGAACTGATAGTATAAGGATTGAGGACCGCCGTTGCACTGCGCCGAAGCTTCACTGACACTGATCGCTTAAACTGTAAAAAACCCTAACAGATACGCAAGCTAAGGGACAAATGTTTCTCTGTACTTCAGGCTGTGCTTTCTTTCATTTACATCCCAAGCCAAAGGTGTGTTCCTGCTTCATACTATTGCAATTTCTGACGTTTCTCGTCTGGTTAACGTTACTTCATACTAACATCTAGCCTAATTATTTTATTCCATTTCTCGCGGTTTGATTCTAATCTGCGTTCTCTCCAAAGATATTTAGCTCTTCTGATTTTTCTCCAAGACATTTGAGAATCTGCGCTGTCTCTAAGACGGATGATCTGCCCAGCACTTACGTGCCAGCTGCTCCCATTTTTCTTCCTGAAGGACCTTGGAAGCAGGTCAGTCGTTAAGGGATCGTCCTTTAGTTGATTAATTGGTAAATTGGTACTACATTGACTTCTTCGGAAAACCTCTAAAAGGAAATCCCTGATATGTATAAACTTTGTGTGGTATGAAAATTTTATCAACTTGCCAATTAGCATCTGGTTTCGGTTTTCAGATTCCAGGAGGAGTTACTGCTGCAGAGGGATTCAAAGCAGCAGGCCTTTATGGAGGATTGCGTGCCAAAGGAGAAAAACCTGATCTTGCACTTGTCACATGTGATGTTGATGCTATATCTGCAGGTTAACTTTCATGAAATTGATCTATACTCTATGTGATCACATTTTGGAGCATCAGACCAAAGGCTTTGGGATTTTGAGCTCTGGACAAAGTAAGAGCAATTAGTCAAACATCTGCTCCTTTTAATTAAATTTCATTATTGCCACTTTCAGGCGCCTTTACCACAAATGTCGTCGCTGCTGCACCAGTGTTATACTGCAAAAAGACACTAGACATTTCCAAAACAGTAAGAAAAACATTCAGTTTTTAGCTTTCCAATTAAGACAGACCGCGCCCGAACAGAATGCAATACAGACCATTTGTCACGTTTAAATTTTCCTTGGTTTCTTTTACTCGATTTCTTTCTAAATAAATTATTTTTCTTGTCAGGCACGCGCTGTGTTAATTAATGCAGGTCAAGCTAATGCAGCAACAGTAAGCCATATAATCTGGCTTTATTTCACGTATTTGTTTAATATTGTATTGCCATGTGAAATTTATCTTCGTTTCCATTTCTTAAGGGCATAGTTATTTGATTTACTTGTGCTCTGTCTTTTCGGTGAGATCTAATTCTAGTGGCTAAGGCCTTTCCAATCTTCAGGGAGATGCAGGTTACCAGGATGTGATAGAATGCGTAAAAAACCTTGCGGAGGTATTCTTGCTTTCTAAGACTGTTCTCTTGCAATGCCCCTCTAGAAGGGTTTGTGCTTGGTGGTTACTGTCAATGTTCATAATTACAGCTACTGAAAGTGAAACCTGAAGATGTGCTTGTTGAA